>VXAV01000768.1:8612-25254 GCA_013399715.1 Alectura lathami | reverse complement strand
TGCAGCCAGGAAGGTCAATGGCATCCTGGGCTGCATCAAGAGAGGGGTGGCCAGCAGGGAGAGGGAGGTGATCGTCCCCCTCTACTCTGCCCTTGGAAGGCCTCACCTGGAGTACTGTGTCCAGGCCTGGGGCCCCCAGTACAGAAGGGATGTGGAGCTGTTGGAGCAGGTCCAGAGGAGGGCCACCAAAATGATCAGTGGTCTGGATCACCTCTCCTGTGAGGAAAGGTTGAGGGAGTCGGGATTGTTTAGCTTGGAAAAGTGAAGGCTGCAGGGAGGCCTCATTGCGGCCTTCCAATACTTGAAAAGACCTTACAGGCAGGAGGGGGACCAACTTTTTACACAGGTGGATAATGTTAGGACAAGGGGGAATGGGCTAAAACTGAAAGAGGGGAGGTTTAGGTTGGTCATCAGGAAGAAATTCTTCCCTGAGAGAGTGGGGAGGTGCTGGCACAGGCTGCCCAGAGAAGTTGTGGCTGCCCCATCCCTGGGTTCCTGGGCAGTTTGATCGAGTGAGCTAGTGGCTGGCAGCCCCGTCCATGGCAGGGGGGTTGGAACTAGATGGTTTTTGAGGTCCCTTCCAACCCAAGACATTCTATGATTCTACGATACTTGATAGATAGGTAGATAGATACATAGATACATAGATAGATAGATATGAAACAAGTGATACACAACAAAATTGCTCAGCAACCACCGATCAATTCCCAGCCAGTCCCCCAGCAGTGGCAGCCCTCCTGACACACTGCCCGCCATTTATAAAAGACTTTTATCCGTGTTGTCGTGTTAAGGAATATCCCTCTGGCCGATTTAAGTCAGTTGTCCTTGTTCTGTCCCCTCCCAGCTCCCTGTGCCTGCAGCGCCCTTGTTTGCAAGACAATAGAAGAAGCTGTGAAAATGAAATGTCCTTGACTCTGTTTGTCACCTCTCAGGAGCAACTAAAACATTACTGTGTTGTCAACATTGTTTCTCCCCTAAAATCAAAGCATAGCATCACACCAGATTCTATGAAGAAAACCAGCTCTTTTCCAGCTGAAACCAGGACAGTCTTTTACAGAAAGAAAACATTCAATGTTGTGCTTTTTTCCACGCTGGAAATTTCAAAATTAAAAAGATAAGTTTAAAAGTGTATAAAAAATAATAATAATAATTAGGAACAATTTTTAAAAAATCTATTTAGTTAAGCTGGGCAAGTAGATGGGAGTTTTCATTACTAAGAAGAAACACTAGACAAGTATTTTCTTGAGATTTAAAAAAAAAAAAAAAAGAGAAACAAAGAAAGAAAGGAGGTTATTTTATTTGCATTTATTTGAATATTTTTGAATTTTTTTGTAATGCAGCTGTTATTACAAGTGTATCAAGTAGAATCAAAACTGAAATGCTCAGTTAGCTATCCCACTAGCACAGAATTTCACATTATGAAATAACCATTCCAGGCAGTGAACACAGGAGCTGCATCTAATTTGTGCATCTTTTATGAACACCGCTGTCTTATATTTGTATGCCAGAAATGACTGTCATAAGAGAGACATTCATAGAATGCAAGTGTTAAACTATGGAAGACTGATTGATGAAAAACTTTGTAATACAACTGATAGAGTTATTTCCAGTTTCTGAAAGCAGAAGACAGACAAATCCAAAATTAAAATAACTTGGAATACTCGTTACCTATTACTCAGTAGTGTAATGAGTAATAATTCTCTGTAATACATTAGTTCTTTACAAATAGATGTGTTACGCTCTTTCTCAAAACACTTCACTAACTTAGACAGCAATGGGAATCATCTTTAGCAATGTACTCCTAAACAGAAGCTCTGGTGAGAGTACTGCAAAATTAATTCTGCTCTTAAAGGATAAGAATGTATAGATTCTATAAATTTTAAATTTTAAGGCAAGTGTTTGCATAGTTATCCTTCAGAAAATAAAAACTTCTTTATATGAGTCATTAAGTAGGCAACAAATGTAAAGGTAAACATGTGATACCAAGGTGAAGAATGAAAGAAAACAATGAAAGACTAAAGAAAGTCTTCAGTCATCACATTCCTAACCAGATTTGGTACAGTTTTTGCCTATCTTCTTCACTACTTTTCTAGCATATTTGGATCTGATCAAAGTATTTACTGCAGAACATTCATCCCTTCTGACCCCATTTCAGATATGGCACATAATTTCAAATAAGAGTTTTAAGCAAAGACCAAGAAAAGAAAAACAAAAGCACATTCTGAGTCCAGCTACGAGCCTAACAAGGTCTGAAATGACCATTGAAATTTTATCTATTGTCTTTTACTAAAAATGGGCACTGTTGTTGGTAAATTCTTATTTCCTGTGTCTTCTTTATTTCTGTCTTCAATGGTCACACCAGTCATCCTCAGGGTACTCAGCCCCCTGGCCTGGAGGACAGAGATGGAGAGCAGAATAAACCACCCACAGCTCAGTAGGAAACAGTCAGGGACCTGCTACTCCACCTAAACTGTCACAAGTCCATGGGGCCGGAGCGGATCTACCCAAGGTACTGAAGGAGCTGGCCAGAGTTCTTGCTAAGCCTCTCACTACCATTTATCAGAAGTCCTGGTCAACCAGGGAGGTCCCAGATGACTGGAAGCTTACCAGTGTGATGCCCATCTCCTTGTTTGACCGGGTGACCTGCCAGGTGAATGGGGGAGAGGCTGTGGATGTAGTCTGCCTAGACTTCAGTAAAGACTTTGACGCAATCTCCCACAGCGTTCTCCCAAAGAAGCTGGCAGCCTGTGGTTTGGACAGGTGTACTCTTTGATGGGTAAAAAACTGACTGGATTGCTGGGCCCAGAAAATGGTGGTGAATGGAGTCAAATCCAGCTGGTGATCTGTTATGGGCAGTGTTCCCCAGCAGCCAGTACTGGGTCCGGTACTCTTTAATATCTTCATTGATTATCTGAATGAAGGCATTAAGTACACCCTCAGTAAATTCACAGAAGACTCCAAGTTGGGAGGAAATGTTGATCCACATGAGAAAAAGAAGGCTCCACAGAGGGATCTGGACAGGCTAGATAGGTGGACTGAGGCTAACTGCATGGAGTTCAACAAGACCAAGTGTTGGGTCCTGCACATTGATCACAACAACTCCATGCAACATTACAGGCATGGGGCAGAGTGGCTGGAGAGCTGTGCAGAGGAAAAGGACCTGTGGGTAATAGTTAAGTCTGCTGAACATGAGCCAGGAGTGTGCCCAGGTGGCCAACAGCATCCTGACTTGCATTAGGAATAGTGTGGCCAGCAGGAACAGGGAGGTGATCATCCCTTCGTACTCGGCCCTAGTGAGGCCATACCTTGAGTGCTGTGTTCAGTTTTGGGCCCTTCACTAAAAGAAGGACATCAAGGCCCTTGATGGAGTGAGACAGCAGTGAAACGATTACACAAGTGCTTCCCAACTTTTCTTGCTTAAATTTTCTAATGCTTTTGCTTTATGCAGGTTACTCTACTTGCCTTGTTTCCTTGTTTCTCCTTTCTAATTAAGATTTTGGCAATGCATTTGCCCTTGATTCTGAGGTACAAAGCCTAAGAAATGAAGTTTTCTCCTTCAGGCTTCGAAATTGCCTATAGGATTGATGTCTACAGCCTCTTGCAAAATCAGTTGTGAAGATGGGCCATAGCCTATCTTCTGAGCACTTAAATGGCTGTAACCAGTGGGTAGAGAGGACCGAATCAAATTCTTACTTCATTAACCAAAGAGAATAGAACAGATGATGGAGCAACAGCATGTTTAACTAGACTTTTGCATGGTAAGAGTCGGTTAATTTTGTTTACCCTGACTCTGCCTTTCTTTTCTGGCTTAGGTGCCGTTACATAACTATTCCTTGATAATGGAACGGCATCCAGAAAATACCCTGTACGCTTATTATTTCCAGCTCTGAGAAGGTAAACTGAACCTTATCACTCAGAATCTTTAAAAGCATTTATATAAGATGAGGGATATGATATGCATATGGAGAAGAAAAGATGTCCTTACTGCATACTTTAATAAAGTGTAAATCAATCATTTATCACTTGGCCTTTTGTTAAGGAAAAATAATTCAATCCACTGAAAGATTTTTCTTTAAGGGAAAGATTTACAAAGTTTAAAGAATACCTATAGTGGAAACTATTACTTGAAGTAGAAGCAATATTTATAGACTAGGAGTAGCAATTGAAATTCTTTCTTAAAAGTTCTTCAATCTTTTACAGCAGTTACTTTATTTCCATATACTTAAGAAACGTTCCAGTGAAGACATCTGTAGAGGTTGTAGTTTTGTTATAAATTTAATGATAAAAATGATGTAGCACTGTCACATAATCAATTTACCACACTAAAGTTTGTTCTGTTTCTAATTATCTACAAATTTTCCCCACAAATGACTAATCCCACGGTTAATATTAAATACATATATTATCTGTGCATAATATTATTTATCATACATTTTAATAACAAATCTACAGTAAAAAGATTAAAGTATCCTTATTAATGCAATATCTAAGCTCATCCTTCTTGCAGTTTAGATGATTCTGATTGGAGAAGAACTCTTCATACCTGTGGCACAGGTTATACTGAAGTGCGCTGAAGAAAAAGCATACTTAGTAGCACTTTATCTAAGACACACTGAATACAAGATATCAGATTTGTTCTTCATCAGAGGGTGACACTCATTTAATTTAACGAAAGAGACTAGCTTTACAAGGCAAAGCCTGATTATCTTTTGCAGAGGAATATTTTAAAACGCGGGAGCCATAACCAAGAATATTTTGAAACACAGGAGCCATGACCAACACAATGTTTCAAACTTCTAGTCAATTATACTTATTTTATCTTGCACTATAGTGTTCATTCCTTTAATCTCCTCAATTCTTCATTCCCACCTGGTGATATATCTACTTTTAAGTGAAAATACAAGGGAATCTTTCTACTGTTTTTTTAATCAGTAATGAATTAGTGAGAGAGGTCAAAAATTCTTGGAATATTTTCTCTCAATTTTTTTTCCTCATCTTTCTTTCTTTAGGTAGTGTTTTTATTTTTCATTTTCATTTTAGAAAGATGAAAAGTTTTTTGTTTTCTTTTTTAAAGAACAATTTATACCCTGCTCTCCCACAGAGAGTTTTTGTACGCCCACTGCTTTGTAATATAAATGAGAAATTACTTCCCTGACTTTTCACTGCAGTAACTAAAATCACTTTCAAATTTCAATCTGTTGTTTGTACCTCTGTTGTTTCTTCCCTTGCAGGTCTTCACACATCCAGTCTTCTTGACTTTTAGTGATCCCAGATCTGTCTCCTTTTCTTCCATTGTCCTCAGTGAACTGACACTTCGCTTTGTGCAATATTTCAGAGACAAAAATGAGACCACCACAAGCAGGTTACAGGAACTTGTGGTTCCTTGCAGGCAGTTGGGAAAAAAAAAAAAAAAAAAAAAAAAAAAAAAAAGAAAAAGAGGGTAAAGCTTACCCCCCAAAAATGCAGGTAAAGTTCTGTGCAAAGAAAGGTCCCACTTTCTGACATGATTTTGCTTTTCTGTAAAACAAATTTGTTAATTATGGTTATTCTCTTTCAAAATCATTCTCTATCACAGCAGGACTTTTTCTTAATGGAACTCTTGAACAACTGTATGAGATTTTTCATCAGTGGTTTTCCTTTTTAATTGAAACCAGAACAAAATTAATTGAAAAACGTGGAATTTGCCAGTTCCTTTGCTATAGGTGTTTCTATTTAATAGTTGTTTAAATGTTTTTTCTCATTACACTTTTTTCTCACGTAATCTTACTCTAATATGTCAGTGCCATGAGCACTGCACATTGTTCAGCCAGTAAAAAGCATCTCTGATCCACACAAACTTATGCCTGGGACAATGCTTTTCATTTGGTGATATCTGTCTAGTCTAACAGCCATATTTTTTTCCCAGCAGAGGGGTAGAAAAGGAACCATAACCAGTCACAGGTCTCACATCAAACACCTTCTAAGCTCACTGAGGACAGATCCAATTGCAACAGGTCTATGAATGCCATATTGGCAGGGTTCTCAGTGTAAGAACAACATGAACTGGGATTTCTTCCCACTACTCAGTCCCAGTTATTGACCTACCTGACTTCATAGCAATTACTGTTACTTCTTTTGGCTTCTAACACAACACAAACCCTGAAATTTTAGTCTTCCAAGAATCAGTACGTAGTTGCAAACAAATGATGACAAGAAAAATGAACTTACCATTCAAAAACATATACATTGCAGTATTTCCTTTAATTAAAAATCATTTGATTTCTCAATAGCTGAAATCCAAGTTATCACAAAGCCTAAATTACAAAATAAGAAATTACTTTTAGTTATTCTGAAGTATTGAACTTGATGAGGACTTTTGGATAAAACTTCTGACACCACAAAACACAAATAATAACTTACACCATCCCACTCCCACTCTGAGACAATTACAAACATCATGTGTATGTGTTCTGTGATTGGTATTTTATTAAGTGTCGTGACTTAGTTTCTTTCAGTATTGCTATAGGCAATATACGGAATGATTTTTGTGAAAACAGATTTCCATTTCTGTCAGTACAATCACGCATGCAGTCCAAAGAAAAATTTCTTTTCTGTTTTTCAAAATTATCAGCCAATATTTTAGTCTATTAAACCATGAAATCCTATAGTTTCTGTTTCTGATCTTTCATACCTTAAATACTTTCTTTCCATATATTTAACACCAATTTGGATTTGGATTTGACTTTTCGTTATTCCAACTGGGAAAAATGTCAAGTTTTCGCTTCGCAAATGCCATTACAGTTTGGATGTTCCTGTGAGTCTGAATGACTAACAGAAAATTTGTAATGATTCTCACCCAGTACTGAATCTATGTGCATAAGACACTGAGGATACTTCACATAAATTATGTCTGTGATAATATTTTCCAAGTACTTTTTAAAAAGCTTTTTTTCTCATTCCTAATTTCTTTTAAATCTTCCTTGACTTTTCACCTGTGATTGCTTTGCTTTTTCTCTCATCCACATTGTTGTTGTAGAGCATGCTTGATCTTAATCTCTCTACTCAAAATTTCATGTACAGTTGCAGACTTTTAATGATCACTTTCCCGCTGGTGTGTTTATACTTTACTTCTTTCCAGCTTTCATTGTTTCTTCTGAATCATTTTTATGTTCTTACTTTTATGGAATCATAGAATTTTCCGACTTGGAAGGGAAATCTAGTTCAACTCCCCTGCAGTGAACAGTGACACTTACAGCCAGATCAGGTTGCTTGGAGCCCTGCATGTATATGCCATGTATAGTCATATCCGCGCATTATAACAGTTCTTTGGGTGTTATAAACTTATGTAGCTTCAAGAACATAGAATCATATAATCATAGAGTCATAGAATGGCTTGGGTTGGAAGGGACCTCAGAGATCATCTAATTCCAACCGCTCTGCTGTGGACAGGGTTGCCAGCCACTAGCTCACTAGATCAAACTGCCCAGGAACCCATCCAGCCTGGCCTTGAACACAGCCAGGGATGGGGCATCCACAACTTCTCTGGGCAGCCTGTTCCAGTGCCTCACCACTCTCTCAGGGAAGAACTTCTTCCTGATGTCCAACATCTGTCCAACATCTGTTTAGCTATGCTGATTTAAGTAATCTGAGGAGCTGACACATATAACACTCACTTTTTCTTGTCTTCATATACACAAAAATGAAAAAAAAAAAAAGCCCTAGAAATACATTTTCTAAAAGACTTTTTTAATTGGAATTCCAAGCACTTTTCCATTTTTTATATGTCCCCTATTAACCACTGCCAGGTTCTTGATTTTTTCTTTATTATTATTTATGTGGTTTGTTGATTTTTTTTTCACTGAAATAATGCTACTGAAGTTCATGAAACTGTTTGCATTAGGCAACAAAAATTTACTCCCATCTGTTCAGATTTACACCATATGTTTTCTTGCTTTTTTCTAATCTTTTAAAATGTTGTATTTTAATCAGCAAGTGGTAACTTTAACATTCAGTAACAAAAACTTATGATTTCTTTCTAGTCTCTAAATAAACACAATTACATTATAACATACTATAATAAGTATGTTATAGTCTAAATTATCACCAATATAGCTCCTTACCTTACAGATAGAAATGTCTTACTAGAAAAGACGTTCCATTTCAACAGTCCATTTGAAAATACTGAAAGTTTTTAGCTAATTTGACCATCTTCAAACCTTCAAACACAGAATATTAAAAAGCTTGTGGAAAACATTTTCTAATGAAACCTCCCTTTTCTAGACAACGTTGACTCTACAGTATAAATGATTAATTGTGATAATTAGTTAGAATAGCTGCAAATTAGTCCCCAGTGCAATGGGGCACATTTAAGGGAAACAATCTGCAGACATTTCAAAGAATTGTTCAGGCTAGGCTGTCAGTGATTTTCTTACCAAGAACTGTGGCGAACAAGTACGAAACATGATACATGATAGTATATAGCCATGTGAATTTAAGACAAGTTGGCATATGCAGCATTTAGATACATCTGTCCTACAATATTATGCACTTTTTCCTGACCTTCCCCTCTAAAACAGCACCCACTGAATTCATGCCGTCTTACGTATTTGTTGTGTTTGTCTCTTGACTCTGTTTATCTCTTCTTTCCTTGTTAGTGGTTGTTTTTCATTAACTTGATTGTCATTTATACCCTGTCTTTGTTTATATATACACATTTCTTTCTAAAATTCGGAAATACAGCAAGGAGACAAAAGCAGTAGAAATTACTTTCTGCAGGACAAAAAAAAAAAAAAAAAGCATTTAATTCCTGTTTCCAAAGAGAGCTGACTGCCTTATTCCAGATACACATTTATGTAAAGAGATGGCAGTAGGAGGAGAGATATGTTCTTGAAACATCTTTACTGCCTTGATACTGGTGCTTCAGACAGTACTTAATAGATCTTTACTACACGTTTTCTGTGAAGTAGATACCTATGTTACAATGGAGTATTTCAGATTTGTCGGCCTTGAAAGAACTCCCTTGAAAATTTCATCGAGAAACAACATTTTCCACAAGGCATTTTCTGAAGCATTTGGGCTAGCTATTCATTCTTTGTTTTTGATTTGGTACTTAGATTTGTTAGTTAGATGAGATGTGTGCAAACAAAATCATATATTTCCAAGTAGCACTTTGAAGAAGTTATGCTCAGACCTACTTGACATTTAATTATTTTAGACATGAATGTTTAATCATTTCAGATTCATGCTAGCAATTTTGTTGAGACAGGAAGTGGGACCTGGTGGTTGGATAGGTTTGTGCTTATTTATTTCTTTTCCTGAGAAACTTAAAATAAACTGTAAATTTGGCTATGTATCTGCCCGTGGATATTTTTACTGCCTTGGAAGTGAAAGACATAATACTATATGACAACCTGAAAAGCTTCCTGTCTCTTGAGGATAGGGCAAACATTTGCATGCAGCCATTAGCTTTTAAGGTTCTAATCCATGTTCTTTCAACATACTCATATCTTATAATTCAGTAACTCTTAAATTTGAATTTCTGTGGCTTTTCATATTAAAAATTCAAAATCATAGAATCATACAATGGCCTGGGTTGAAACAGACCTGAAAGATCATCTACTTTCAACTGCTCTGTTTTGGACAGGATTGCCAACCACTAGACCAGGTTGCCCAGGGTGCCATCCAGCCTGGCTTTGAATGCCTCCAGGGATGGTGCAGCCACAACATCTCTGGGAATCCAGTGGCAGTGCCTCACCACCCTCTAAGTGAAAAGTTTCCTCCTAACATCTAACCTAAATCTCCCCTCTCTTAGTTTAAAACCATTCCGCCTTGTGCTATCATTATAAATTCATGTAAAAAGTCAATCCGTCCCCTATGTATAAGCTCCCTTCAGTTACTGGAAGGCCGCAATGAGGTCTCTAGGGAACCTTCTATTCTCAAAGTTAAAAAAGCCCAGCTCCCACAGCCTTTCTTCATAGGATAGGTGCTCCAGCCCTTTGAGTTTCTTTGTGGCTCTTCTCTGGACCCACTCCACGACCTCCACAGCTTTCTTGTGCAGGGAGCCTCAGGTCTGGACACAATGCTCCAGACAGGGTCTCAGAAGGGCAGAGCAGAGTGGGACAATCACTTCCCTCTCCCTGCTGGCCTCTCCTCTTTTAATGCAGCCCAAGATACAGTTGACCTTCTGGACTGCAAGAGCACACTGCTGGCTCATGTCCAGCTTCTCATCCCCCAGGAGCCCCAAGTCCTTCTCTGAGGGCTTCTCCCAAAGTCTTCTCCCAGTCTGTACACATATCTGGAATTGTGTGATCTTGTGAAACCCTCTGACTACTATCCGCTGCTGGTAGTCCAGGTGGGCAGTGACACAGTGGCTGAGAAAAGCTCAAGGGCTAATAAGAGGGACTTCAGGGAGCTGGGACAGTTATCTGAAGGGTCTGGAGCACAGGTGATGTTTGGCTCCATCCCTTTGGTGGCAGGGAGAAATAGTGATAGTACAAGAAAACCCACCTTGTCAACACCTGTCTAAGAGGCTGCTGCCAACAGACAAATTTTGGCTTTTCTGACCATGGGGCAGTCTATTCCGCAATTGGCCTGCTGGTACCAGATGCGAGCCACCTATCCTAAAGGGGGAAAATGATTTTTGCCCAGCAGTTGGCGGGACTACTTGAGAGGGCTTTACACTAGATTCAAAGGGGGAAGGGTTTAAAACCATGTGTATTAGAGATCAGTCTAGGAGTGATGTGCCAGGGTCCAAGGGGAAACCAAGATCCCAGATGAAGTGCCTCTATACCAATGCATGTACCATGGAATATAAACAGGAGGAGCTGGAAACTGTGCTGCACTTGGAGAACAACGATCTTGCTGCTCTCACAGAAACATGCAGAGATAATTCACGTGACTGGAATACCACCGTGGAGGGCTATAAGATTTTTCGAAGGGATAGGCAAGGTGGGAGGGATGGGAGAGTTGCCCCCTATGTTAAGAAGTGCATAGACTGTGAGGAGCTGCCTCTGAGTAACAGTCAGGAACAGGATGAGAGCCTTTGGGTGAAAATTAAAGATGGGACCAATAAAAGGCAGCAGATGGACAGCGTCTACTACAGGCCACTTGATCAAGGGGAACCTGTTGACGAGGCCTTTTTCCTTCAGCTTAAGGAGGCACCACAGGCATGAGCTCTCATCCTAATGGGGGATTTTAACCATTCAGACATCTGCTGGGACAACAACACAGCAAGCTGCAAGCAATCCAGGACAGTGCTGAAGTCCATCAGTGATAACTGTCTAGCTCTAGGTATTGGACAGACTGACCAGAGGTGATTCGTTGCTGGACTTGGTGTTCACCAATGTGGAGGAGATGGTCAAAGAGGTGAAGAATGGAGGCAGCGTGGGCTGCAGCGACCATGCCCCAGTTGAGTTTGTGATCCTGAGGAGTGTGGGCCTGGAGAGGAGTGGAGTCAGGACACTGAACTTCAGGAGAGCAAGATCCAGAATAAAAAATCAGGCAGGGGAGGCAAGAAACCGGCATGGCTGAGCAAGGACCTGCTGGTCAAGCTGAGGGAAAAGAAGGCAAAGTATAGGCAGTGGAAGCAGGGATGGGTGCCCTGGGAGTATTACAGAGATGCTGTCAGGATATGTAGGGATGGGATCAGGAAGGCCAAGGCACAGGCAGAACTAAGCTTGGAAAGACATGTGAAAAACAACAAGAAGGGTTTCTTTAGCTACATATGTCAGATGAGGCAGGCAAAGGAGAGTGTAACCCCTCTGATGAATGGAAAGGGAGAACTGGCCTCCTCTGATGTGGTGAAGGCTGAGGTACTTAATGAGTTTTTTGCCTCGGTCTTCACTGCTGGTCCAGTTTCCCAAGTCTATTGTGTCCCTGAAAATACAAGCAGGGACCGGAGGAGCAAAATCCTTCCCACTGTAAGAGCAGAGCAAGTCCGAGACCACTTTATGAGACTGAATGTTTAAAAGTCTATGGGGTGGGATGAAATGCACCCCTAGGGTCTTGAAAGAGTTGGCTGATGTGGTTGCCAGGACACTCCCCATCATATCTGAAAAGTTGTGAATGTCAGGTGAGGTCTCCGGTGACTGGAAAAAGGGAAAAATCACTCCCATTTTTAAGAAAGGGAGAAAGGAAGTCCCAGGGAAATACAGGCTGGTGAGCCTCACGTCTGTGCCTGGGAAGATCATGGAGTGGATCCTCCTGGAGGAGATGCTAAGGCACATGCGAGATGAGGAGTTGATCCGAGACAGCCAGCACAGATTCACCAAGGGCAGGTCGTGCCTGACTAATCTGGTGGCCTTCTATGATGGAGTGACGGCATCGGTGGACCAAGGGAGGGCAACAGATCTCATCTACCTGCACTTCTGCAAGGCCTTTGACATGGTGCCACACCATATCCTTATATCTAAACTTCGAGAGATATGGATTTGATGGATGGACTGTTTGCTCTATAAAGAACTGGCTGAATTGTCACAGCCAAAATGTTGCCGTCAATAGCTCTACAACCAGGTGGAGGCCAGTCACGAGCAGTGTCCCACAGGGGTCCGTCTTGGAACCCCTCCACATCATGTCCTTAAAATGGACCTGGTCAGGCTTGAAAAGTGGGCCCACAAGAACCTGATGAGGTTCAACAAGGCCAAGTGCAAGGTGTTGCACTTGGGTCGGGGCAGTCCCATGTGTGTGTACAGACTGGGAGAAGAACCCCTTAAGGGCAGCCTTGTGGAGAAGGCCTTGTGCATTCTTATCGACGAAAAGCTAGCCATGAGCTGGCAGCGCGATCTTGCAGCCAGGAAGGCCAGTGGCATCCTGGGCTGCATCAAGAGAGTGGTGGCCAGCAGGGAGATGGTGGTGATCGTCTCCCTCTACTCTGACATTGTAAGGCCTCACCTGGAGTACTGTGCCTGGGGTCCCCAGTACAGAATGGATGTGGAGTTGTTGGAGCAGGTCCAGAGGAGGGCCACCAAAATGATCAGAGGTCTGGAGCAACTCTCCTATGAAGAAATGTTGAGGGAGTTGGGATTGTTTGGCTTCGAAAAGAGAGGGAATCTGGCACGACCTCATTGCAGCCTTCCAGTACTTGAAAGGAGCTTACAAATGGGAGGGGGACCGACTTTTTACACACGTAGATAATGGAAGGACAAGGGGTAATGGATTAAAGCTGAAAGAGAGGAGGTTTAATTTTAATATTAGGATGAAATTCTTCCCTGAGAGAGTGGTGAGGTTCTGGCATAGGCTGCCCAGAGAAGATGTGGATGCCCCATCCCTGGATGTGTTCAAGGCCAGGCTGGAAGAGTTCCTGGGTCATTTGATCTAGTGGTTGGCAACCCTGTCCATGGCAGGGGGTTTGGAGCTAGATGATCTTTGAGGTCCCTTCCAACTCAAGCCATTCTATGATTCTATGATTGCCCCAACCCAAGTTCAACACCTTTGAGCTAACCTTGATTAACCTATTTACATTCTGATGGGCCCACTTTTCAAGTCTGTCCAGGTCCCTTTGAATGGCATCTCTTCTATCTATTGCATCAGCCTCACCACTCAGCTTGGTGTCATCAGCAAACTCGCTGAGGGTGCACTCAATCTCAGTCTAAGTTTTTGATAAAGATTTTGAAGTGTACCGGTCCCAATACTGACCTCTTGGGGACACCATTTTGGTCCACCTGGACATCATAGAGCCATTGACCACAATCCACTGGCTGCAACCATCCAACCAATTCTTTACTGATTGATTAGTCTATCCTTCAAATCTATACCTTTCCAACTAAGGGAGAAGGATGTGGAAAGGGACCATATCAAAGACCTTGCACAAGTGCAAGTAGACAACATCTGTCACCGTTCCTTGGTCCACCGATGCCGTCATTCCATCATAGAAGGCCACCAGATTAATCAGGCATGACCTTCCCTTGGTGAATCTATGCTGGCTGTCTCAGATCACCTCCTCATCTTGCAAGTGGCTTAGCATCTCCTCCAGGAGGATCCACTCCATAATCTTTCCAGGCACAGACGTGAGGCTTACCAGCCTGTAGTTCCCCGGACTTCCTTTCTCCATTCCTTAGAATGCAAACAATTATTGCATCTGTATCTCGAAATGAGCTGTTCACTTTTCTGCAAGTATTAAATTGCTGGCCCTCATGAAACGGGTCACAGAAGGCAGTGACAAAACAACGAGGCATGGCAAGTGTATTTTTTTTTCTGATGGTATTACCAGTTTAACTGTCTTTGGAGTTCAATTTTTTTATCACTGTTGCTTTCATAAAATCAAGGCCCACAACACTGCTTATATATTCATAATCATTTCCCTCAAATTCTGAATGATTCCAAGCCAAAAAGTGATCAGTTTTGAAGCCTTACAAAATCTGCAGAACAATTCAATAGTCTGTCTGAGAGACTGTTAAGTAGGTTTGCTTTATTGCAGTTCTGGGTACTTTGGGGATCTCTCCTCCCAAGACACAACAAGCGGTGTATGCAACACGCTCATATGCAAAAATTGCATACACATTCATTAGTTTTCCTAACACTAATTATCATACTACTTCTCCTACTCATGCACGCTCCGTGAGTCCCTCTGGTGGTCTTTTGGGGTCTTCATGATGAAAGCTCCAAGTCTTCGTTGTAGTTGAACTTTTCACCCTCTCCCTTGAGGCACGCGCAGTTACTTGCTTTTCTTCCTATGTTTCCACTGTACTGCACCATTATCATTGTTCTTCCCACATCTATAGTTTCTGACCTCATATGGTTAGTGAGTTAGCCTTAAACTCAATGCACACAGTTTAAGCGGGATCTTCTTCAAGGATGTGCTGCTTACTCAGGGCTCTTGTTACATTCTAGCTACAAAATTGCACAAAGGCCTTTGTTAACCCTTTAGTATCCCTTCAATTTCAAGGTCACTGTTTTGAAACAATGCTATGATTCCACAGCAAAACAGCACATGGCTACCATTACAAATGAACAAACATAAGACAGAGAGGAATTTCACAGATGGTCAGTTTGAACCTCTTTAATGAATGTTACATCCTCTTTTTCATAGAAAGAAGTTCCAAACTAAAAGTGGAAATGTGTTTTTCCTTTAATATTTCTATATCAGGCAGTTCCAGAAAATGGTGGTTCTAGTGATTCCAGGAACTTCAAATTTCCAATCTTAACATTCATTCTTCTGTTCATTTTAAATTTAATTTTTACCTGGAATTTTCATGTTTCAGCATTTATTCCCATATTTTTATAGACAAAGAAAATGTTTCCTGTAGACTTCAGATTTGCTAGTACGACATAAACAAACAGACAAACAAAAACACGTACATATTTTCAAGTTCTTTCTTAAAAGCTCTTCAATTTTTCTAATTGACTTCTTATCCTTTCTTTATCATTATTTCATTTTTTTGTTGTTATTTGGAGCATGCTTATAGTGATATACACGGAATTTATAGCATCAGTCTTCCCTTGCCTATTTTATTGTACTGTTGCTTCATGTTTACTAGTTACAATGTTGCTTCATATTTACTGCATTTACTAAATTTACTAACTAAAACAGCTAGATCTTTCTCCTCCAGGCTATCCTCAGTAAGGTATAGCAGTTTTGTAATGCCTGATCTTTCATTGATGGTCCATTTCTAGCACAGATTTCCATTTGTGCATGTGATACACACGCATCATTTATAAATAATGTTTCATATTTTGAAACATATTAAATTTTTAAAAATTACTTTTTAGATATACACCTAAAGTATAAAATCATTGTTCATTAAAGGGACCTGAGACTTTTAAAGAAAAAAAAAAAAAAAAGTATCACAATCAGATAAAAAACAGTATAATAAAAGTTTGTGTTAAAATATTATCATAATCCTAACTGTCACAACTGAATGCTTGTATAGACTGTCCATTAAGATATCAAAAAAGTCAATTAATGCATGAAGGACTATTTATTTTATGTCTTTAAAGATTATTAAAACCATCCAGCAAATACAGGTTTTTCATCCATTCTCAAAAGTGATATATATTGAAGAAGTACAGATAGAATTAAAAAAAAAAAAAAATCTATTTAAAAATTCTATTTTCTTGTCAAAGCAAGCTTAATTTTCATTGTACCTCAAACTTTTAATATCAGGGTATCTTGGAAAGGAGGAACAATGATGTATTTCAAAGGGCTGAAAAAAAATGAAAGAAACCTGGATTCTTCAGTACACAGTGTATTTTTAAATTCACATAAAACAATAAAGCATATAAGGCAGACATTATAAATCATCTTTAGTGTTCATTAAGGAAAAAATTATCATGGTCTTGTCAGATTAAGCAAAGGCAGTAAGATCTCATGCTTCAGTTAATAAGATAGTCAATTAAAATGTGGAGGAGTCTACTTTCAACTACTTCACTGTCAAAGCAGAACGTATGCTTTCAGAACATTTCTTCTGCATTCATAATAAGCCAGTGGCATGTTATAGTCTTCAGATCAACCTGAAAGACAGAAAAAACACATAAGAAATCTGATTCTGCATTTAAAGATTATTATTATTATTAGTGATTGTGTTTTGCTCTCTTAGTCCTGAGGGATGTATTATATCATAGCAAAATTTTAATTGAGGAGCTCAGCATCATCAGATGTTTAGAAAACTAGCACACCACTGTGGCAGATATGTGGATAAATTAAAAACAAAACAAGAAAAATAAAAAG
>VXAV01000767.1:77759-120845 GCA_013399715.1 Alectura lathami | reverse complement strand
CAGGCAGCCCAGAGAGGCTGTGGAGTCTCCTTCTCTGCAGGTACTCCAGACCCGCCTGGGAGCCTCCTGGGGGAAGCCCTGTACACCACCACTTCTGGTCGTGGCAGGATCCCTTCCATGCACTGATGATGCAGAACACCCACAGCAGGCAACTTCTGCCCTGCCACCCACACAGAGGGCAAGGCTCAGGTGTTGTGAACGAACAATTATTGGTTGGCATAACTGGAGGACTTTGGAAACGCAAAATCAGCATGAAAAGACAAACACTAAGCTTGCGCCACCTCCTTCCTGAGCCAGATTTTGCGCCTATCAGGGAAAGAAAGAAAAAGGGAAAAATATAAAATATAAAATAAAAACTGAGAGAGAGAGGCAGATAGACCAAGGCTGTCGAAAAGTCGGGTGATGAAGAGCATGGTGTGGGGAAGGGCAGAGGGACAGCTCAGCCCGTGAAGACAATGTTGGGTGCACAGACCCAAGACTGTTGTGAACCCAAGCCCGGGGCCGCCGGCTCACGCAGCCGTGCCCAGGTACCCGCCAGCCTCCTGCGCTCGTGCAGCTCAGCGAGGCAGCAGCGCCGCAGCCTTTACATATCAGCTAAATTTGAATTGATGATAGGTACAGTGTTTGTAATCCTACATCAAGCAGCGCTTGTGTCTGGCATTTATTTGTGCTATTGCTTTGGCAGCTTCTTCCAGGGACTCTTCTCATCTGACATGTCAGGTCTACAATCAAAGAGGAATAGTGAATTCACTTTTACAGTTAGGCAAGCTGAATGCTATTACCCATGTATTTGTCACCAACCTGCAGATCCCAGCCTCTAATCTGCCATCTGGATGGATGCTACAAAGTTAAGAGCCAGGGACATGCATTTCTCAGTAACTACCTGCTGTCAGCTATTATTTTAAGGATCCTGTGATTTTCTTTTATTTTGACTAGAAAAAACAAGGCAGCTGCAGTAATAAAAAGGCATATCAACTAGTCACTTTCTGGCAGATTTGTCACTGGTGTGGATACAGTAGTGGTATTTTTTGTTAGCAAATGTATACAGCGGAATATAATATTGTAAATCTGTAGTGCGTTCTCCACAAAGAAAAAAAAATCCTTTATAGAACCTTGTATACCAGCCACCAAAATAAAAAATGAAAGCATATTTGTTTTCACCTTATTGTACACATGTATTATATTTTTCTTTTACAATATTGTCCATTGTGTGCAACATACTTTGTAAATACTGTGTTTGATTTTAAAAATTGCTACTGTCCTCCAATTTCAGTGCAGATCCTATGGCTGCATATTCTCTTACTGTCCAAGTCCTGGGCTGTAAATATTTGCTGAGAAGAATGAGAGGTGTTATGTTTGGAGAATCTGCAGAAAAAGATTAACTTTTCAATTAACAATTGAACAATTAACAATTTTCAAATTAGTTTATTATAATAATGCTTTGAAAAAACAGGCAAGAAATGCAGCGATGGAAAACTATAGTGGACCAAATTAATCCTTAGTGTGACGCTATTCTGGTCCATGTAGTTATATCAGGATAAAATGATAATTAATTGTTATTAACATGAGTGTGAAGCAACTGATGAGGATGGTACAAGACAACAAGAGAAATGTACATCCACTTCAGCTTTTGTGAGTGTACACAAGAAAAATTTGTCCTACTTTCAAAGTGCTGCAGCAGATAAAACAATCATTTTTCTTCAGCATTTTCGTCTTTAAAAGTTCTTTGATACAGACCCTGCCTGTAGTTTCAGTCTGTGGCTAGATTAAATAGTGAAAGAAATTTTCATCTGATGTCTTCAGGACGTGGAAAGGCAGCTCCAGGGGCTCAGGAACTGAGTCCTGAAGACTCCCGGCAAGGGGAAGGAGAGGATGTGGCAGGGGGACTCCCAGGGACCCTCATTCGTGGTCAGCGCGTCTCCAGTGAGCTGCTGGTGGGCTCAGAACCTGCTTCTGGGTTGGATGAGGTACATGTTCGGTTCTCGCTGCTCTTTTCTCTTTATGGAGGTGCTTTCTGAAGAGCTCAACTGGAGGAGCTGATTTCTCACGTGTGGCTGATGAGTTCTCACTAATGATCAGAGAGTGCCGTGTTCTTTGGGATTTGATTTTGATAAACACGCACGATTTAGATGTTTATTCAAAACATTCAAGTCTCATCAGCCTCTGAGAAGGTTATGACAGCTACTGAAAAGTGGACAAATTGTTGGTGGCTGAGGAGCAAGCCGGGTGTACAGCTTTTAAGGAATTAAATTTTAATGGTACTTTCAGATGGTTCAGAGCCATCCGGTTTAGATCGCCGACAGCATATGGCATTACCTGATGGCTGTTACTCTTGTCTGTTTTGTCTTCTTCCATTTCGCTTGCTTTGTCTAGTTTTAAATCAGACAGCAAGCTCTCGAGAGCTGGTACCATATCCTGCATAGTTGTGTGTAACTTCTTGCATCTCTGATGTAAATTAGAACAACTGAGTGCAGTACCAAAAAAAAAAAAAAAAACTATATTAAAAAAAAAAAACTACTGGAAAAAATTGATGTTGTGTTTTTTAAAGACTGAAATAGAGATACTGAAAGACTTCTTTTGAGATTCCTTGCACTTACGTTTTTGTACCATAATCAATAAAAATAATTCGAAATTATTAAATGCAAGTTCTGTGAAAAAGCAACGACAAAACTACCACCATAGCACTCCATGCTTCCAAAAGTCTTGGTTCACAAATGGACAGGTTTTTGTTTCTAACCATCAGCCATGGAAAAGCAAAGCTCAGATCCAAACCCAGCACTGGCAGCTTGTGCAGCATACGCCTCCAGCAGCAGCACGCGAGAAGCCTCACGCACAGCGCAGCTCGTCTGCTGTCCTCGTCCTGCAGGCGGGCACACACGGGCGCAGGCTGAGCTTTGCTCAGGGTCACGGAATCGGTTCATGGCACAGTCACAAGGACAACACAGATTTCCCCATCCGTGTTCCACTGCCCTTTTTGGAGACCATGGAAGGCTGTACACAAACGGCAGCACAAAGTCAGTCTTTGTGGAGTTTCAGCCGAAATGATGAAGCTCCAAGGAAGGATTAACTTTTCTGTTTGCTTGTTTATTAATTTCTTCAGTACTGGAGAAAAGGATCTTCAGTGCAACGTGGCAAATGGCAAACAATTGAAAGAAAACCTTCAAAAGGGCAATGCCTTCAGTGGTGATGCTGTGATGAGCGGTACCCGCCAGAATCTAATCTGGGCATCCAGTTTTGGGAAGATTTACACATTTCCAAGTTGTCATAAAACAAATTTTATAGGTGGAAATACAAGTTGCTCCCTGAAAATGCTTTGATCACATTCATAAAGTCTGCGAAGGCTCCCATACCATTCTGGATGTGCACAAACTGTTTTAACGAACTTCCAGTGCAGACAATTATTGCTTCCTATGTCCATTATGGCATTGTCCTTGTTTGTTAACGGATGCCTTTAGCAGATCTTACAAAACTGTTTTCATTATTGCAGTAGTCCCAGTTGCAGGTGTAACACCCCTAATGCCCGCAGCTACGGCAGCCACCGGGGCTGGCCTCTGAGAGTGCGGTGCCCACGACCGACCTCCACCCCATCAACACAGCTCAGGTAGGTTTGACCAGTGAATGTTGAAGCAAGAACCACATTACCCCTCATCTTCATCACACGTCTCACCCATTGCTGACACCACTACAGGAGAAGCTGCAATTTACATAGACAGCATACGCCTTGGTGACAATAAAAGGAAAATCCCCTTTTCTTTCTCTTGCTTATACAAGTCACAAGTGACTCTCCAACTATATTTCAGCAACTAAATGAAAAATAAGGTTTAAACTGAATTCTGATAGCAATAGGATTACAGCTGAAACACCGAGAGAACTATGTAAACATTCCTGTAGTGTCTGTAAATCCGAGTGCTCTATAAGTCAATCTTCACTCAGATGTGCTCGGTTCAGTTTCAGTTAAGATGAACTCAACCTTGCAGTCTTGTCAGACGTGCAGAGCTGAGTGTGCTGTATTTGCAGACATGTAGCCAAAGCCAAGCGTTGGTCCCCCTGACAGTCAGTACCCAAAGTGTGTGAGCACGGAACCACCAGCAGAGCTGGCCAAAGATCTTCACAAGGTGCCTTTGACAGAAAGTGGCTTTCCTACAAAAGAGTTTTTTTCCCCCTTGCGCACACAGTTTACACTGAAAAATAATTGCCTCTACATTTTGCATTTTTTAGAAAAAAAGAGCAAACAAAACCTCTAAAACAAGCATGTATTTTCACAGAAAAGTTAATATATATTTTTAATGCCCTATTCCACTTCCTAGGGAGCAGAGCAACTCCGATGTGGAGCATCAGAGAGGCAACTTGCTGGCTCCTTGCTGAAAACACTGTGTTTGAGTACAGAGTTTTGGCAAAACGCCGCACTCAGCAGAGTACTTGCTGCGTCATTTCACCTTACAGATATTTAATGTAAATGAGAGGACGCATCAAATTACGGGAGAAGGTCTGCTGCAAGACTATCCCTTCCATTTTAGCCCATCCACCCTGAGAAAAGCCAGCAGTGGGGAGCACTGAAATCGGCTGGTGGCTCGCAGCCCTGAGCCAGGCGCAAGTCGGTGCTGCTCTGGGCCTGCAGGGCTGCAGAATTTACTCCCGGAAGAGAAGAGCAATCTGCATGCTTTATTTATTCTTTTCTGAGCTGTCAAAAGATCAGTCCTTCTGGGGGGCAGAAGGGTTCATGTCCTTGTGTGGAAAGTTAATCTTCAAAATGAAAGGAAATGTAGGAACAGTTAGTACGAAATTCTGCTAATAGATTAAAAGACTCTCTCACAACCCTTTAAGGTTATTTATTAGTAATTTATTAATACAGTTAGAACAAAAATGACTGTTGTTTTCAGAATTCATTTTTCAGGCTGTAGACTTATAGCAGATGACACTCGGGCTCCAGCTCTTTGGGAATACACATCAAATTCTGGTTCATAATTTATGTAATGACATATACTTGGACACTGATTAGCTACCTTATCAGCCCTGTAATAAAGGAAGCATAACCCCTAGTTTATCATTCATTTATCTGAAGTCATTTTGAATAATATCACAAGATTGTAATGTAATCATTATGCTGTACAGCATGTGTGGGCCAGTACACTACACTGTCAGTGTCAGAGGACTGTCATAGTTCATACTACTTAATTTGCTCACTTCTTACACATTTATGAAATTGGAGTCAACAGTCTGGTGTAGCAGGACGGCTCTGGGTAAGAGCCTTACACAAAGTGTTAACAGGGTGCTCAACAGGAGTGTGAAGAGGCACGAGAGAGTGAAAACGGGTTCTGTGATGGAACTGCAAGGAAATGTAGGCAAAGTTTTGGGAGTTTTGGGAAGGTGACCTGGCAGTGTCCAAAGGAATTAGGAGAAAAACACCGTATTTATACACATCACCATGGTTTTATGCTGGTCTTGTGGAATTTAGTGCTCATGTTTACACAGTTTTCCATATCTGAGCACAGAGCTGTGAGAGCATAGCACAGTATGTACTGTATATACCGCTATCATGGTTCTTATGCCTGGCAAGTCTTATACAGAACAGGAGGAAGAAGTGAAGAGTCTGGAAAAATAGATGTGTGTAGGGGATGGAGCAACGCTACATAAACAAAAATGTTGGAAATCGGAATACTTGGAAGCGGCTTAAATGCAGGTCTTCCAAAAGAGCAATCATCGTGTCCCCTCTGCTTTCGGTGACGTGGTGTGAGCCAGGAGCATCTCCACAACGTGGGCAGCAGAACTTCTCCGGGATGCACGTGAGCGCAGGACCGGGCCCCTGAGGGCGCTCCCACACCGGTGACATCCCAGCCTTACTTTTACAAACCTGGCCTGATCCCTGCTGTCGCTCTCCTGCGGCAGGGCTAGAGGTGGCAACGTAGAGGGATGAGCAGAACAAAGCCAGGGGAGTGCCCAAGAATGACAAACCCGGCGCTGGGAGATCGGGGGGATTTTTGCCCCAGCTGCAGACCCGCAGCTCTGACGGATGAGTGGGCTGATGGATGGAAACGTCGGTGACAAGTGGCACTGAGATAATGATCGCTGGGCAGCAGGAGCCATTAGGGTGTCACGGAAAACCCCAAGATTAATGAACGGAGCAAGTTGGATATGTCATGAAAAAAAGGGAAGGAGCAGAAAGAGTAGCATAATGTTTATTTTAAGATAGTTAATCAAAAGAATAGAATAATTAAAGCTGCAGTGATTTCCTGACATCAGTTTAATGAAATTATAACTGCAAAGGAGAAAGAAAATCTAAACCAGGGCCGAGCACCAGCAGTAGGAGCACCCACCGGCCCCGCCAGGCACAGGGTGGGTGACGTGGAACAGCTCCTACTCCGCACGGCCCCACGTGCCGTGCTTAAAGCGCACGCTCCACCCGGCAAATGTAGGCAATTCCTTCACGCAGAAAGATTAAATGTTTACTGTAAAAACAATCACTTTAGTTTCTAGTGTTTTTTAATGTAAGACAGTAAAAGCAAATGACTTACGCATTAATCTTGCATCCAATGGCTATTCACAAGAACTCTAATCCTACTTACAATTTTATTTCTCTCAGAATAAAAACATATTCCACAACGTCACATTTCTCCACAAATTTCTTGGAAACCAGAAACTCTTCAATAAATTTTGGCACTTGGGTTCAAGGCTGGTGTAAAAAGAAATGGTGCTCAGCAGAGAGAGCAGCAAATTGTCCCTGAGTAGCAAAGAGGGACCGCGGTCCGTGGGGAGCGGTGGGTGACGGGGCCTTGCAGGGTGCTGCCACGCTGTAATTCCTGCATCCAGTTCATTAGTGTGAGACGTGTGGTGAAGACAGGATTGTATTAAATGAGCGCGATTGCATCCAACCTGGTCTGGAGCAGCTGACGCAAACATTCAGAGAGCGTGTTGTGCCCTGAACAGCTGGGATGGCTGAGCTTGGGAACGGCGCGCAGAACCGGGGATAAACCTGAAATAGTGATCATCAGCTGAGAAGCACGTGGTGCATAAAGCAAGCCAGGCCACATCTGAAAGACCTGAAATTTAGATGTGAATGAAATTTATGAAATTCTACTTCATAAAAAAAATAAGACTTAATAGTACAGGAAGTAATCCGTACTTAAAAAGGATTTTATTACATTCTGAAAATAACTAATGTGTCAAATAAAACTGAGCAAAAGACAAAGGCAGCAATATGTGCAAAGCTGTCATAAACTTGTTCAAAACGCTGCAAGGAACCACATCTCTACAAGTTCCAAATGAAATACACCATGCTATAATGCAAACAGGAGGGGTTTGCAAATTCCAAAGCAGGAAGGGACGCCAACATTGGGATACAAATATTCCTTTCTTATTTGTGCAACAGTTTACACAGANNTGAAATGGGGGGGGGGGCCACCCCCTTTTTTTTTTTTTTTTTTTTTTTTTTTTGTGGATACTTGCAAAAAGTAATTTTTCAAGCATTTATCCATGACCATATTTGCTTTATTTCAAAATAAATAATGTAATATGTGGTTTAGTTGTAGAAAGATGCTGAATTTATAAGATGTGATCTAGGTAAGGAATAGAAATTCAGCCCCATAGTACTGACATTCTTTTTCCAACAGAAAATGAAACTGCTGTCCATGCTGTCTTCTTGAGAGATGTACATGCCGCAATGTGCATCTGCCTTCAGATTGCACCTGCACAACCTTCACCTCTAGAAATGCAGGTAAAATGTGAATGATCTGACGTAATTTCAGATGCTAACTGATGTAGCCAGCCCATGATGCCGTTATGTGGCCTTTAATAGAGCTCGATGGAGAAGCTGCTGCCCGCCAGGCGCAGCACAGCGCTCCTGCATCTCCCTCCGGGCTCCTCCCGGCTCCGCCTCGAGCACGACCCCTCTCCGGGTTCTGACTGCTCTTCTCCCTGGTGAGTTCTATCGTCTTCCAAACCTAATACTAAATTTTCACTTATAATTTTCATTGGGGCTGAGCACCTGTGTTTTCAAATGGAATGTAAAACAGATGTGAAATAATTACAACACAGCATTCTTTCACAGGACCGAAGACATATTCCTGGCACCTATTATTCTAATTTTGCTCCTTTCTGAGGTCATCTTTTAATTTCAGAGTACTCTGTTCTTTCTGAAACTGTGGCAAATGGACAAGAATATATATATATATATATATATAGGCTTGCAGTTCCTGCAGGCTCTGCTCGCTGCATGTGGTATGGGGAGCGGTGGCCGCGCAGGGCTGGGGCGATGGAGCCATGCCACCGCCCTGGCTGGGGACACGCTGCTCTGCGAAGGGCAGGAAGAGGGAGATGGCAACCACTGAAAACACAGACTGCTCACACTGAGTGTTCACAGGGATCCTGTTAAGTCCTCAAGTAAAGTAAGTCTTCTGTTATTAAGTATTCTGCCTGTACTGTGTTTTGCTAAGAGTTACAGACTTCAGCTCCTGCTAATTACAAAATACACCAAATATTCCAGAACTTTCTTTACACCCCCCAACACCAACAAAGCCTTATTTCTGCAATAACAGCCCCCACTCTGTCTTCATTTACCTTTCTTGCCTGCAGCCTGGCCAGGGTCGTCTGCCTGCTAGCGCTCCTGTGAGCTCCTACCCCAGCACCAAGCAAAGACCACGTCTCACCCCGCACCCAATGCAGAGCAGCTCCCCGAGCAGGCAGAGAGACACCAGCAGCCAAGGTATCCCCTGCACTGCTGCTGCCTTTCCCCACTGCCCCCACATCAGCTCTTTCCGCCATTCTCAGGGGTCGCACTTCAGCGCTGTCTCAGGGGACTGCCCCAGGAGCAGACCCCTGAGACGCAAAGCCAAGGCTGGCCCTCGAGGCATAACAACACGCCTCCTAACTCTGACAAGCTGCACAGGTCAGAGTGAGTCCCTCCACGCCAGCTGGCCTTAGAGAAAGCTGCAGCCTGGCCCCAGCCTACACCGTGTGCTTCTGGGGGACAGTTCATCCAGACAATTCCCCGACATTTGGCTGATAAACCTATTTTTCATAATATGAAAACTATTCCCATTAAAATTTTCATGTTCATATAAATATCAGTCTTCATGAGATTCTGATATGAAGTAATTTTGGGGAACTGCATATAACCATCTCTCCTACTAGATTTGTTTTTCAGTAGCTGTTCAACTGGTTTAAGGAAATAGCCTTACTCTGTTGACTTTAATTTACACCTGTTCATTTACCCTGAGCGATGTCCATCATGCTTCTTGCAGCGAGCCAGACATGAAAGGCAGAATAGCTTGTGGAAGTAGACAAGGCTGCACTGCAGTAAAATTAGCAGTTAAGGTTAGAACCCAGAACCAGCTAATTATTTACTATTAGCTGTTTTAACACATGATCTATCTGGTGCTGTGATTGCAGAGCCAGGAAGGAGCCTAAGTGTGATGGCACTTTCTTAGCTAAGTGTGCACTTAACAGGTAGTGCTCATTAAAACTGAAATCTTTCTCTGCCCCCAAAACCAAAAGAGGATCACAGTTCTTCTGCAGCCTGAATTACGATATTATTCTATCTGCCCTAGCACCATGTGGAAAATGCTTACATTGTGCTACATCTATCACATAATTAATCCCAATACAACTACATGAAATCTCATGTGTGATAATATTTTCCAGAAAAGTTATGTTACAAAAAGGTCAGATATCATATAGTCTTTCTGCTGGATCCTCCTGCAAGCCGTGCTCACTCTAAGGCGCTTGGTTCCAGCAGGTAAGAGGAACAGCCGTGTTCCGTGGCACACTGGCTGTGCCTGTTGGTGACAGGAGGCGGTGGCACCGGCAGAGCTGCGGCAGCGCCGGGCATCAGATGGAGCCCAAAGGGTGGGAGTTCGGCCTGTGCATTTCTGCATTCTGATCATTTTGTCTGGCTAATTCTGCCTTTCCCCATCGTTTTAGTTTGAGATCTGCATTTCCAGGAGACTCAGCATTAGAATATTAGAGGAGGAAAATGTGCTTAGAGATGTCACTGTCTACTTCTTGTTTTTAATTCACTAGCAAAAGCTGTTCACCATGCTGCATAGTACTTGGATTTAATTCACGTTGAAAAAAAAAAAAAAAAGCCACCTGTTTCATGAAGGTCTTCTCAAGTAAAAGCCAAAGCCAACAAGGGATGGCAATGAACCTTATCTGAATTACCCAATTTCCCCCTCTCTCCAGCTCGTTCTCCCCATGAGGACAGAGGTACGGAGTAACTCCTTTCAATGGGAACCTGCAAATGATGGACTTCATCAGCTGTTCCCACTCATTCATCCGTTACAGCAATAAATTAAGCATGCTGAACCAGAACCATCACCCAAAATTCCCGGCGGTACACCACCATGAACTCACCTATGGCTTTATATATTATTAATTTCATCAGGACCCGCCGCACTATTTGTGAACGTCACCTGCCAGCCACAGGAAAGCTAAGGCCCGCAGCAGGCTGGGCGGCAATTCCTGCCGACGTCCCAGCCAGGAAATCCCAGCACAACACGCACGCGGGGCCGGAGCGGGCAGCTACATTGTGCAGACTGGTCCCAGCCTACCAGAAACACCGGCAGCACACCGGGTTCCCGTGTCCTCTTGCCTGGGTGCTGCACTTTGGGATATAAATTGAGACTCTACCCGCCTGTGTGCAAAGATTAAGAGTCTCAACCACAAAAAAATGGTCCTTTCATTTCATTATTGGTTAATCCTTATCGAACATCAATCTCTCTGCTAACTGTGGCTTCGTTTCTTTTCTTTCTGTTTAGTTTCAGTTCTTTTATGATTTCGAGTGCCTTTGACTAATTTTCACGTTGCTTGCCTCAACCAGCGAAAGACCAAGCTGAGATGCTGAGTCCTTAAAAAGAACCTGTGGTTTTTTATTCTTTAAAAAGTGCTACTGCTCGTATTTACTCTGAACCATCTGTTACACGTCTAATTAAAATATATTTGTAATGAGCTTATTAGTGCACGGAATATGTCCTGAACAGGATGTCAGTCAAGAACCAGTTGTTTCGGCAGAAAAGATACCTTTAACTCCTATTACTTTAACAAAACCATGCATTGGTATTTTCATCCTGCATAAAAACAAACTCAGAGAGGGCAGGCATTCACACACTTTTTGTAATAATTTCCTCTTCAAATATGTTGCTGTTCCTTTCTAATATCGAGTCAGATGGCCCCTTATAATTGCAGTATCAAATCTTTGCCTCAGTTTTCAACTGCAGGTGATTTCAAATGATTAAAGATGCACAACAGGGAATAAACAAAAATGCTTACATGCAATTATTTTTAATTAGTATTTGGCTATAAAGTGTGTGCCTTCATAAAAAAGTCTGTTATTCACATAAACATCTGTTACCATACACACAAGGAAACACACTGTAAGTCTGTCATCACATCACCAAAACAGAAAATACTAAGGAAGGCTGGACAGGAAAGCCAACACTTTGAGTTTTTAAACAAAAGATACAAGCATAACTGCCAAAACAGACACTGCACCACACCTTTCAATTAGCGCAGCTCACAATCAAAGGAAGAGCTGTTACCAATGGAATTATACTTGAAAATGTTAAAATAGATGGAATTATTCTTTGAAAACAATGGAATCTGTAAGCACAAGACGATTTCAAACTCTTTACTAATTTTGCACCAGCAAACATAATCAAAACGCTTCCTGTTTGCACAGAATCTCTGGGTACTCTTCTGACAACTTTTTCAAATCTTATTTTTGTTCGTTACTTAAGCTCTCTCAAAAAAACTCGGCTGTGGTGCTAGCACATAAATCAACCTGCAACGTTCAGTTCTGGCCTCATTTTACAGCAGCCTACCCAGGGACATTGACATATTTTAAGTAAGTGTGCAACAAACAGCGAAGTAAGGGAGATATACGGAGCGATATAAATTAATACCACCATAATTGATAGGTGGAGATAAGGTTGCTCGGTGGAATACTGAGAACAAAATGAAGAGGAGGTGTGAGAACACCTTGCACATGAATTACCAAGCCAGTGGGAACTGCCGAGCTCTGCTGCAGCACCTCCAGCAACCGAACTTAACACGGGACTCCCACTAACGGGGAAATCTCAGCGTTAACCACACGATTCAAGAGCCAAACTAACACAGCTTAATTTGCATGACAACACAAACAACTTTTTAATCGAAAGCACAAGTGACAGCATCTGCCCGTAGTGCCTCAGCGTTATCTGTGCTCGGATCTGAGGTGGAAAAAAATCCCTGCACCTCAGTTGTGGCTCTGCTGGGACCAATAGCTAATGGTTACGGCAAAGCCAGCCCGGGGTGCTGGTCACCAGGAGCAAGGATGGAGGCACCACCTGTAATCCTGACCCAGCACCTTGACCCTTTAATTGCGTGCACAAATCTTTCTGCATATCCTGAGAGAGCTCGTGTCTCTTAAAACCTTTCTCCACGAGCTGTTAATGAGTGTCCTCTGGGCCTGCCTTCCTATTCCGACCGGTATGGCTCGGCCCAGAGAGAAATCAAAAGTACCCTCAGAGTTTATAATGGCAAAGATGACCCTCTGCTAGAAAGCAGATCCGAATCTTTTCCAACTCCCTTTGATTTACAAGCCTTCTCCTGCATATCAGCATTTCATATATCTTCCAAAGTGTCAGAAATATGAAAGTCATACATTATATGCAAAGAATGGCCCAGTTCATTACTATCATTTTATTTATTTAACAAATACGGTATTTAATCAGAAGGAACTGACAGCTACAATTGTTTATTGCAATCATACAACACAACGATAAATAAACATTGCACATTAAGTAGTAGGTAGAAGGATAACTGGAAACATCCCATATAAAAAATTCTTCCTAAGAATTCCTCACCAACGGACAGTATTTGTAAATCTATTGACAAAGAGCTTCCAAAAGATGTAGCAGTAAATAAAAACCGCGACACCAGATAAGGTAGGTTTTGCATTCAGACAAGCAAATTAATTTCTGATTTGACTCTAGGAGTGAACCGTGCTACTTCCAGCCCGCCTTCTCCTAATGCAATGCCAAATCAGAGAGTCACCCGTAAATAATAACAGACGCGTAAAAGTTGAATCTGACTTTTAGTGGCAACCAGGTTTCTGCAGCACAATGCAAACCACCACTCCCCAGGTCGCAGGCACAGCACCTCCCTGAGACCAGCCTTCACCGACCCCACGGCAGCTCCTGGAGGAGCAGGACGGTGACGTGGCCTGCAGTCCTCAAAAATTCTCCTTTCTTTCCTTCTCTTTGCCCTGACCGATATTCTGGTCTCAGCTTTGCGTGCCCTGGCTTAATTGCAACAAGGTAAAGAAGAATCATTTTAAAAGCTTCACTTTCCACGTTTCCCCACCTCTGCACCCGGCAGGCGGGTTGAGCTCAGAGACGCATCTGCTTTCACAACTTCGGTGCAAGTTTTGCAGGGGATTGTGGAGTGGGAGCGGGTCTCAATAACCGTGACAGATGGCTGGGCCTGACGGAAGAAATAACCATTTTCCTCCTGAAATTTGCTGCCATGCCACAGCACAGAGATGTTACCCTTCACTGTATAGGACTCCCCAGGTTGAGAATAAAGTCAGCACTTTTCTTTATTTCTCTTCTTGTTTGCTCTTCCCTCTGCTTTAAAAGCAACTGTCATCCAGCTTTGAATGCTAACTCTGAGGGAAGAATCGTTAACTCCTTTTCTGCAAACACTGCAAGAACTCCAAGTTCAGATAAGATTTTGTGTAAATACAATTCTTCTTCCAAACTCTACAAATAAATGTGCACCAATCTCACAGTATACAGGGACCGTAAATATGTTCTGATGCACATTTCATCTCTGTGGCCACAAGTTTTAAACTGACATCACTTAAGGTGTGGAAGAACACATCTCTATAGACGTGGGTCCCATAGATAAGGAGAAATGAGCTGAGTTGCACTTCGCTGGGAAAAGGGGAAAAAAGCAGTCAGAACACAGCAAGACACAGGCTAACAGGTGGAAAACCCATATCTGCATTTACTGTCCCTAAAACAGCTGATGTGGCAGGCAGGGATGAAGGCGTCCACAGAAGCTGGTATAAGAAGACTAACGACTACCAAAAGGAAAATGCTAAAGCTTGGTAATTTCTTTACGAGGCTTAAGTATAAAGGCATTTATTATTATTATTATTATTATTCAACTAGCATTTTGATTTTTTTCCAAAATAAGTTGATGATAGAGACAAAAATATTCAAGCAACGCTCCCAAGGAAGTTAAACCTGCAGAACAGACTGCTTTCAGGAGGTAAGCTGTCACTTTAAAAGACGCCCTCACTACACTCAGAACTCGAGGTCTTTTGTCAATGAGACGCCTCCAAAGCATTTATAAGAACTATTTAGGTTCTGCAGATAAACAAAGCAGTGAGCACCAACTGTGCCTGCAACAACGTGAGCTTATTGTGAGGGCCTGGAGCCAGCATCACCGCTTTGAAGGAGGAATTTCAGTTCTTCACTTTATAAATTAATCTGTCTCCAGAAGCCTATTATTCCTCTTACACATAACTTAAAAACAGGATGTATTTGGGACTTGCCCATTGAGGGAAGCTTGAAGTAATTCGACAATACTTACTGTCCAGTATTGTGCCAAGAAATCCAACGTATCTTTGGGACTTAACTCTGAGCCAGCTGATTCCTGAGACTCTCAAGTACCACTTCAACAACAGGCGCTTTCTAATTTCCATGACCACAGAGAAAAACGGCAATCCCCAAGCAGCTTCGCAGCCCAGCAGGCATACACAGGAATCCAAATTTGGGGTATTTGGGTGGTTTTGCTTCAATCTCACAACTGCAAAACCAGCTTGATGTCTTTCAGTACAACCCCTGCAGCTTTGCCCCTCACCTCTGGTCCTCCTCACACACTCCTCTCCACAGTTCCCAGAGCAGCTCCATCCCTGCCTGCCAAACGTGCAGCGTTTGCTGCCGCCTCCACAGAGGGCAGGATGAGTCCCGGGGGTATTTCCAAAGTTCCTCTACCAGGTAATATTTTTGCAGCCCATCTCTTTCTGTTTCTCAACCAGGACTTGTTTTTGATGGACACGGACTTCTGCCTGAGAAGTGCACTTCTAAAATACAGCAGGGAAAAAAGAAGTACCTTTATCAACCACTTTGTTAATTATATGCATCACTTGCCTTTATTTTAAACTTTATCCAAAGCTTTGCGTCGGGCTCTCACAGGTGCCAGCAAATGTGAGTGCAATACACACTAGGGAAAGAATAATAAAAGCACAACATTTTCTTGGTTTGGAAATACTTTGGAAAGACAATCGATTTCTGGAGGAATTATGAGGAAACACAGGAAATATCTTCCTGGAAAAACAAGCAATATTGACAGCCCAGGGCACTGTCAGTATGTCAGAGATCTTGTACATGGCAGCTGTTCTCCTTTTTTACTGTTATTTTAACCAGTCAGAACAATAACTGTCCTGGTTGCAGAACTCTGATTTGTTTGAGCAGCAGAGGTTTTGCATTTTTCCTAGAATTCAGGGAATCTCAAAGAATGTCACTTTCTGTCCTCATTTTTCTAACTATCTGCCTGAGCATTTCCCAGAATTAGGCAGACTCATGTCTTGTGGATAGCAGGGGATGGAAGACTTCTTTCTTTCCCAGCACGGCTGTCACATCAGAACCTCTAAGAACAGTTTTATTTAAACGTTTCAGCAAGAAGACTTACTGCCGAGCCTATTTTTTGTTCCTGCAGCTTCTATCTCAGTGTCCCCTGGTTTCCTGTTTCCTTCTGCTGGCTCCGATCCACACGGAGATGACACAGCCCTGCAGCACTGACACCACAAAGCCTGAAAACCATTCCTTGCCCATTCGGATGCACCTTGTTGTGGTTCTTGCAATATGAAATGGTGACATCAATAATATTTTATGAACTCCTTTTTTTTTTTTTTTTTTTTTTTTAATATGTATGTATGTTGTTTTTCTGTGATTTTCTAATTACTCAGGGTAGCTGGCCAAGATGCACTCCTCTGCATAAGCAAGCTGGACCGTTTGCAGGGATAGGGACTGGTTGTCACAGTTTTCTTTGAAGAGTTCAGGCTAAATTACAAGGAAAACCACTAAATTATCACTGTGCTGAGAATAATAAATCATTAACAGCCAAAATCACTGCTACATTCTGGCAAACAGAAATATTTATATGTATGCCTAAGTAGTACAGGAACCATCTGCACCCCAGGGGGTATGTTTGCTCCGTCTCAGACAGAACAGGGCTTGGAAATGTTCGGTAATTTCCTCACTCTGCTGCTACATACTACATTCCCATGCACCAGCTACAGGCACACTAAAATAACTGTTTACATTTTTACTCATGCTTTTATGCTTTTTTTTTTTTTTTTTTTTCTTCGCTACTTTTAATCCCTTTCTGTATCATTCTCAATAAGAAACAGAGTAGTATATGAGTCTGAGGTTTCCAATGTTTTTTTAGAGGTTTCAGGGTTCACTGTTGTCAGGTTTTATACAACACTCCTATAGCTGTGAATATTTTCCCTGCAAAGCTGAGAGGAATGTGGTAGAAAGTACTCATGGCTACTGAGAGCTTCATAAGAAGCTCTTACTGAGCTTCATAAGAGCTTCGTCTTATGAAGAAGAGATCCATGAACTTCACCCCTCCATCATCACAGGCTGGAAATAAATACGCTTTTAGCCATCCCATTTGTGCCTCAACCTTTCAGCACCCTTGCCACTTATCACATTTTTCAAGGTCGCCCACTAACACTGACTCCCCAGTTGCCAAATTGATAGAAACAAAATCACACTTCCCATAAAAACAGTTCTGCTTATATTGAAGCCCCATAGAAAGAACACAAAAACCGCACCCTGCAACATCTTGGATGTCTCCTGAGTCAGAACCAAAGGGCCTGCTTCATATGCCTTTGAAATCAATGGGATTGTGCCCTTAATTTTGAGTAAGCAGCAGAATGGGCATTCAGGACATGACTCAGGAAACCAATTAAGTAAAACACTTATTTCTGAGCATGATTAGCACCTAAAGTGAAGCACATGGTCAAGCAATCTGGACTTGGTTTAGCCAATGGAAGCTGGCACAGAAGGCATGGAAGATCTGTCTAGGCAAGGGCAGCGTGATTCCATTCCAGGAAAATGAAATTCCTACACTGCAATCTAAATCAGTCTCAGTATTTTCTCAACAGAATACTTACTAGTGTTTGCAAAAGCCTTTATGTGGAATATTACAGACTGGGTTTAACTAACGCAGATGTACTCTAGATCCTCCTCAGGCTTCCCAAGTATGTGCAAAAGCGAGTCCTTCAGGGCTGCATGGCACGGACACCAGCACCCCCAGCACCCCCAGCTCTCACACCATGTCCCCATCAGGGCGACAGAATTTGGGTCCTCGGTTTATGGCACAGAACCTGCCCACTGCAGGAAATACCAAGATGTATCATTGTACCTCGTACCTTGCCATTCGGGAGAGGGTCATGGACTATTCTGTGTCTGTGAACTATTTATGGGAGAAAAAATATTGCCACTTTGGTATTTTTGAGTCCCACCTAGCTGTCTGTATTGTGTTTCACTGGCTGTTCTCAGCCCCTCGCCCTGTTCCCTTCCTGAGCAGCAGGTCCCAGCACCAGGAGAGTCGGAGATTCAGAACTAAATCAATTGTTATTTATCTGTAACAAACTTCTCCTGTGTGTCAGCTTGCCAGAATGGATTATTTACTGAAGTCTCATTGTTATATTGCGTGGTTATACTGTGCTTTGTCATAAGAAGCATTATGATTGCAATCCATTAGTAACTGTCATAATGTAACTCCTTGTACAAAGGAAGGAGACAGGAAAAAATACCTACTACGCAGAAAATGGAAATCGGGTTCAGGAGACATGTTTATTCTCAGTTCTTGTTTTGGGTTTGTGCATGGTCTGTGGCAAGGAGTAGTGCTTTTCCATCTCTGTAAGTGTCTTTATACAACCAGGGAGGATGGCCAGGAGCCAGGTCCTGGTGATGGCCACCAGCCCCTCCTGCAGAGCCCATGCTCACCCAGAGCTGCCCTGCCCGCAGCTCTCGGTGCTCTGCAGCAGGGCTCAGCACAAAGCCTCCCCTAGACGTCAGCTCAAGGCCTACCTCAGGCCTCAGCGCACAGCCGTCCCCAGGAGCCACACTGGGCAGAGACAGCAGTGGGAACGCTGGGAATCCTGTTACACGGGTAACAGGAGAGGGAAAAATCCCAGGAATGCTGCAGCTGGACCGTGCGGCTTTGTGTCCTGCAAGGAAGCCAGGCTGCTGCTCAGCAGTAGCTCTCTTTACTTTCATCAGCGCAGCATCTTTTCCTCCTCATGAGCTTTTGGTTTGGGGACCACCACTGTGCCCACTGCCATGAGGATGTGCTAGCTGAGCGGTTCTGCCAACCACACAAAAGCAGGGTAGTTTGTCTTTCTAGCTGTACTAATAATTCTTAACTTTGTAAAATAGTTCTGGCTAGTAAAACTGCTCTCCTGCAAAATTCAGATGCCCTCTTACAGGCAGCAGCTGTTGAAATAACTGCTTTACAGTGTAATCCTCTTGTTCAATGATTTTTGCCTTCCAATGCTACGATTTACATTTTTGCCAAGGACTCAAACCGGCACTGAAGTATGAGAACAGCTCGGGCTCTTGCCTTCGTCTCCAGCCAACTGATATCCTAAGCCCTGCTATGACATTATATAAATATTCAAAAAATGCCTGTGAATACCATAATTTCTCCTGGTCTCACCAATGAGGAATTATCCAAGTAATGGATTATGAATGGAGTAGTAATGTATGGAAACTTTACCCACCCAAAACGTATTAGAGCTCCCAAGGACTCCACATGAAACAAAATGTGCTAGAGCCCTAGCTTTAACAAAATAAAGCTGTCTCCTGAGATTTGTATTCCCATAAGAAAGGTGAAAACACAGACATACCGTTTATTTCTAAATATCATTGGAAGCTGTACAGTGCACTCAGGAAGATCTGACTGATGCAAAAGACCTCCTAACCCAACTCTAAGCTTTGCAAGTTTAAGTTTGACAATAAACCCAAACTTTCAAAGATTCGGTGCATTTGGCAAGGTGTGCCTTTCTCCTCACCAGCCCCATGATCCCAAACCACATTTAGATTCTGACTTTACAAACTTGATCAATTTAAAAAATATTTTGACATGGTTAACCTCGATTTCTGAAGGAACGCATCTGAACCAAAGGAAAGGCACTGGCTAGGCGCCTGCTAAGCCCAGGGTCATGACTGTGCCCACGTCTAAAAGCTCTGTGAAAGACATTCAAGCAAAGTTTATAGGGACGCTGACAGTCACTTTAAAAAACCCATTGCTCAATTCAGCCCTCTGCTGCTGTCAGGATGCCAGACCCTTCAACCATTTCTTACTTAAGTATCCCTTACTCATGTGAGTGGGACAGAAGTAAGGATTACTCATCTGAGAAGGAGTTGCAAAACTGCATTTTAAGGCTGCAGCTCTGGAGCCAGCCATTGTATCGGGGCTGAGTGCATAATGAATAACTGCATACAGGAGCCAGCCTATCTTCTGGGAAAGAAAGTTCTAAGAATTATTTTTTAAACTAATTTGAAAGTTAGAGTTTACTGCTTTTTTTTTTTTTTTTTTAGTAGCAAACAATCAAATAAAGACTGGAACAATGGGTTTCTTTTTTGTAGCATATCTATAAATTATAGGAAACTTGCCTGTTGGCCAACAAGCTGGGTTGGCTTGGAGCCAGAATGGATGTCTCCATTCTCATCCTTTCCCGTATTCTTTCAATGAGCAAAATGAAAATGTTTACTTTTTTTAAGTGAGGCAAAGCAGAGGCTCAGATGGACAATTCCTAATTGCATTGTTCCTGACAGGCCTCCTTCACAAACAAAAGTTTACGAAACCCATGGAAACAAACAGAAAGGCTCTCATTGTCTTCAGCAGGCCTTGGTTTAGGCTCTTGCAGCTTAAACATAATCACTTACAAATGTTCTTTGAATTTATTAAAAATTGCGAGATTGGAAGGTGAAGAGTCATTCAGTGTCAGCAGAAAAATAGAGGGGAGGTAAGGCTGTCATTGGCAGGAAAAGTATTCTGGATGCTTACAAAATATAGTATTGCTGTGATCACAAAATATAGCAAAAATAAAATTAAATGGGGGTGCTATTCTCCAACTGGAGTCTTATTAATCGAATATTTCCTGGCTTGACTGAGGCACACAAGGGCTCTACAGTAAATCACAAGGCAGCTTCTTAGTAGAACTGTGCAAGTCTTCAGCTGGCTTCTGATCATCTCGTGGTGCTGGAGGAGTTGGAGGAGCCCAGGCTCTGTGAAGGAGCTGGAGAGCTGTGCGACTACAGATGGATGCAGAAATAAATGTGCACAGTGTTTTCCCCTCATGCCTTGAACCAGGAGGTGGACACCTGAGCCTTTTCCAGCTTTGTGCAGAATTCTCCACCAGCCTATCCTCCTGCATTTAAAACAAACAACAAAAAAAGTAAAAAAATTCTGCATGCTCTAAATCTAACAATAGACTTATTTTCATAAAATTCATTGGGCTCATGCAAATACACACAAAAACGAGAGCCAGCTTAGGAAGAAGATGAAGCCATTACTTTTCCCACCAGTCAGAGAGCCCTGAACAAAGCTCACTGAGCGCCCGCTCCCCCTGCACACGCCACCATGCTCAGCACCCACCTTCAGGCCCCCAGACCTGTGCCAAGGTTTGTCTGAAATTTGCAACTGACTTTAATAGGAACAAGGCTTGGTCCTTTAAATAGGTGTGATATTTATGGAGCAAAGGGTAGCCAAAACGTAGGGAAAAATGCAGCCAACTCCTTTGCTAGTTTTGATGACACAACAAAGTCTGATTTTCATTAACTTTTGCACGTATATATCAGGGGTCCTCCTAGGGACTAGGGAATGAATGCACTTTGTTTGAACTCTGTAGCCATTATATACTACTTTTTATTGATTTTTTTTTTTGCCTGTAATAGTTCTATTGTGTTCATGAAAAAATATTTATTTTTAGACCCACAATTTCCCAATCTACTTGTTTTCATCATAATTATTTTACTTCTATTACAAACGCTGGATGATTATAGGTTACATCTCAGTTTTCTGAAAAAAAAAATTCAAAAAATTAGCATGTTAGATTAATGATTTTAGTCCTCCTAAGAAGTTGAAAAGAAAGCAAAGCATGGGCAAGTGTACATAGCATGCTCTCGGATGTATATTTATAATTTCCAGTGGTGCCCTGCCCACATTTCTGGAAGCATAACTTGCCTACGAAGTAAATACACAACCCAGAGAAAAGTTAGCCCTTCTGTTTCAAAATGTTTGCACTAGAAAAATAAATGAGGACAGCAACTTCCGCCTGCAACATCATTCTCCAGAAGCACGCAGGCCCCACTAGCTGCAGTGGGTTCATTCCCCAGCACCAGGCAGGGCTGGCCTCTGGGCAGCCTCCCAGCGAGTCCCAAGCCACTCCAGCTTCAGGTTGCCTCCTCCCAGGCTTCTCCAAGCTCAGCTCGGCTCCAGCTGAAGCCTTTGGACATTTGGGCAGCACGCGAGAGCAGGGCTGGAGGGGCCGGGATGGGTCCAGGGAGCCGCGTGGGGAGGAGAGGCCGTGGCTGCGCTGGGGAAAGCGTGGGGCCATCAGGGAGCCATCTGGGAAAAATCATTTTATTTATAACTTAAGTAATAGCACAAGCCACACAGCAAATCGATTTGCTTTTGGATTCCAGCTATTGTCTGATTGCCCAGACAAACAGCATCCAGTTTAAGTGGAGTCCATGGCAGTAATAACAAAGAAGGAACACAAATTTTAATTATGTTTCTAGAAGTCTGTATAAGTATTGAAGAACCACATAAAAATGATTTTTTTGACTAACTTGCGGTTGAAAATGTGTCATTAAAAGCTATGAGTCTGATTTTCTGCTCTGCTGGTCAGGATATTAACCAAAATGATAAAGTATTCACTCTTTGAGGAGAGAAAAAGTAGTGGGAAATAAATGCTGAAGGTCTCATGCTGGATATTATGAGAATGACGCTAAAATGAGAGAGTTCATCACCCTTCACTCACTGGCCCTGTTATGCTACAAGCAAGTGCTGGAGACAGAACTAAGAAGAAAGCCAGCACGAAGCAAACAGGGCAAAAACAAATAATGAACCCCAGCACAAATGTGTAAAACTCCATCAGCCCGCTGGAAGCTGCACTGACTCTTTGTTTTCAGACTTCCTTCTTTTAATGTTGGCAGGAGCAGCATGTCAGCTTCCGACGCTGCACACGGTGCACGCGTTTGACAAGAGATGTCAGAACGTGGTCTTTCATATCACCAATGATTCAAATTAATTTCTGCTCTCCTTCGCTCGCGTCTTCCCTAATTCTGCAAGCTTGACTTCATACCCACTGAAACTTACATTTATTTGTAATCTCGCTGCTTACACTCCACTGAACAATAAAAGAACAATAAACTTAATAAAAAGCCCAAGTGATTGGAAATAGCTCTGGGAATGGCAGTCCAGTATGAAAGCTATAAATTTACTTGTATACTCATGACATTGTCAGCTAATTTTTATGAAAAGCCCATCACAGAACATTGCACCAAAACACTGTGATCACTCGTATGTCACCCATCATACTTCCCCTGATAACAAAACAGAAAATGCATCATAAAATGATACTTCAAAGTACGAATTCATCTTGAAATGCTCACTGTATAGAGTAACAATTCTTTCCTGACCTTGTCTTGCACCTAAACCTTAAATTAATCATTCTTCTTCTATAACATTAAAGAATACCCAGTGGTACTTTTTATTGAATTTAAAAGCTAAACTTCAACTAACAATATCATTATTGTTTTGGTTAATATCTCCCTATTCAAATCTATGCAGAGTTCAAGAAGTTGTGCAGTGTAAAGTAAGTAGTACCGTTTTGGAAATACGAATTAAAATTAAAAATATTTCTCTGTATTTGGATCAAGAAGTATTGACAGACATACAGAGGCTGAATCAAAACCAACCGAAGTCAAAGGAAAACACCTATTGATTTTAAACGTTTTTGGATCAAGACCTTAAGACCTAATGCTGGAAAATGCTGAGCATATTGAAGCTAGGATATTGAGAATTCACAGGACTAAACCCTGTTAAATATATAGCGTTATCCTGACTTAGACTAAGGTGCTCAACTGGATTAATTAAAGAAGATCTTCCAAGAGATGCCCAATACTATCAGTGCACCCTTGCCATGACTCTTCTAGTGTCTATGGCGTAGGTGTGAGGAATGGGGCACTTAATGCCTTGATTTCCCAAATGGGTGTGTATATTAAAAGCACCCATTTACACGTGTCCACCCAATAGTTCTTAATAAATCAGACCTTCTCCAGTGAAAAACTCCTGGCTCTGCAGACACAAAGCTCAGTGATTTCAGCAGTGGCACAACAGCACACGTCAAACACAGGTGGGAATGTCCTACTACACCTGGGATGCTCTGCAGATAAAGAGGCAAGAGACCCTTCAGCATGCCTTTGAGGCTGCTCAGCCAGCTGTAATTCACTCTTCACTTCTTAATCTTTCTGCAAACAGTTGCAAAAGCGGGAAGATCTTGACACAGTTAAATCCTCTGCCTTTCTATTTCCTTCTGCCCACCAGCAGAAGCTGTGGCCCCTTCGTGCCGCAGCGCAGGTACAGGTCGTGGCTGCTCAGCCTGGAAATCCTCTCTGGCCCTCTGAGCACCCCCATGTTCCATGCTTCTCACATTGCTAAGATGTATAAGTAGAGCTTCAGTAGAAGTGTGAATGTCTTTTCAGTGAGCAATGAGAATGTAGTTTGGTTTTAGCTGTGTAAAACTTAGCATGTTTTGTTTAATTGATCATCACTTCAGGATAAACGTAACATATCCTTTGTTTTTGCTATCACAGAGTAAGACAACTGCCAGGAAATGTGTTCAGGTTGTCAGCCTTCCAATTCAATTCCTCTGCTGTCCTTGCCAAAAAGAGGAAGGATGAAATAGTGAAGCCTCCACCCTATTACTGAATGTCTCAGTTGCGGCTGGGTCCCGCCCGGGCGGCCCCACTGCCTCTGATGGACAATCAAAAGCCCCAGGTTTTATTATCCAGCCTGCATAGCATCTAGCTTCCCCAGACTAAGTTCTGAATGAAATACTGCAGTGGAAAACTCTGATGCAAATGGGAATCGTGGACAGACTGAATAAAGAGAATTCAGTGCAAAACAAAACACCGTTTTTATCTGAAGAGGATTTTGGGGGTGGAAAAGAAACTAAGGAGGAAAGGGCTTCTCAGAGCAGCACAACAATATCTCACGCTATTCTTTCAACAGCTGCTTTGCTTAGGACAAAATTCAAGTATTTGTGACAAGCAGGTTGCAAAAAGTAATCCTTGCCGAAAAGGCTCATGACAGCCCCTCACCCCTTGAAAGGAGTTCGGCCTGTGCCTTCTGCCAAGGGGAGCCCTGGCCCAAAATGCCTGCCAGACCCTGCAGGTGGGACACTACTCAGCCACCCAGGAAGGCTTCTCATTTAAGGCACTTTGAGCAAGGCTCAGCAATGCCAACACGCACCTTTTCCAGAAATGTGGCCACAAGACACCTTTGGAGATGCCAGTATCTCCTCTCTGCATAAAGAGGGAATTTATTGCAGGGTACCTGGGCTAGATATATCACTGATATGGCTGCAGAGAGATTAGATGAATTCTAGTAAAATCTTGCCACTTTTAATTACTTTATGACTGACATAAAACTCACTTAGGTCACGAAGATGATTTTCAGTGGACTCCATTGGCTCTGCAGCAGTCTGTTGGAGGGACGGTGTCAAATTCCAGCAGAAACCTGGATTAGAAATATGAGAAATGCAGTACTCTGTGACAAAGGTGACTATTTGACTCTGAACTAATAAGCAGCATTTTATACATCAGAAAATATCACAGCTGACAGAGCTGCCAAAGACCAGTGTGAGACAATTTTTTAAGAGTAGGTTTTATTGTTCTTGTAGCAGAGAACAAAAAACAATGTTTTACAAAGAAAAGAAACTTGACATGGTATTGAGGATGTTTATTTCTTTTATCATATTATGTATGAATCTTTTATAAGTTTTCAGTGAACTATATTAATTAAAAATTAGTTCTGGGAATATTTTGCATGTAGCCTAATAAGCTATTACGTCAATACAGATTTTCATAGACTGTTTTAAATTTGAAATAAAGGGGTCTCCTGAGTAGGCGCAATGGAACAAACATGGAAAAACAAAAAAACTAGAATGCTTAATACTTTTTACTTGTACAAGTTAAGGATCAGAATGCAGGTCTTACTGGTCTTTCCAAGTAATTTTTATGAGTTCCCTCCAAAATGGTTAATTATTAAAAGTTTTATGGATTCAGACCCTGTAAGGAACTTGATTACTTCAGTAATTTTAAGTTTGCATTTTTTCGTTTTGGCCTGCATTGCAATCCATCCTCATGCTACCATACAACAAAGCAAGGCTTTCCTACCAGCGGTCCTTTGGACACCATGCTTACAGGCACAGCAGGGAGAACACCGCTGTGCCTATCCATGGGGAAAGTGTAGAGAAGGCAACAAAAAAGGTGCAGCGATGGCTCCCGCCTACCTGTCATAACCCAGACTTATTGCCTCTGGTGCCAAACCAGACCAGCAGCCTTCCCTCCCTGTGCAAAGTGGCATCTCCTAAGGAGCTGCAGCTGAAGGGTCACAGTTTGTGTCTGGAGCTCCTCATGGGCAGCACGGCTCCACGCAGGGCATGAAGGAGGGGTGAGAACGAATTCACCGCAGACCTCTGAGGCTCCCGCTGGGATGGAAGGTCCTGCACAGTGCAAAAAGTACAGGAAAATCTCAAATTCTCGGCTGGTGATCATCCAAATCATTTTTCTGAGATTCCCAGTATCAAGTGCAGTTCCTTTTTCAGGAGATCACAAGAGCAGACCCAGATCATAAAACGTAAGGCCAGCAAATACAATGCTAGAAGTAATTCCAGAAAGAATGGTCAAAAAGTGTTGCTTCAATGACAATTTTACACAAATAAATATTTTCATTTTAGTTTTTGCAATGACAAAGAAATGGGAACTTTGAAATCTAGAAAAAACCTGGGGTGCCTCAGGCACTACCAGCTGGGTGAGGGAAGGGATTGTCCCGCTCTGCTCTGCCTGGTGCGGCCTCACCTCCAGCACTGGGGGCAGGTCTGGGCCCGCAACCTAAGAAGGACATAAAGCTGTTAGAGAGCATCCAAAGGAGGGCTACTAAAATCGGGAATGGGTGTGAGGAGCGGCTGAGGCCCCTGGTGTGCTGGGCCCAGAGCAGAGGAGCTGAGGGGAGGCCTCACGGCGGCCTGCAGCCCCCTCCCGGGGCAGCGCAGGGGCAGGCGCTGAGCTCTGCTCCCCGGGGACAGTGGCAGGGCCCGAGGGCACGGCACGGAGCTGTGTCAAGGGAGGGTCAGGGGGTTGTTAGGAAAAGGCTCTGCCCCAGGGGTGGTGGGCATGGGGCAGGCTCCCCAGGGCAGGGGACACGGCCCCGAGGTGCCGGAGCTCAGGGAGCATTTGGACACCGCCCCCAGACACAGGGCGTGGGGTCGGGGGGTGCTGCGTTGGGACAGGGGTTGAATTCAATGGTCCTTGTGGGTCCCTTCCAACTTGGGATAATCTGTGATTCTGTGATTCCATGAGTACAGGACAAGGGCAATATAGTCGATCATATCCCACTGCAGGACCAAGGCCTGAATTTCTGGTAGTTTTCAGTTATAACATTTATTTTACTGCCAAGTGTGAAACTTCAAACAATCTGATATGTCAGTTTCACTGGAAATCTTTAAGACAATCCTTACACCTACTTATGAATTTAAAACAATCATAAGGAAATTTTCCTGATGGTTAACCAACTGACCAACAAACAAAAGTCAAGCTACCAGAGGCACCAGCCCTTCGAGCAATGCCCACAGTTCACAGGTGAGCATTACTTTTGTGGCCAGAGAGTGAAACCACAAAAGGAGCTCTGGAAAATTAACCCTAATTTGATAAATGTGGGCAAGTTAATGTTCCTTTGAGGGCCATAAATTCAGTCCTTCCTGACTGTTTGCTGGCTAATTTTTCAGTTTCATTTTTGCTCATTTAGCTTTATTTTTTTTTTCATGTAGGAACTTCCTGGAACTACATAAAGCAGCAACTTCAGCCCTGCAAACACTACTCCCATGGGACGCCGTCCCCCATTGCATCGCAGGGGACAAAGGCGCTGCAGATGTCCCTGTCCCTCCCCTCCGCAGGCAGCCCTACTGCAACGCACAATTGCAATGGCAGCGCTCGCTCCGAGCTGTAAGAAGCACGGTCACACAGCTGTGTGGAGCTCTTCCAGCGCCCAGCCCAGCCCAGCAGTGGTCCCCAGCACACCAAGGCAGCTGCTAGCCTCCTGAATCCAAGGCCTGGATCACCATTCAGCGCTGCCCATCACTCCCAGCAGCCCGCAAAGTCAATCCAAACCTGGATAATTAATTAAAATTATTTAGCCTCACAATAAGTAAAGTATTACACTGTCCGTTGATTTAACTTGATTCAGTAACCAAAGTAAACAGCAGTCAATTGATTTGCTGAGGTTCACATCAGAAGTATGTGACACTGAGCTGAATGAGAAACGCGGCCTCCTGATTCCCACTCCAGGGCTTTAGCCCCAGACTCCAACCATTTCTACTGCATTAGTTCACACTTTCAAAAAGCAAAGATCTACCAGAGGAAAATAAACATCATATATCGTTGTGTTATTTAGTCTGCAGGTTGAAACATGCTCTTCATATTCATATTAATGAGCTGCTTCTCATGAGGCAACCCATTAAATTTAATAGGAGAGCTAACATAAACATCACATGAAATGAAATAGTTGCAGTTACATTTACATTTCCTTGAACAGTATGCTTTGCATTCCTGTATTATGAGTAGGCTTGTACAGTTTATTTAATGATAAACAGTTTTAATGACTCTTTTTTGCCACCTTTCTCTTCTCTGCTAGCCAAATACCAAGATAACATCCTTGACTGACCACTGACCACAGAAACTGCTTCATGGAGAGGTAACTGGAACTTGCTAAGGAATTTTTTCTCATTATAGTTTTTCAACACTTTTTACAACACCTGTTATTAATTGACTGAATTTCTAGTTTGGATAGTGATGAACATAGACTCCATTGAAAATGCTGTATTTGCTTGGGGTTGACCTCGGGGCTTGGGTACCTGATTCTTCCTTTTCCAAAAAACCCCCAGTCTTGTTCCAAAACACGGTATGAAAATCCAAGCTTTTTGGCATAAAGATGACTTCCTCTCTACCTGTTGCTACAAAAAAACTTGATTTTTGTCAACAAAATCTCATGATTATTAATTATTATGCTTCTTAAATGTCAAGGAAGATCACCTATAACCAGACTGCTCTTCCACACAAAATTTAGCGCAATGCACAGTGTACATTTGCTTCACATGAAATCCTCAGATCACCAAAAAGCCGTAACTGGCAGCAAAAATGTTCCCAGAGCTCTTTTCACACCAAAAATTAAAATCAATGTTTGGTTGAACAGGAAGAAAGAAGCCACTGCTTTATTTTCTTCTTAATTTTCCTGTCATTGAAGAGACATTGTTTCACAGTTGTTTCATTTTTCCTGCCACAGGATCCCATATCAACTGACCGATTTCATTTTGATTCCTCTGACCACGCTTAATTTGTTGGATTGGCAGGGCCGGGGTCCATGGTCCTGCCAGAGGGCCCCTGCCCTCCCGCTGTGCACACCTGAAAGCCTTGCAAGAGAAATAATGAAGGATCCTCATTTTCACATGGTTTGGTTTTTTTTTTTTCTGTCTCCTCCATGTATATACTTAATTAGTCATATTTATAGGTTTATATCTTGCTGTAAAAATGTCTAGGTCAGAGAAGCAGGGAGCTCAGATAAAAATTTAGAAAGATGAGGCCACCACCAAGCTCCTTCAGACCCAAACATCTGAAGGAATCTCTGGCTGCCCAAAAGCCATCAGCACAAGTTTCCCAGGAAGGCCCCTGGGGAGCAGGCTGCTGGAGCAGACACAGTGCTGCCCTGCTCAATAAGGGCAGCTTCTCAAAGATTTGCAGCAGGTCTTTTAGAAACATTTGAATGCTGCTCGCATTAAAACATCCTGGTGTTCAGAACAGGTGGCTGACAAACTCTTTTTTCCCTACAATTTCCTTATGAAAGCCGACATATTTCTCTTTCAAACTCGTGAAAATTACAGAAAGAAAATAAAACAAGCAGGAAAAGTGTTTATCAGAAGAGTTACAGTCTTGAGGAATATTCTCCAAGGGAAATGAATGTTTAATTAAACATACAAGGCAGTGCTTACCCAATCGAGGGACTCCTCTGAAGTCCTAACAGCGGCTTCCTGGCATGCATTGCCTTGGAAAATCCGTACGCGACTTGTTTGCTTTGGGTGCTGCACACTTCCACGGGCATGCTGCAGAGTTAAAGCACACAGCGAGGTGAGGTAATAGTTAAAGTCACGCAACAAATGCTACTGTAATATAACTTCCATAATATCTTTCAGTCTCTCCTCCAAGACAGGAATAAATTAAATCAAATTGCACAGGGATGCTTTATCTGCATTCGACAATACCAGTGTTGATGCTGATCATGTGGAAAACTTATGATTGTTTTTTTCAGGTTGTCTGTGAATGTGCATAACAGAAACAATGAAATGAATCAATGAAATACTTACTGCTTTTGTAAACTCAAGAATGGAATTAGCGGATCTGTTAATGAAAACTTCTGTGGGTACAGCATTGTTCCTGCTAGAGTGAGTGCTCTTTATTCAACCTTTCAATGTCAGTTATCATTTTTAAAACAGCTTGACCTGGAAGCATACAGTTAAAATTGTGGTGACTGTTAATGACAGTTTTATTGGACACTATGCTTATAGTTCACATTTTGAGGTCTGTATGTAATTGATCTTTCTACCCTACATGAGAAACACTGCAATAAGTTGGTTGCAGCACCACATTATAGATATAGAGAAATAATAATGATGTCACCTTGAGATTCAAAGATCGTGGAATAGTAATAGTCTCCTAGCTCATTCTCCCAACTGTGATGACCTCTCCAGTACTAAATCTTAACAGTCTCAGCATTATTTTTGAATTATTCATGCTAGCCTTTTCCCTCACTACAAAATCAAGGAAAATGAATGCATCATGCTCTGTCAGCTCCACAGGTATTTTGGTAAAAATATAAAATGCTATTTGGTTTCAAAAAAATCTGTGCAGCAATACAGGTCATTTGCTAGTTTGAGCAAAACAAAAATTCATATGCAGAAGACATGGGACATGTTCATTGTAAGTCTGAATGAGGCATTTGGAATCACTGGAAGTTCTGAAAGCTGCGTTTTGATTAATTGCATCTTCATCTGTAGAAATAAAATAAGAATTAAACAAGCATCAATACACACAAACCATTTTTCAGCTGCTTTGACAGTGCAACATTGCCATCATTTCAGAGACCGAGCAGAATGGCAAAACACGGAGAGTGACAGATCAGGAACAGTGCCACTTTTTTAACGCTGTATTTTCAACTGAAATTAGTGGCGATGCTCAGGTCAAGCAGTAAGGAAAGCTGGCATTTCTTGAGCTGCACAACACCAAGCTGCAGCTGCACTGCGATGCGCTGAAGCCAACTAGCCTGTTCCTAAAGGCAGCAGGTTGATAACTCTTCTAGTTTATCAAACCTGGATAATAAGAGAGAGCTACAGTTTTATTCCAGTGATGGATCTCATAAAACGTGCACATGGGAATAAAATAAAATGCATGTAAATGTAAACTCAAGCAGGTATCCTGATTCATCTGTAGCTGGTGACCTTTAAGTTCATGATGAAAAACAAATGTCAAGTGTTCAAAAGACAGGAGTATCCCTGGTTTTGCGGGGGATTTTGTATGCTGTCGCACAGACTGTATTAATTTAGTCTAGCATCAATAACCTTGAAATCAGGATTTTGCACTAAAAATCTAGTTTTATGTTTATTCAGAAAGCAAAGATAAAAGGCGACTTTATTTTAAGGGACCCTCCAGTGGCTACAGGGCAAACGTAACATAACGTAACATTACTGATTTTGCCTACCTTGCTATTCAGTGCTAGCTCCCATGGCAACAGATTTTATATGAATACAAAGAGCGTGATGAAGATCTCCCTTTATTTTGCACAGAGTTTAATTATGGAACAGTCTCCTGTCTGTGGAGTCCTCCTGACAGACAACACTCCTGGAAAGCCCCGGTCACAGCCAGCCGCAGTCCCCAAGGCTGGCCAGAGAAGGGAAGGCCCTCATTTGTCTGCTTTTGAAAGCAGCAGAGATGTGGTGTGTTTATACTGACACAGTAATTTTAAACAGATCAGCTGCAGAATATCACATAATTGCTAAAGAACAACATACTATCAATTAATTACTTCTCTAACAAAAAAGTGTTTGATGTTACCATTCTCTCCTGTTAGTTGATAAGCTGCAGGACAGTCATTCTAAACATTTCACCTAAACACAGAGGGAGAATAAACCACTTAAATTGTTGTTGTTTTTTTTTTCCTTCATTTTAGTAAGTATGCTAAATGACTTACCAGCTTTCTCTATATCCTCTTTGTTCCAGCACAAAAATGAATGCTCTTACTGTGATTAATTTGATGCCATATTTTTAAAGAAATGAAAAACCACCACTTGTCAAAAAGAACAACAAAAGCATTAAAAAAATCACTGGTTTTAATCTAATTGACCATCAGCCAGGACTCTCCCTGTTGCGCCTGTAGTGCTGCTAACACGCACAGCAAAGTGTCCCAGCAGGTGGAAGACAAATATCACAGACCGACGGGTAGTCACAGTTAAATCTAGCGATAGCATGAGATTGAAGACAATTAGGATGCACACCTTCCCCCCATGCAGCAACTTTGTCACTGCAAACTAAGTCAATTATAATTACAAATAACCCCATTTTTTCCTCTTCACCCGTAATTCATGCCTATTGAAATCAGACAGAGCTTTGCCATTGGCTTCAGCGAGAAAGGCATTATTCCCTCAGTTTGGCCATTTACAGTCATTTTCTACTAAAAATATCAATTTTTGATCACTTTATAAAAGCAGCTATTAGATCTCTGCCTTTCATTCTGCACAAAAGGATTCCGTATTTAAATGTTACACCAAAAATACATTCTACTTTTCAAACACTTGGTATTTATTTGGTGCTTTGCTAAAAATATAAGGGCTCCACACCAAGGGAACAAGCCATGCTTGTTGTTCCGCTGTTGTTAAAATTCTTTCATGCATGGACATGCAATATCTTTTGAAACTGTGCAGGATCGGCCTGTAACAATGGTGGAGTCATTCCACCAGCGCGTTGAATTTTCCTTTTCTGGTGGCCCACGGACATGAAAGAGAATCTTATCTCCTGCAAGAGCAGAACACCGAGCTTGGACTCAACACAAGCCATGCAAAGATACCAGCGTGGCTGCTGCCTCACAGGACGACTGTCACCGGGCAGGAGCAGGGGCACCATGAGCTGGGCTCCATCACCTAATGGCTCGTTTCATCTCTGGCTTTCATTTCTGATAGCCAGACTTCATGGGCCTGGAGATCAGGGGCGATTTCAAAGCTGCATGTGCAGGCTCCTACTGAACGGTGACAAATGACACTCAGCCTGGAAAAATGCAGTGTAATATATCTTGGGAAAAATAATCTCAAACAAAGGTTCTCAATGGCAAAAGGAAATCCGAACCGAAGTAAAAGCAAAAGGAACATAAGAGTGACAACAGCAGATCGCATACGGGTCCTTGCTGAAACAAGAGCTGCTCACGGACTCGTGGGGCGCGTGGCACACCAGAGGCTACGCACCTCACTCCGAGCATCACATCCTTCATTACTGGCAGCAGCATGGGCATCAAAACCTAGAAAAATTCAGCTCCTCGCTCTGGATATACACTAAAGTGCAGCACTGTAGCGAGTTTACTCAGCTCTTTTCAAATTCCTTTCCCTTTAATTCCATAAGTCTCTATTTTAGGCTCTCGATATAAAACCCAACAAATATTTGTGGATAATCCCTGGACCTCTGCTCAGTCTTGTAAGCCCAGAGGAATATACAGCAGTAGGCCTGGATCCCATTTTTAGCCTCCAATTTCTATTTTAACACTGAACTTCCACTGGTTTGTTAAAATAAAGGCATATAAGCGTCATCGTGCATGAGAGCCATGGTAACCCTGTTGGTTAAACCTCCCGTTAATCTTTCTTAACAAGTTTATCTCTCCCAAGATGTGATTGTTGTTATTGTTCTTTTTCCAAGGGTGCATATATATCTTTGTGCACACGGGATGCCTAAAAAATTTTAAAAGCACTTCATTCACATTAAAAAGCACTGCAGAGAAATGCATTTAGGGAGGTGTATCTTCACCAAAAACAAAAAACAAAAACAACAACAACAAAAAAAAAAGGTGAATTCTTGGTTCCAATGAAGCCAATGTTAAGTCACCCCAACAACTCTCAAGACTCCAATACAACATTTTGTGTCATTCTGCAAATTCTGACTGCATTGTACTGCTACCCTCTATTTGCTTTTCAGATTTCGCTGCTATTTGGGTCTTTTGTCACTGTAAGGAAACATATGTTTTTGGATTATTCCTTTCATAAAACTGAATATTTTCAAGTGATGTTTCATTTTGCTCCTCTGTGCCCATACTTTTAAAGTAAGAAGAGCCAGGGATTTTTCTTAGTGCAGAATATATATAATATATAAAATTTTACATGAGGCACAGTGATGATTTTATTCCAGCATAAATGTCATTCCCACATAGTAATTTCATTTGGACTAGCAGAAGTGACTTTTTTTAGGTGTTTGCACCTAATATTAATGTTAAAATCTAGAATATTTCATGGAAGGATAATGACAGAGCCAATTAACTGGCACTGCAGGATTTACTAGTTTCCACTGGAAATACCAGGTCCCTCCTACTGTTGCCATACAGCTAGCTAACGTTTTAGAACAAAATAATGTGCATTTTTTTTAATTCAAAAATGCCTAGAAATATGCATGAGAAAGCGAAGAAACATGATGGTTTCCCCTTAACTATTTACCTCCGAGCACAGTCAGATAAATGCCATCAGCATCTGAGGTCAGCTCGGCTCTGAATAGCACTCCACATTCCTGAACTCCTTCCCAAATCTTAGGAAGGCAAAGAGAGGAAAACAAATAGCAGATGTGGGAATTGGGAAAAGGAAATGGTCATTTTTCCAGCGTGGGTCATGGAGAATAGATTAGTAAGTCCAGGATAGTTTAAACATGCTGGCACACGCAAGAGATGTTGGCCTTTGCCCAGTACAAACAGTGCCAAATTCGTGAGAGTATGGAGCTTTGTGCATGAGGCTGATCACACGCTGCCAATTTCGAGTGGTTATCCACATGCCATTTAAATGCCCTTGGCTCCCATCCACATGACTTCAGCGTTTCCTGCCTGCGCTCGGGCTGCAGCAGCAGCAGCCCCAGCTCCCGGGCAGGGCTGGACGGACGGCCCCTGCCGCTGCGCACCTCCTGCGCTGCCGCTCCGGCCTCCAGCTCCTCCAGCACTAGGGCTCGGTTTTAGGGCTGCACCCTGGATCTGCTCCATCGCTACAGGCAGCGCTGGTTCCAGGCTGGTGGCACGAGACGTGGTTTGGGAGAATGTGCTGGAAAGCGTCGGGTGAACTCAGGGTAGAGACCTGGTTTCATTTTTACGTTTTGTTGGTACAGCAGCATGTGATGCCACTTTGGCTTGTGATAAATCCAGGGGATAATAACGTCATTCAGTAACTCTGAACCAGGCAGGAACAGCAATTACTCCACAGCACCCTGTTGGACTGGTGCAACGTTTGAGCCACACTCCTAACGAGGACAGACACGGCCAGACTAACGCTGTGAAAGGGAAATGCAGCTTTGGACACATGAGAAGTGGGCTAGCCAAGACCACCTGGGCACCGCACGGCGAATGAGAAGTCATCAATTGCATCCCACGGCTCAGGACATCATTCTTGTGCAGGCCGCCATCAATTACATCCGTACAAAACGACTCCACTCACTTTTTTGGGTCTCCAGGAAATCTTTGTTCAAATTGAAGATGGTTTCCTAACAGGCTCCGCTCTTTACCCAATTTTCCGGCTGAGTTGACTGAGGCACAGTCAGGTCAAAAGGCTCCCCCAAGGTCAGAGAGTGAATCAATGAGTTAGGTCAGATTAGATCTCAGCCTGTAGCTTCTCATCCCTTATTGTTACTGCAAGATCACCACCAGAACCAGGTTAACAAAAATGTCACGGGTGTGCTTCAAAAATATGTACTTTTAAACTTGGTATCCCAGTAAGAATTAAGTTCTTTAGATAGAAGACTGTATAAGATTAGGTTTCTAGAGGTTAAGATTTTAATGCAAGGAATTCAAGGCCCAATACGATGTAAAATTACCAGCAGGAGAAATATTTTTACTACTGTACAAAAATAATAAAAATGCAGAAAAGCAAAATTCACAGATCAAATACTGAAGTCCTCACACAGTTCAAGTTCTGCCTGACTTTAATTGTATTTTGCCTTGGGAAAAGGCTTCAGATCTGGCCATAAATTAGTATGCTGATCCCATGGCATGAATGGCATTTATTTACTTATTCCCTGAAATACACTGCAGAATTCAAGCAGCAGTTAAACTAAAAAGGATCACTCATGCACATCTGAAAGACCCGTGGTATTGTGAGGATAATGCTGGGCTACCTCTTCCACCCAACTACTGTGCAATTTGGTATGAGTTGACCAAAAAAGCCCACTTCCTCTCATGGGACTCGTGTGTTTCCAGATGTTAGGCACAGAAAGGCACCCGAAGTGCTGGGTTTTCAGATGAATTCCTTCCCAGGAGGACGGTGGGGCACAGGGAAAGGCTCCCCATGGACCTGGTGCCATCCCCTCCCCTTTTACAGCCATCATCACATAAATAAAACAAGTTAATTGAATGATGCTCTTTTTTCTACGTTCACTTTTATGCTAGCAAAACAGAGATTTCTTGTTCTGGGCCTTTAGCTTTACAGGCAATAGGAAAAGATTGCTCTGGAAAGTCTGGCCAGGGTGATTTACCCTGTTTGGGGACTGTGACGGACTCCTGGAACTTTTGGCAGAGCCTGGCAATGAGGAAGCTGCAGCTCAGCAGTTCTCATCTGCAGATCAAAGCGGTTCGGTGGCAACATGAAAAGACTGTATTTAAAAACTGACAGGATGCCCTTAAAAAAATAAAAGAGCAAGCTTAAAGATTCTGGGAAGAATGCATTCTGAGTTTCAAGGAAAATAAAACAACATCTAAAAAGCAGGATTAAAAATATCCTTGGACTCAGGAGAAACATTTGTATTTGTCCAGTGCTGAAACAATACACTAATCTGAAAGTTCCCCGCTCCGTGTACAAACCCACTTAACCATTACACCGTGTTAAATCATGCTGCCTTTCCTCTTGCGCTGCCATGAAGGCCAGCTAAAGCTAAGAACAGCCAGCGGACGACAGCGATTTGAGGGAGGCAGCCTGAGAGCAGAGCAAAAATTGGGAACTTTTAATCAAGGTTTGCACATACAGGACACGGAGCAGTCGTCCACTGGCTCCTTCTGAGTCCCAGTACCTTGCTGTGTTTCCAGAAACACCGGTGCTGCCTCTCTTTGGCTAGCACACCTCCTTCCTTACCCCTCAGGCTTGCTCTGCCTTTGCCTGTGTTCCACTTTTGTCAGAACCGTGCGGTTTCAGCACGCCTGACCTTTCCGGGGTGCATGTCTCTACCTTGACCACCTAGGGACTTGCTTATGCCTGAGATCTGTGGCAGGTTAACCTGAATTATTTCATCTTCAGGTGCTTAATGTCACTAACATTTTTTTTCTCCTGTTGCAGGTTGGCTGGTATTTTAAGGTGTATGCTTAAGCTCATTTAGGAAGCTGAACATGGAAGAGATTTGCCTCTACCAACACACACATGGAAGCAGCAACCTTTGCTGTGTGCCTGTCACCAGGACCACACACAGACTGGTGACGGGCATCGGCCTCTGCTCGGCCCAGCACGGAGTGACACCGCAGGGCGCTCCCCAGCCCTGCTGCATTGCAGCCCCAGTCGGTCAGCAGGGCCCTGCGCTGGCCCCAAGCATCAGCATCCTCTGAGAACAGGAATGGATGCAAGCCAAAGTGAATTTTACCTGTTTAAATATTTATAAAATAATTTTATGTACTTAGATAATGTTTACTTTATACTTCTAGGCTGCTGTTTGAACGGGGAGCTGAACCCAGACCCAACAAAGAAAATTAGTACCATTCTCCTTCCCTTCTGTCCAGCAAAGAAAAATTTGTTCTGCCATACTGTAGCCCATCACAGAACTAGTATCTATCATGTATACATAAGTTCAGGACACATAAACGCCAAAACAACCCACACATAATGTATTTGTTTGTTTGTGCCTTCCTGCACTTTGCATGGTGTTCAATATGCTCGTATATGTGACTCCTCAAAACTCAAGGATAAGCACCATTTTGTTGGCACTCCTTGCTTTCCTAAGTCCCTGTTGCTGCTGACACATCTTGATCTTCCTTTTCTTGCACCATATAGCTATCCTAAAGTTCATGTTTTCGTAGTGGGAAGAAAAAAAAAAAAAAAAAAAAAAAAAAAAAAAAGGCACTTTAATCTGGGAACAGCAATTCATCTCAAAAAATTGATCTTTTATGATCTAATGACATGACATCAAGCCCAGTGAAATCAGTGACAGCCTTCTTATCAGCTTCGAAACACATTTTACATAGTCAAAAAGTCAGCAAAGCACAAGGACGATGTGAACATGCGAGCCAGCAACAAGCAGAACTGCTGTGTGCTGTGCACCCCGTCCGCAACCAAGCAGGCACATTTCCACTTGCAGAGAGTAATCCAGCATTAACAGTTTTGACTCCTCTTCAGCAGCTGTGTGATGAGGTTTGCTAGCACTGCGAAGATTACACAAGGCTGGAGCTATACACACAGTTTATCAAATCACGCAGAAGTCATGCATTTTACTTAGACTGACCCCCTAAAGTGTCACACCGCGTTTTAGCACAAGAACTTACTGAGATTCAGTAAAAGGATCCTGCTTCTCTGCCACGGATCTTAGGCTCTGCAACGTCGTACACATGCATATATCATCATTGACTTCCAAAAGAGTGCTGTTGGCTTGAGGGACAGAGGTGTACCTCCTGTAATGGTATATACTACATTCTGCAGCAACCTTTCTTCTCATATTTCAGAGTTGAAAAAGGCCTGTCAAAAAGGGGCTATTATGAAAGGGAATTTGAAGACATTCATAAACATCTAGACAGAAAATTGCATTTTCAATATGAGAACCTCAATAGTTAAGGCTACATTTGGGAGATCACTATGGCCCTCTTATTTTCTGCTTACGCTGTCAAAGTTTGAATTCATGTTGGGTTTTTGAGCAATTCAAACAAAGGATACTTTCATAAACATCCATTTCATAAACTACAGCATATCTAATTCTTTGGGTTCTGAAGGCTGAGCTGAATGTAGTGTTTGTAGTCTACTGAGAATATGTCTGGAAATATAAAACAATCTACTAGGTAAGTTACAAAGCTGTTGACATAGGGAATGAAAATGGAAATTCTGTAGCAGTCCCCTCCATCCCCAGCTTTACACTGTTCTTCGCCTGATGTTAGCTGATGGGTGCAGTGCATCTTGATGTTAGCATCCCACTTCAGAAACGTCCTGACATTATCTATTTGGCAGTTTGAAAAATAGTATCAAACTCCCAATGCATCTGAGCGCATGCTTCAACACAACAATCACTCTTTCCATTTCCACTGCAGCAAGAGGCAGGCGAGCAGCAGCTTCAGGTGGACGCATCTCGAAGGCTGCAAGATGCGATCCCACAGAGCACACGCAGCCCTGCGCACGCCGACGCAGCCTGGCTAGAAGGACCAAAAGGAATTAACCTGATTTAATTTCCAGCGCCTCCCGGTAAGCACACGGGTTCACCTGGGAGCACGTCTGCCCCTACCAAGGCACTGGTGCAGTGAGCTCTGTGAAAGCAATGGCACTGACGACGGCTGGCAGCCTCGCCTACACGTGGCACAGGAGGGATCGCGAGGAGGAGTTTTCAGCCATGGCAAAGAATTATTAAGAACATTTTTCGCACTATTTATGATGATTGCAAAGACAGGCATCTCCCTAAACAGGCTGCAATAAGGCGATCATTTGGAGGATGTGTTCTTTCACAAATATGTTTAATACGTCAATAGGAAAAAATACGTGCTGTAAATTTTGCAGTAATAATTATTGGGAATGCCTGAGCCTCGCTGGAATTTGGCAACAGCTGCGAAAGCTCCATTAAATACAGGACTCCAGGCACACTTAATTTAACACGAGATTTATCGGTGGCCTTATTGACCAAAAATTCCTCTTATTTAACATTTATAAGCCTTTTTACCACACAAATTTCTTTGTAGCATAAAAGGTAAAAGTTCTGCTGGTTAGCTTTACCAACATCCTCAAAGTGCTTTCCAGCAACTTCTGCAATAAGGCAGCCAGGAGATAACTAAACCAGCTGAAGTAGGGCATATGAAACACCATAACTTTTTATGTTTTTGCCCTAAAGAAAATGAAGCCAATCTCTGCTAATATCCCTTTCATTTACACAGTTTGCTACTAGATTTCCCTAAAGGCATTAGTCGCTGGCAAACAACTCCCAGCACCTTGATTACAGGAAATCATATTTCTCCCAATGCCAAGCTTCTTCATAAGTACCGAAAATGGTTTGCCCACTAAAATACATTTGCTTAACTTACCAGTAATTCTACACTTCAAACCACCCAATTTCCTTCCTCTTCCAGCACAGGAACCAGTTGTATTCCTGCTGAGTATATCCGGATTTCTAGCCTATTTTTTTGCTGTTTTTTTTAAAGATGGGTCTACACTTCCACGTTTAAGATATGCTTGGAAAATGTTTTGGGGGAAGAGGGAGACAAAAAGTTGTGTTACCAGCGGTTACAAACTATTTCAAAGACGATGGCAATTTAAAGCCTACAGATCTTTATCTGAACTCCCTCAAATTTCAAGAACCATGGAGATACACTGCCCAGACACAGACTGTTCAAATTTTGATGCGAGGAAGACACTCTTCTCTTACTCAAGTAGCAGGGTTCTTTAATTATCTCAGTTGTTGTAGGAAATGATCTGCCACCACCAGTGATTCTCACACGTCTCCATACTTTGCTCCAAAGAGGCCTTCAAATGCTCAGTCTGCTCCTACCCAGACTGAATAGTGAGTACCAGAAAATCCTGCTTCTTCTATCAAAATCCTTAGCCCTCATTTCTTATTCTCCCTGAAAAACACAGAAAGCACATCCCACACCAGCAAAACTTTGCTCCTTTTAGAGTTCCCAGAAACACCTGCAGTCACACACTCGCTCTGCTTTGAGATGACTTCTGTTACTAAAACCCATTCTGCAACCAGATTCAGCGTGTTTTTCTCTCTCTCACACACACACACAGACACTCGCCCCTCTTCAGGGCCAATTAAAGCACATAACGTGCCCAGATCAAATAGCTGGGTCTGTACTGACACGAACTTTCCAGCTTTAAATCTGCAGGACACATCCCTGCTGCTGGGAAAATTCAAGAGCGCCGGCAAACAAAATCACAGAGTTTCTGGTTTCTTTCAGCCTTTATTTTTCTTTCCTGGCGACTGCAAAAGTGAAAAGCAATGCTTATTTACTTGTTGAAGTGAATCACACAAGGTTACATTGCTGCACTTATTCACAGCTGAGGAGGTTCACGCAGGGAGGTCACGAGCACAGGAAGTGATCAAGGCCAGATTCTGACTCAGTACGGCACATACACACAGAGGCAGAAATGTATTAGGCTCTTGCTCCAATCTGACAATTTCCTCTAGGGGAAAATTCAAGAACTACAAGTGAGGCCCAAATCACAGCGGTTTTCAATAGCACGCCTTCCCTGAGACTCCATCTGGTTGTATCTGCAGCTAACAGGAGGGCAGTTACAGCTCCAGTGCCCAAGTTGCTCTTGCACAGCAGATGTTGCCGAAGGTGGATGCTTCCAGAGGTTACTCCTTAACGAGGAATTTAATCCAGATGGAAATATTTGTGAATTCACATTGCGAGGCCCTTAATAAAACCTCCTTTTTAAAAGTTCTCAATTCCATCCCATCACATTCCGTGACCCTGAAGTTTATGCGTTAGTTTCAGTTTCTTTCCTCAGAAGAAAATTCACATGGTGCCGCTAGAAGGGCGCTGTGAACTCAAGTTCAGACAGAAGTTGTTTTAATTTGGGGAAAATATTGTTCTGTACCTGAAAACGCCACGTTAAATGAGCAGCATCTTGTGAGCAGTAACAACCCATGGAAAGATCTGAAGGATAATGCCTCGAATGAAAAACAAAGACTTGGGACAAGATCTGAAAAATACATCAGGAATCTTCTATCTTTTTGCACTATCAGCGTTACGAAAAATTCCCCGTAAGCTTTAGTATCAGGGAACTAAGCTGGATGTGTTGTATTGAATGCTGGAAACTCCCAGCAAGGAAATTAACCACCAGCAGCAGCGGCCCTTACAGATAATTTAGTAGGATGTCTGACAAGACGCACCAACTAAAGCAGCAGGAACAGCCCAAATCTATGGAAAGAGAGGGGCTGTCTCTTTTGTTGGCGCTGATGTCATCTGCCAGTGATACACCTAACTGGGAACAGTCTTCTCAGCCTTCTTCTTGTCATTAAAGGACAGACTAGGAGGGAATGCACAAGTTCAGTGGTTGGAATTATATCGGCAAAGCAGTAAAGATTAAAATCTGGTCAGCAGAAGGATTAGAGGAAATTTAAGTAAGATGTTCACAGTTCTGGGGGCAGAGTGAAAACTGCTAGGGAGTACCCATGTACCTCATGGGCTAACAGAAGACTGTGCCACCTCGACTAAGTTAAAACACAGCCACAGAAAAACACAGACAGAACCTGCGCAGAGAAACATCCTTTAAACCACAGACAACCTGTGGATTCACTGCCAAAACCCCAAATGCCTGGTTTTAAGAAAGCCTGGATAGCTCACATTCCCTATTCAAACCCGTTATAACGCAAACTAAAATCATACTAAAGCGAATCAATTCTCATGCTTCAGGCAATAAGGAGATCATCCTGGGAGAGGAGTTAGAAAAGATTTATATGTATTTTTTGGAGGCTTCCACATACCGTAAAGGTTCAGGAACTGGCTCCTTTTCAGAAATGCAAAACAGCACAGAGAGTGGTTTCATTCACTTTAGCACTGTTTCCCTATAATCTGGCACTCTAATATTTTCAAAGTAAAATAAATTCATTTTTAAGAGATAGAACACCAGACTGAAATTTCCAAAGCACTTGAAAGTGTAAACACTCACTAATACTTGGGAGGAATTAATGAACCTCAGACTCTGTTAATTGAAACTACTGCAGATATCCTCCTTTTCTCTTGCCACTCACTACTCGCAGGAGAGGTGCCAGCACAATCTGACTTGCTCCACCTGAACTAATCCCAGGTCGGGAGCGAAGAGGAGCACACCCTGCCATGCATTAAGCAGCTACGTGCACCGTGCCATCATGGCTCAGACACACAGGGCTCTGAGCAGCGGCAAGAGAGCTTAGGTCTACTTGCATCTCCTGTGTGTTCTAAGGTTGCATAAATCTGTAAGTACTTGGCTACATAATGACATGAGGTACTCCTAGCCTACCAGGAAGGCAGTCCTTCAGGGAATTCAGTGCTAACCGTTTGCTTTGTAAGCAGCCCTACTGCCAGTGCTAACACCTGCCGTGGCCATGCTGGTCAGCAGGCTGCTCCCCCTCAGCTGGAACCGCCCAGACTGACCTGCAGAGCTCATCTTTGTATCAGTAACTTGAAGGCAAAGAACTGATGGCCATTACAGAAAGGATGATCGCTGAAACTGGCTTTCAGAACACTTGGTTTGTAATTTTTTTTTTTTTTTTTTTTTTTTGTCCAAGCATCAGATCTACCTCGCACTGCAAGAAATCTCCACACTCCTTCCTTTTAATGACATCACAGGATTTTAAAACATCTGGGGAA
>VXAV01000767.1:12500-75448 GCA_013399715.1 Alectura lathami | reverse complement strand
GGGGTGCCCCCGAGCCCTCCCTGGTGCTGCGGGGGCCCCGTGGGGGCTGCCACGGCCGCGGCTCGCCCAGCAGAGGGCTGCGCTGCTCCTGGAGGCGTTCGGCTTGCCGTCAGGCCGCGGTCGGAGCGGTGCAAGGGGAGGACGGTGGCAGCAGGCTGTAGTTATTTCCGTTACAACGAACTGAAACTGCACTGAAGTAATGCCTGGTGTTAACATAAACATGGCTTTTTGTTGCTAGCGTAAGAGCCAAGCTCTACAACAGTTTGTAAAATAGGTGCAATACTATAACCATGTGCAGTTCTAAAAGCAAAGCAAGTGTAAAGAATGGTGGCTTTTTTTTTTTTTTTTCCCCCTGATCCCCAAATGAAGCCTGTTACTGAGTGGCATCCTATTTTTGCGGTATAGATCTCATTAAATGGCAAGGTGCAGCCTCTGAAGCCTCCCCTGTTACAAACCGATGTAGCGCTCAGCCTAGAAGTGACTGCCACAGCCTGGGCTGCCCTGCCTGCAGCCCTGCGAGGGGCTGGCTGCCTTCTGGAGCCCCCACGGATGACAGGTTCCCTGGTGAGCCTGACGGGGCTCTGGCCTCAGAGCCCTGCCTGTCTCCCTAGCGCACTGGGGACCAAGGGCGGCGGTGTCTGTCCCTCCTTGAACTGCCTCTGTGGCCTTTGGTCTTCCCGTGCTTGCACGGACATGTAGCTTAAGTGGAGCCGTGATAGGGAGAATTCTGTGGGAGACTTCCTGCATTGTAATTCCTCCCTATGCTGTGCGTGGGCTGTCTTTCAGCTCTGGAGCCAGCTGTTCCCACCCCGCTGGACATGGGCACCCCTTTGGGAAGGTTCCTCTCCCTTCTGCATGGGGAAGGGAGCAGGCGGGGAAGGGCCTTTGTGTCTGCTGCTTGCATCAAGACAGGAAGGGTCAGCAAACATGGGGCAGCCTGGTGCTGGGATTGAGACTAGTGCTTGTAGCCTTGGAACAGAATCATAGGTAATGCAATGTCTTGTTTTAAACCCAGGTTATTACTTGAGGTGTTAATTTGGGGCAGGGGTTTGAATGGGACCCCCTCTCCAGTTTGCATAAATTTCCAAGTTTCTTTAAGCACATCTGACTGTTATGATGGTGTTTAGAGCTTATTTTGTCTGGGATAAAAGCTCCTCAGCACGGCTGTGATTCAGGATACTTCTGTCTAACAACGCACTCTGAAATTTGTCGGATTGTTTGTTTGTTTTCTTGGGAGTGGTCCCTGAGTTTGTGTAACACAGTTTATCCAAGTAAAAACTTTTGTTTGCTTTGTTTCTAAACAGAAGTGTACCACATCTGGACAATTCTACCAAAAGCCTCAAGCTTCATAGGAAAAAAGACGTAGCCATGTGAGCTTGCAAGGTGGCTTTAGCAATTTCTATCTGCATTCTGATCCATGACAAGTTAATTACACCAATTACACCAGCAACTGAACAGAAGCTCTATAGGAAACTGTTGTAGTTATATTGCAACTTGTGTTACCGTGACTACTTTATCTCTTGATAACTCTGTAATTAACTTGTCACCACTGTTTAATGCTTAACGTATGTGGAGAATCAGTTAATGGCATCACTGAAGGGATGGTAGCCTGAAGGAGAAGCTCGTGCCCTTTGGGAAGGTTATCGGGGTTTCCCTGAATGGCTAATTTAAGGACTTGTGCAGAAAAAGTAATAAGTTGGTTATGGGAAGCGTGGATAAGATGGAAAGGCAGTGCCAAAGAAATTCTGTTTAAACTGACTTCAGTGATGGGAAACTCTATCAGAAGGAGCAGTAATGTAAAAAATCTAAAGGAGACTGTGTTGAAGACGTGGGCAGCTGTTGTTGTAGTTGTACTCTTTCCTCCAGAACAGTGCAGGTAGAATCATAGAATCACAAAATGGTTTGGGTGGGAAGGGACCTTAAAGACCATCCATCTTCACCCCCTGCCATCCAGCCTGCACAGGAATCTGGAGGAATGATAACGACTGCTGAGCTCATGCATTAAGCCTTGGTAGGGCAGCTGCTCTACCTGGTCGTGTTCTGACTAACGAGCGCAGCGTTGCCCTGCGAGTCCTGCCCTTCATCCTGATGCAAAGGGTGGAATCCTCTTTTGTGGGGGCTGAGACCTGGTTCCTGCTGTGATGGGCTTTCTGGTATTTGTGTTGTAAGAGCTGAATCATTCACTTTGTGGGAACAAATTTTAGGTCCTGGGTTGTAGGGGCTTTTCTTGGTGTTAACATCAGCCCCAGGACACAGCCATTCTGCTGGGGATGCAGCTGACATAAGTTGAATTTCTCTTCCACAAGAAGGTAGGGTAGAAAGAGAATTAAAAAAAAAAGCCTTTCTGTTTGTAATAACTGTAATAACGACATTCCTCATGTTGTATTTCACAAAACAATGCATTAAATTCTGAATGTGTGAAACTTCTGAATGCATCCTGAAGGCATTAGTACGCAGTCTAACACTGTTAAAGCTTTCCTGGCGTGGAACAATTTCCTGTTTGTAGCACCGGTGAAATCAGCAGGCACCTAGGCTGGGCTACGCTGCCCCTTCCCAGAAGTTGGCGGGTGAAGCTGAATGCACGCCCCACCAATAGCGTGCCTCGTAAAAGCAAGCACTTGTTAAATCTATTTGTTTTTATTATGGACATCGATCTGCCAGTCGCAATAATGCATTTTTGGACATTTTTCTGCAAGCGCAGCGCTGGTGGCAGTTTTTACTGACAAATTGAGTCATATGGACAGTAGTTCAAAATACGCTTACTTTATTGACGGATTGTGCAATTCTCTAGTTTACTGAGTGTTCATAAGATATCTGGGCTGGTGAAGAGAATGTAACTAATGGGAAAGCGCAGGATGAAGTTTTAATTTTAAGAGGCTTGAAATCTTTTAGGCTGTGACAGGCTTCAGCACGCGTCTCGGCTGTTCTTGCAAACCTAAACTATTTCATTAATGCTCTAATTAAAAAAGCAAAGGTGTCCTAGCAGGGGCTTCGATTCCGCTTATTTATGTGAGGGTATAATGAGCAAAACCTTCCCAATGCAAGAAGAAATCCTGTTACTTTTTTTTTCTCTCCCATAAGGCTGACATTATCACCACGCACAGGTGCGCTTGGGCCAGCATTAATTTAGCATACAGGTAGAGAAACAGCAACGATAAAAACAAATCAAACCTGCACTGAAATATTTTCCAGAAATACAACATGTAGTCTTAAAACTGCTGATATTAGGATCTGCTTGTGTGGTCCAGACTGCTGCTTTAAAAAAAGGCAAGTGTATCTGAACGCCAGTAAAGTTTCCGTGGCTTTGGAGTTTTATGAGTGTTGAGTCATTGTGATTTTGTTTTGGAAATATGTCACCATTTTGATGCTTTTTGCTAATCCTTTTTCAAGTCGTTTGCTTATTTATTTGTATCAGCAGTGCAAAAGCACCCAGTCCTGATGGTCAGGATTATGTGCTGTTTCATGTTACCATATGAAATAATAGGAATCATTTCAAGTGTATTTTCAAATCACTTGTTAAATTTGGACCTGCAGCTGAAATTCTGCCCAACACAATGGAGGTCCTCAGGGTCATGAAAATATTTTCATCTGAATAAATCCCAGGTCATGTTAATCTCAAGGAGGAAAAGGGGATTTCATTGGCATGAGTTTTGTAATTTTCACTCTGCATTCCAAGCAAAACAGCGTATTTTGCTACTGTAGATAGAGGGCCTGTAGTCCGGAGTCGAAGGGAAGCAGTAATTCCGCCTCCTAAAAGCAGGAACGAGTGGCGTCCCGAGCAGCAACAGGTGGCATTCAGGTCACATGCGCGATGATCTTGGAGCAGGAATGCTGGCTTTGGGTTCAGGAGACAGCAGGACGAGCACCGAGGCCTTTAACCATTTCCTTTCACGTTCAGGGACCCAGCTTCTGACTTGGGATGCTTGAAACCCAAGTTCTGGGGGGCAGGACGGTGTGCAAGCGGGGAGTCACTAAATGCTTGCTGTCTGCTGTTGGAGATGGAGCCCTGAAGAGATGGGCTCTTGCTCTGCTCCTGGTGAGGAGAGAGCAGGTATTAATGCTGTCTTGCAATTGTTGCTGCTGCATAATTAGCATTCCAGCAATTTTTTAATTATCTGACTGCTTTAAATGAGCCAGTACAGTGCAAACAGTGAAGTTATTTTGGTTTGTTTGTATATTTAAGCATGCAGAAGGTCTGTTAATTAGTTAAACTTTTTAATAAACACTTAAAATAAACTGAAGGCCCTGTTAAATGATTAACTTTTCAGTTTAACTTTATAGACTAATCATGAGATAGGACGGACTGCATCTAAAAATACCCCTGAGAAACGCAAACTTGCTTTGAGAGCCGTCGGCTGGCTTTGCTGATGTACATTTTTAGACTGTCAGCACTGTCCTGGAGAAACAATTCACAAAAAGCTCCTTCCCCTTCATCTTGCTCCATTGAAGCTTGGTATGGTCACGTATAATGCAGTGGGAAGGGCGGGGAGAAAAGGGAAATCCCTTGCACAATCTCCTGTTGCCATCAGAAATACCTCTGGATATTTGCTGGTGTTGCTTCAGTCCATGAAATGCCAAGATTTCTGGTTGGCTGGCTGAGAAATGAGATTGGCTTTATTCAAACTGGCCTTTTATTTTCTTTTTTATGTTGTTTTTCCCCTGGAAGTACAGCTGAATCGGTACCTTTCGAATCCCACTAGCAGTGGGCACGGGACATCGTTTCTTCCCAGCTTGGAGGCTCAGGCAGATGCAGGGCAAGCTGTGCCGACACCCAGCACTGCCCTTCCAGAAACTGATTTTGAGGGCGAGCCAGGCCAGCTGGCCAATCCCAGAGCAACTTTTCTTAACAGGTGCTTGTGCTTTTTTAAAAACGTAGAATGGTGGTGCTGTTTTGGTGTTGCCAGTTTATTAGGTGTGGTTTTTCTGCTGGTCATACGCACAGCCTGGTTTAGAACGCGGTTCGGTCGCGTCTTTTTGCACACCTATGTTTGATTCCATAGCCAGAGTTCCTAAGAATATGATTAACCCTGTGGGTCGTCTTATAATGTAATTATTAATGATTGATTCTGTTTATCCTAGAAATCAATATAAGAAGCAAAATGGTTTAGCATATATTTGGGGTTGCTTTCTAACATTCAGTAAACACGATCTCGTGACAGGACTAGTATAGGTTTATTGCTCAGAACATGTTTGATAAATCTGAAGTGTGTAATTAGTTTTATATAATGATGGTGGTACGTGGTGTTTTTACATGACTTATGTTAATATGGCCAATAGTGTTAACATCTCCTGCCACTAATAGTTAGGGTGGGGATGTATAGTAATTGATCTTCCTGGGAGTGCTGTAATGTAAAAACAATTCAGGCTGTTTGAAGTATATTTTACAAGTGTGCATTGGGCCTTTGGGATGTTATACTGAAAAACCCAATTGTACAGTTACCATGGGAACCCAATTAGAATAGATTGCTCGAGTTTTTTTCAGTCTTTCATCTTGACCAAAAATCTAATGTACTTTAAATGTTTTCATATGGAATTTTATTCATATACTGACTTGATAGATTAGCTGTTTTTAAATTTTACAACCAAAACCAGGGAGTATTAAGTTCTGTGCATCCTTAGGACTTCTCTTTTGCGGAGAATCTTCTTTAGTATTGAAAAGTTGGTGAACTGAGAAAAATACATTTTACGAATCTGAGAGGTCTCGTCGTAGTGCTGCCATCACATGCACTTCTCGGGCTAGAGTTCAGTGCGTGAGCCAGAACTGAGGCGTTGAGGTTGCTCCTGAAAACCTGTTCCTGAGCCACTCAGGAGTGGTCCTGGCCTCTCAGCCTCAGATCGTCCTTAGGAGAGCCTTCAGCCAAATCTGAAAAGGAGTCAGCACAGGTGTCGTGCTCTCTTAACAAGACAGCCTCTCTGCAAGGTCGATGAGGTGCGTTTCGGAGCAATAATTTGAACTTCCCCAGCTCCCTGAGGTTCAGGAGTGGTCTGGTGTGGCGTTCCCCCACGCAGCTGCAGGCCTGTTTGCTGGTCCCACAGCTTGGGTGTTAGCGGCCGTGTTTCCCCGAGCCAGCAGCCAGCAGAAGGAGGCTGTTCTGGGCAAGGAAGCGCTTGGACAGCTCCACCTGGGGCAGAAATGGGTCGTGAGCAGTCATCCATCACGGCCCTCCTTGGGCACCGCGCGGCTCCTGCCCGGCTAATTGCGTCATTTGTCCTTCTCAGCCGCCCAGCTCCCCAGGTCTGCGTGTCCAGGGGCTCCCCCCCTGCATCTCCTGCTCTGCAGAGCTCCTCAGCGGGGAGCAGGCAGCTGCTGTGCTTGCAGGGTGCTCGGGGAGGTCTTTGTGTAAGGATCCTTTTCCCTAAGGCTGGAACCCCTTCCAGCCTTGCGCGTGCAGTCAGCTTTTGTTCTCGGATGCAGCAGGCTGAAAGTGCCGTTTGCAAAGGCTCCTCCGGCACACGTGTGCTATAGCTCTCGGAGGAGCTGGATGTTCTTCTTTGCACTTTTTAGAGTTGCGTTGAGGAAGCGTCAAAGGGAATTGCATGAAACTTGAGGGTGAAGTTAGTGCTTGTTGCTTGGTGTTTTTTGTGAAGTTGCTGCCACATTCAGTGTATAAACAAGCGGTGTGAGAGGTGCTTTGGAGGTGGCAGCGCGTTGCTCTCAGCTGTGCTTCCTTGCTGCAGGATGAGGAGCAAAACCTGTGCTCAGCTTCAAAGAAGTTTTCAGCTTTTGGGCTGTCTCCAAGTTTTCCTGCTTTTCCAGCATGTAACGTGTTAAAATATGTCTCTTTATGAGGGAGTTCCTCACCTTACTTTCAGATGGGTCAAAGCATCTTTGATTTCAAAAGAAAAAAATGGATGGTCTGGCATTGTGCTGTGTGGCTGGTTGTTGCTTTCCCTGGGAACTGTTTGCTTCAGATGAGAGCAGTTGGGCCGATAGGCTCCAAGCATCACATTTTTGTTACTTTATAGGGGGAGTGCAGTGTTGGGAGTTCTACCTCGAGGTGAATAACCCCAAGCTACACTGTGTTTTTTTTTTTTTTTAGTTAAATGAAGTTCCTGGGTAGTTACCAGCAGGAACCAGAAGGAATTTGGTAGATTCCCAGCCTGGTGCCCTTGGCCAAGGAGAGGACCAGCCCTTCCATACAGCACTGCTGGCTGCCTGCCTGGCTTATCTGTGCCGGGGGCGGCAGGAGGGGACGGGTGGTCAGAGAGCTGCTGCATCTCTGCCTGGTGCAGGCTGCAGTCGGAGGACTCGCGCCTTGTGCTGCCCCTGGGCCAGCTTAGAAAGGAGTCTCGGGATAAATCCGCTTTTTGAGGCAAATGTTCTAGCTTTGCCCTTCGAAAAAAACTGAAAAAGCAGAGTGCTGCTTTGTAGCTTGAAAGTTAGAGTTCTGAACTGGCAATGGAAATAAATTACTATTTTATTTTTTGCTCTGTCACAAACATTTTAGGTAATATCAGTAGATTGCTTCTCTGCCTGACATACAGCTACAAATGGAATTAGTGATCCTTGCAGTGCCCACCATGCAAGGCCCTGACTGTTAGTGTGTTTAAGGTATCCATCATTCAGGATCTTAATTTTAAACTGCTATAATAATTAAGATGTAATATAAAGATAAAATATTACAGTTTTCTTGTAAGTAGTGTGGAGGTGGCTGTGAGTTCTGCTGCTGTTGGGGGTATATAAACGGTCTATTTCAGACTCCAGTTCTAATAATTGAATTCAGTATTTCTTAGGTACTTTAGTTATTTGCAAACTGTGCTGAATATAACGATGAAAGCCACTTACTTTCATTCCTTAAGATGCACCCATCCCTCGGATACAAAATTTGTGCATTTCACTAAATAACTCAGAAAAGCATGACTGCCGGTACGAATATTTCTTGAATTAGCAGTAGGTCTTGAAGGGCATGCTTATTTGAAAGATCAAAGTTCTGCAGTGCTTGTTATGAAGGAAGTCTTCATTGTGTTGTTTGTTGATTTTTGACTCATAACAAGCAAGAGATGACCTAATGAACATTAAAATTCCTGGATGTTTGCAAAAATAAGTGAATAAATTTAAAAAAAAAACCAACCCTCTTGTTTGATATTATTTATACTAAAAATTAGAGCCTTTTTTTTTTTTAAAAAAAAAAAAAAAAAGATAGTTATAAGAAAAATGGTCATACTGACATGCTCTGCTTCCTGTGATACTAGAATCTCAATCTAACTGAGACTTGTTTTCCTTACAGGCAGACGTCTTCCATCCACCATGGCATCAAGGCTGGTTCCAAAAGTAAGTTCCTAGCGAAATACCCTTGCATTTCGGTGTACGTTAGGAGTGCAGCATTACGAAAGGATTCACGTAACATAGTTTGTTTCTTTCCCCAGTGTCCAGCAGTCAGCATTAAGGATCCAGCTGACAAGATTGATGCTGCGTTGTAAATCTCTGTAGCTCTGTCATGGTTGGTAACAGGCATCAGTGGACCTTTCCCGGTCACGTATCTGTCTTCCACAGAGCATAAACTAATAGGACACCGCTCATTTTCTGTTTCAAGTTAGCTGCTTGCTTCCATTTCCTAACAGATACCTCATTTATTGAAACATAAATGCATGCTTACTTTTGGGGCTTAATACTTCAGTAAGGTGTAGAGGAATAACTGCAGTAACACAAAAGCACAGCTGCTTACCGGCGTGTTTAGAATGATTTTCCTTTCCAAAAGGCAGGCATCAGCAAATTTGTACTCAATAACTATAGTCTTCAAATAATTGAAATGAACTTTGACAGGAAAATACATTTGTTTCTGTGCAGTGGCTACTTGTGCAGCGTTAGTGTTGCTCCTCTAGGAGAATATCTCTGGTACAATCAAACTTGCATATCTAACTATTCCTGCTGGCAACTTCTATCAGTACTGAAAATGTCTTCATCGTGTCTTCTCTTGTGGTTTTAATTTGCTTTGCAAACTGTAGCGTGGCTTAGAAAAGGAGTATTTTGGCGTATTCTGTCGTTTTGTCAATTTGTAGAAGATTCTTTCTCTTTTCCCTAAAAGAAAATTGTTCCTATTTCTTTGAGGTGGAAAGGCTGTGGGAGAAAATCAGGAAAATAAATTCATTTCCCGTTTTTCTTTTAAACAGTATTCTGTGTGCTTGTTCTTACGTACCTTTGTGTTGAAAACATCTTGTAGCAAGTACCTGGAGTACTTGCAGAGAAATATTTGATTATGTTGTGAACAACCGGGCGTGTTTGGGTTGCCTCTCATTCAAAGCTAGGTGTGATAGAGCTGGCAAGCAACATGAAACTAATAATTTATTATCTAACCTTTTCATTTCTCCCGCTCTCACTTGGAGTTGAAAGGTGCAGCGCTAGCTGTTAGGGGAGCTTTCCCTTTTTGATATGTGGGAAGGCAGAAGGGCTGAGGTAAACGTGAGCTCTCAGCCCCAGCTTCCATGGGGAGCGGGGGGCTGCAGGAAGCCGTGCAGGCATCGCCAGCACTCCCCAGCTGCCTGCTGCTGCGTCCCCCCGGCGCTCCGGGTGCGTGCTGGTCTGTGCGGGGTAGCTCGTGGTTCTTCAGAACCTCGATGTTTGTGGTTAGCTTACAGTTTCACTCTCAGCACAGCCACATAGCGTGCAGCTGGGTGGCACAGTATACATATGCTCATCCAGATGAGCATACATCAGGAATGGCTCTTTGGTTGGGAATTGTTTGGCTTTGTGGCATTCATATGGCAATGTGGCCTTTTTTTTTTTTTTTCTAGCTTTATTCTGTGGATATGTTGTAGTTATTAAAATCAAACTTGGTAAACAAATTTTTTTACTCACTGCAGTGCTCAGTTCTCTGCTCTCAATGTAGTGTAACACTTGTCCTGAATCAAACTCAGACTGGTAATGACAGGAAAATTCAGACTGTGTGACAAGCCTATAATCTTGTATTTTCATAGGAGTCTTTTTGACACCTGTCTTCTGTGTGTATTTATTTTTCTGTACATGCATTTGTATTTTTAGTGGATTCGTGATGCACAGATCACTGTTTCATTTATGCTTAAAGCTTTCTACTCAAAAAATTTCAATGAAATTCTTTTCTTGAACACAGTTTGGATTCCTGACTCTCCGCCAGCTTAAAAAGGAGCACTATTAATGGTTTTGTTCATATTGCCTAGATTTATTCTGTTATTATTCTCTAGCTCCTGCTCTTCAGGTATAGCTATTTTGGTATTATAAAGAATGATGGATTATGTAGGAAAGTTTCTTTTGAAGCACTCCTGATATTGTGCAATGCACTTGGGGGTCAGCTACACTTGACTGATGCATGATTTATCCGATGTCCCTGCCACTTTCTGAGATAAAGCTGCTATTTTATCAAAAATGCCAGCAAGTGTGATTTAGAATTTATACACCTCCTTTTTTTCAAATAATTGTTCTGATTACTTTCTGGCATGGCAATAAAATGATAAAGGTAATTGCACACAAATGTGAGATAGCACCAAAATACAATAAAATTAACCTGAATTAGCTTGACTTGTCGATGAGAAGTATTTATGAAATGTATTTTTGCAATAAGGGAGACTGATATTATAGCTGGAAGGTGAGTTATTGCCTTAATGTAATACTGTTTGAAATTTAAAAAAGAGACTGTTTCAGTTGAGGGTGAATGTGCCTCTGAAATTAAGTTGAAGTGATTCTTATAATTGGCAGCAATAATGCATGGTGAGGGTAATATCTTTTATTGTGTTATGCCTAGTTGCATTACCTTTCATTTAGCTGGTCCTGACTTCAGCTCTGCAGAGAGTGCAAGAAGGAGCAGATCGACAATTTTCTGGATTTGGGTGATAAAAATTTGAAATGTTATCTTATATTAAAATCACCCTTTTGTTAGATTTTCTCATTTTTAGCCCATTTTCAAATCTGATTAACCTGACACGAGTCTTATTTGATTGAACAAGGAAATCTCTTCTCCTTATATTAGAATGGCTTCCGAGGCTCTCCGTATGCGTGTGTGCATGCGTATATGTCAGGTCCTGATTTTGTGGTGTGCGTTTTGTATTGCTTTAATGCCTCAAAGTATTACCTCCTCTTACAAAAAATGCACATCTACACACTGAACTGTCAGTGGTTTGGTAATTAAGGAGTAGATTGTAAAATATTGACTAATACCTTGAGTTTCTTTTTTTTTTTTTTTTTTTTTTTTTTTTTGAATTGATGAACACTTCTGGAAAGCCCGAGTGGTGTCCAGCTGCATGATGCCTTGTTTTGCTTTGTGTGAGACTTCTTAAAACTCAAACCAGTAACAACTAGATACTAATTGTGGGGACTCTCTAATTTTAGACAGTACATTCTTGGTCTTTGATTCCTTATTGTATTTGTTTCTTTGTTGGGCAACAGATTCCTTTATCTTTAGTACTTTATTCCATGTGATCACAAGTTAAAACAGGGAACAACTGGACAAAAGATAACTTTGCCCAGTGCTTCTGATTGAATCTTCTGGCACAAGATTCCCAATCTAAAAATAAGAAAGGCTTAATCCGTCTGTGAGCCGTCAGGAGGGTGAGAGTGAGGACATGCTTCCACACCCCATGGTAAATGAGCAGTGTGGCCATCAAGGTGACTGCTGGTGGGATTCGCAGGTACCTTAACAGCAAGGAACAGACTCAGCGATGACTTCTGCCTTGCTATTTGTGGTTTCATTTGCGCACTGCAGAAATATCTGGCCCTGTCCTGTTTTTTCCGTGTTCATGGCACTCCATTTCTCATCCAACTCTGCTCCAGTTCGTTATTTTCTGTAGATAACCCACTCCTTGAAACAGCATATCCTAAAGTAACAGGGTGCCTCTAAGCTTAAGGCAGGTTGTTTCACTTATTTTTTTTTTCCTAGGCGTGGAGATGCTTGGGGATGTTCTGACCCAATCTTGAAACCTGGATGTCAGCCCACCATAACCACCAATGTCTATGGTTTATTAATGTCTTGCTTTCATACTTTACACATTTGCAGTGTGTAGAAATTTGACTTACTTTTAAAATATTCACCTCAGCTTCCTGCTAATGATACACAATGGCGAACATTCAGCAGCAGATATATTTTAAACCATTTATCACACCAGTGGCTGCTGCACGTTCATAGCATTTAAGTGTCTTATATGAAAATTAAGAGCTAGGGGAAGATGCAAAATGTGTTTGTTTACTTTTTTTGGGGGAGGGATTCAGGAAAAGGCTTCGGTAGGTGCTGGTAGGAAATAGTGTAGCTGAATTCTTGGTTTAGGAGGCCGTTAAGGTCGTGTGCTCAAGTGTCTGTGATGCCAGTGTCTGAAATCAAAGCTTGGCAAGTGAACAGTGGATGAAATAGGGAAATGTGCTGACTGAGCGTTGCCTGGAACACAGTGGTTATAACCCGCCTGCCTCTTCTAAAGGAGAAGAATTAATTCTATTACAGTTAAAGTATCATTCTTTAAGTAGAGTCAAGATGTCTGAGGTCATCCTGCGAGTAAAATAAAGATGTCTGAGGTACCCCGGTAGGCGCACTGGGAGCTGGCCCTCTGACAACCAGCGTAACTCCTGTCTGCCAGAACAACTGACTGAAGGCTTAGCCAAAGAGCCAGAGGCTGCTACTGCTTGGAAATCCATTTTTGTAGCTTGGCATTTCAGGGTCTTTTGATTGCCATCCAAAGAGGATTAGTAGTATAATACGGTGGGACAACAGAAACTTGCGCTTGTTGTCTTTGATTGTTTAATAAAGAATGATGTTTGCTCTTGTTGAATACTTTTTAAATGCTGTAGGAAGCAAATGTTGCTCTGTGCACATGAACATGGATCCCTCTGGTTTGTCAGCAGCTTGCGTGGAGTAGAGTTTCTAATAAGTGAAGGCAGGGAGTGATTCGTGACGGCTGCTGTGCCAGGCTATGTTTGGGTATGGTCAAACTGCAGTTTAATTCTGTACCTTAACATTTTCCTCACCTGCCTTTGGAAGGTGCAGAAATTGTTACATCACCCTCAACTAACCCTGCATTTGCTTAGGCTGTCTGACATTTCTTTTCCAAATGTCCCCAGCCAGGAAACAAGAACAGGTTTTGTTTTCACCCCCTCTGAAGTTACAGGGTTGCGTTAACCAGGGCTGGGTTTCCTTCAAGAACCCTTGAATGTATTAGCAAAGAACTGGAGAAGATCCAGGCTACTGCGTTTCATAATAGGAGAGCCAAGTGGTGTAATTCTGTTTTAAAGTAAGAAATCACATGCTAATGACGTAGATGCGATGTGCCAGGCAGAGACTGAAAATGTGATAAAATAGCACAGGAATCAGAGATCAGTCGCTGGCATGGAGCTCCATGGTGGGCTCCTGGGGGTCCTGCCTCCAGCCCTCCCAGTGGCTGTGGGAATGTGTGGCAGCGCTGCCCGTACCCAGCAGCTGGCACACTGCTGGTGAGACCACTGGCAGAAGACTGGACAAGGTTGGTGCATCCTCTTTGTTAGGATTTGCTCGTTCTTTAGGCGTTGTGGATGACAGAAGCAATGCTGCTAGTTCCTCTAGCTATGCAGCGAGGTGCAGAACAGGTTTCTGACAAAAGGCTGCTGGAGGCTGGGATCTGCTGTGCCCCAGAAAACGGCCAACTTGGCATAAGAAAACGTGCCCATCATTTAGTGCAGTGTGTTTCAGTGCAGCCTTTGTGTAAAAGCCTTATCTAGACTGCAGTCCTGTTCATCTGCAGAGGTGTTTACTGCTGTTGCAGCGGGAGCAGAAGTAAATGGACCCAGTGCAGCGTCATGGTTAGTGGGATACCATTGGACTTCTTCAAGAGAAAGAAAGAGCTTTTAGAGAAGTTTGGATTTTCTCTGAAAGAAATCAAATGTATAAAAAGCAAAAGTATTAAAAATGGCAGACATTCTTCAGTTCATTTGGATGGTGAGAATGTAGATGTTTAGTACAGATACTACCAGGAGTTGGCTTTCTAAACTTGTACTTTGATCACATGTTCATTGCATGCATCCTGTGTAGTTTTTTCTCAGTGTTTAAACTTTTCTCTACTTCAAAGCACTACATTCAAGAAGTGACTTGGCCATTAAAGAGTGCCTGCGTAAGGCTGGAAACCCACTCTCTACGCTGAAGTATATGTGCAAAAGCACAGTGCCATTACTATTAATACAACTTTTCTCATATTCCTGACATACAATGGATTATTTCCTTTAAAATAAACAGGCAGAAAACAGTCAAACAAATACAGGAAGTTTTAGACCATTAAGGAGATGTGGAGAGAACTATAATTGAATGGAAACCTTGTGAGCAGGCCACTGCCGCACGCCCGTGCCAGGCGGGTGCTGCAGTCAGCGTCGCTGCTGGCCTCTGCTGCCCGGGGTGCTGGCAGAAGCTCTGTGCAGCCAAAAGCAGGTTTCAGTACACTACAGTACTGGAAAGACACGTTCAAGGGTTCATGACTGGTATTTCTGTCCTGTAATTTGGATGAAGAAACAACTTCTGTGGCACCCTCTCAGACTCAACAAATGCCTGGTGGCACGCCACTGATACCTGTGGCACCACAGAAACAGCCTTGCTGCTTGAGAATTGTAGCTTGTGTCCCAGCTTCGAATGGAAGTAAGTTAGAATAATAAATCATGTTAGGATATATTTGTGGAGAACAGGAAGTAAATGGACATGCTGGTACCTCGCTGCACCTCGAGTGGGATGGGTTAGCATCAGCGGGGTCCAAGTGAAAGCGCCCTCAAACTGTGCCGATCTTGCTGCATAGATGTGTCCAGAAACTCAGCTTCTACAGCTAAGGCTGCTGGTGACTGGTGCTGCTCCCAGGTACAGAACTGTTCGGGATCCTTCTGGACAGTAGGTGCCAGCAGTTGTCTTTAATTACAGAGGTATGTTGTTACAGGCTGGCCCAGCATAGGAGCGGTGCATGAGAAACCTGGTCTGACATCTCAGCGGGTTATTTCTAAATAACAGTAACTGCGGTGTGGCAGAACTGGGTGCAGAATTTTGGCTAAACAATTAGCACTTCAGTTAATCTGGAGGAATCAAGAGAACCATTTATGTCTCGGAGGCAGCTGTGATATCTCAGTCATTAATGCCCTTGTATTCTTGATTTAAAAAATAAAATTGCAGTGTGCATGAGGACGTGTTACTTTAGATCTAGCAGCTGGGAGGAATAGTTTTGTCTTGATTCTCAGAAAGACTGGGAAGGAAAAAAAATAGTCATGAGGGCTTCCATTTCAAGTTCTGCCCCATGCTATAGCCTAATGGAAATTCTCTTTTAAATCAATTAATGTTTTGATGAGGCATGGTGTTCCTGCTAAAGCAGAGTGCAGAAAACAGGGAAATCTGCAGCAGGATATCTGTCGGAGGTGCTGCTCTGGCTCCTTCTGATGGGAAGGATTCATCTGCCCAATTATCTTGAAGGGAAAAGGTGTGAAGAGGTGACAGAAGCCTTCAGACAGAACTTGTTTTAAGGCGATTTTTGATGTCTTGAAGGCTGAGTACTTGCGGTGAGTGTGAACGCAGCCATGTGCAGGGTTGGCTGCCTTCTGCCACCGGGAGCGTGGTGAGAATACAGTTGGCTTTTTCCAGTGAAAATTTGTGGTCTCTAGGGCTTTAGCACTGTATTCACGCACTGTGGGATCCCTAAGAGGAGAATACAGGAAAAACAACATTGGTGAATATATTCTGCATTCCCCTCCTTCGGTTCAGCAGTGGCAGTGCGGGGCACAGCGCTGGAGTGCAGGAAATGCCACGAGGTTCCCTCTCCCGACTCGTCTCCCGGAAAGCACAAACCTCTGGGGAGGATGGGAAGCATGGAGAGGCTTTGCTACGGGTTTTTTGAACCTTGTTCATCCTCAGGGTTGCTCTGTGCATTCCTTCCCTTTATCTGCTCCCCACAGCAGATGGGAGTTGGATTCTGGGTGGCAGACTGCGGACTGCGATGGAATTCCTTGTTTTTAGGAACAGCTGAATGCAGAAAATAATTTTGAATTATTTACTGTAATGTGAAAGATCATTAATGCAAATTTAAATAAAATCTGTATTTAATCAAATTGAAGGTATGTTTTAGAACTGAAAACCTTGGCTACAACAAGGCTGTTAAGCTGAATTACTGTGGAGAGTGTAAGAGGTGAAGATTTTTATGTGCAAGTCATCAAGCTAATGCTGGCTTTTGCGTTCACGGCACCTAGTTTAGGAGATGAAACTCACTGCTGGTCTGAATCCTTAGCATCTGAACCTTAGAAAAGCAATTTCAGCAGCACATCCCCATTTGCTGGTGGTGCTGAGCAGAGCTGCTGTGTAATTTAGGGGCCGTACCCTTCGGAGGAGCGCGGGGCCAGTGAGGCACGTGCCGCTGCACAGTCACGGGAGCACGCCTGCAAAATGAGGCTCCTCTGTGTAGGACATTAACTCATAAATCATGCTAATGTTCTCACTGATAAATCTTCCACTATGGAAACCTTTTGATACTCATCTGTTATTAATGACAAAAAGGACTTAATTCTGTTGGCTAACAATGGTCTTCCAATTCTGTATAGAGCATTTAGCACGCTGAGATGCAAAGCCGCGTGCCCTGTACCCACATTTTCATTTGAGCAGCAAGGCTGCAGAGGCTCAGTGGGTGTGATTCTTCTCTAAAAGTCCTGGGGGTTTGGGTTGTGGTTTGCTTTGTATTGTTTCAGTTTTTGTTTGTTTGTTTTTGATTTTGTTTTTAATCTAATAAACTTTAAAATTATGAGACACTTGGACCCAGATCTGGAGGTATTATAGCAGCGAGTGGAGGTGGAGTTCATGCACTGCTACATCAAAAGTGCTCAAATGATTTGTTTACGTAAACTTGAGGACAGAAGGCAATTCGTTCAGGTATGTTACACTTCTGCTTTAAGCTACCTTTCATTTCTGGTTCTCGCAGCTTTAGCAAGGGGAGCGCAGGGTCAGGCACGCTGTGCCTTCAGCAGCCCTGCATGGGCAGGGCAACGTTCAGCATCCATCTGCCTGCAGGAAACGATGCCCAGATGTTTGGTGATTTCAGACAGTAAGGTTTAAAATCTGTTTATTTGAATCTGGAAACTCATAACAAACTTAAATCTTGATTGGATGTGCACTTTGTTTTGAAATAGCAGTGCCTGCAGTGGTGTGCCCTTACCTCTGGCCTTTTGAAGCAGCCACAGGTAAACAGAGACAAGGTGCGTTCCTGTCTGGAGAAAGGACAGTGTGCTGTGCTGCTGTACGGTGACCTTCATGTTTTTGAAGCTCCCCACCCAACTGCATATGTGTGTGGATACGTTGTGCAGTTATAAAAATAAAACTTTTTAATATTGCTGCCCAGTGCATGTGAGAAACAAGGCTGAACGTGCGAGTGATTACTCATGGTTTTCATCCGCAAAGCTCACTTCATCGTGCTGTTAGCACACAGAGTTATTTATAGCTTTCTGTTACATGCTACATCCTGTGTTTTGTTATAATGAAAAAGCTGTCCTCGTATCACTAAGTTGTTATATTCACAGAATACATGGTATGAGGTTCGGTGCATCTAGTTCAGGGCTGCCACACAAATAAAAAAGAAGAATGTAGGCTGTTTTCTTCCAAATACGTGAATTTNTTTTTTTTTCCTTTTTTTTTTTTTTTTTTTTTTTTTTTGCTAACATTTCTGCAGTAAGGTGCTGCTCCAAAAAAGTTCACCCATTTCCTCTCCTTGAGCAAGGAGAAGGGGCAAGGAAGAAGTTGGCTGAAAGGTGGATTTCTCTGTGACATCAGCAAACATTTTCTTATTTAGCAAAAAGCTGATTTGGATTACAGTCAAATGAACAGCCAAGAACACATCGTTATTCAAGTACGGTGTTCTGTGCAGACGTTTTCTAAGCTCAGAGTAAATTTGAGCTGGTTTCAGCATGTCTGTACCTGAAGAATTGCCTAAGTTCTTCCCAAACTTGCTTCGTAAGCTCAACGATAAACTTACTTACACTTGCTTTTGCCCTGGTGGGCAAAACTGTCTACGTGATTTTTTTTTTTTTTATTTTTATTTTCTCTTCACTTGTTGTATTTTACTCACAGGTTTGACTTCATTTCATAGCACTTAAAAACAGCATTTAAAAAGAATTTCATTTGGAAGAAAATGTTCCTCCTCAAGTTAGGAGAGGTAGTGCTTATGGGCTTCATAGTGTAAGAATCCACTAGTAAGCATCACTGGTGTGAGAGCTGCCAGTCAGTCCCTGGGACAAAAACAGAAATGCTGTTTTAAAGTACTTATGTATAAAAAGAACAATATATAGAAAAAGAAGCAGAACTTGAAAATACGAGTATCAGGCTTAAAACTTGGAGGCTAAGTTCTAAAAACTGGCAATCTCAGTGTTCTAGAAGACATCTCTGGCACAGGGGGGGCGGCCTCCAGAGAGTTTTGGGTCAGGCCATACCCTTGTGCAAATACTGGTGGAAATAAGTTTGTGAAATTGTCTCTGGAGACAGTCGTGACTCTGAATATTACAAGAGCAAGTGAGTTATCCAGGTACAAGGCAAATTGCAGGTTAGCCATGTGGTCTGGGTGACTTTAAAACCAGGAAACCTTGCTGGTCTTTCAGAACGTAAGCAGGGTGTTTGCTTGTCAAGTTGGCTTCTGGTGGCTCTTTGCAGCAAAGATCGCTTTCGTCCTGCTTGCATTGTTCATAGACTCACAGAGCGCTTGGGCTGGAAGGGTCCTTACAGCCCACCTGGTGCCAGCCCCTGCCGTGGCCTGGCAGCCCCCCATGGGATTGTCGTTCCTGTCGTGGTGTGGTCCTGAGCTCAGGTCTGGTGTCTGGCTGGCCGCAGTGAAAACATTCTGTCCTGGTTCTTTTACAAACCAAACTGCAAACACAGCTCAAAGATCCACTGATGCAGACTGTTAAGGCAAGATGAATTTGACCTGTGTGTTGTTGTTGGTCTTGAACGGTACTGAGAAATGTGTGGTATCTGTTTCCAACTACATCCTATCCGTAACTGTGTAACCAGACTAGTAACAACCGCAATAAAAAACCTTGCCTTTACTAAGGAATGATTGATTTTTTTCATATACTTTTCCAGCAGACATATTCTGTTTGTGTTTCAGCAGCTGTTTGCATAACACTGCTGCTGGAAGCCAGTGGCTATGCTTTGTTGTCATAATCATCCTTTTGAAATCAGCCTCAGAACACTTCATGTCGGATGTTAGCTGAGGAACCAACCATGGAACTTCTGTTACTCATGATTTTTTTCAAGGATGCTGTTCTGTTAACATGTTATTATATTTTTTAAGATTCTGATTTAGATACTGACTTTTTAGGATGGATTCTTCTAAGTTAGTTTTGAAAGCAAGACATGGCTGAAGAAACCTGAAACATGCTGTTTCCTTGCTTTTTTTTTTTTTTTTTTTTTTCAAATTGCTGTTGAAAACGGCACAAAACATTTTGAGATGAATGCTTCTTGGTGAAAATGCACCCAATTAGAGTTGTTTGTTTTTATGAACAGGTGACTTCCAAAGAGGGAGCATCTCAGTGCCAGGAGAAGCATGCAGTTCTGCTTAGCCCTGTGGGAAAACTGGAGATATCGGGATGTGAAACAGGCTTACATGAAATAAAACTTCCAAAAATGAGTGTGCTGCCAAGTGGGTAAGTTCATGTCCTGTTGATCCTAAGTCTGAGCGTGCAGTAGAGGGAACAGCTCGCCCAGAGGAGCTAAGGCAGACTGTACGCTTGTTGTTACCAGCCATGTTGAAAACAGTGCTTGTTTCCTGGGAGAGGCAAAAGCAGCCTCGAGCACCTTCAAGGCGTGCCAGCTCCAACATGCATTTCTTTCTTTGCATCTTTAATGTCAGCGAAGAAACGTTCTCACAGACAGGCATTTCCAAAGTACGTTTTGAAGGTGTGTCCTGCCCCCTAGTTTGGGACATCCATGTGTGTCTGGCACTGAGGAGTGGCACTTCCGTGCCTGTTTTGTGGACCTGTGCCTAGATACGTGTACTCAGACAGGCAGAACTGGGGTTGAATGATTAATTTAATGATTAATTACTGCAAACTGCTTCTGAGAGCTTTGGTTTGTTCTGCGTATGTGTTCTGTCTTCTGGAGTTCGGAATGAGGATGTACTGGCAGTGGAGGCAAAGCCTCAACCTCGGGACTGATGGAGGAGGTGTTGGTGCCTTTTGTGGCTGAACAGAAATGCTTTTCGGTCTACTGAAGTCCTGTCCTGTTTGGATCCTTTTTGTCTGTGCTGCTCTTTATTTGTGAGACAGAGCTGACATTTTTAGAAGGAACACAGAACTCTTTTCTTCACTATATTCTTTTCCAGTATGGTTCTCCTTTGCCAGAATTACTACATGGCAAAGTTCTTTGCCAAATCCTCTGCCAAAATTAAAGTTACTACTTATTAAGGCCTGTTTTCTTGAGCTGTTTTCTGGTACTGAAGCTGCAGCCTTTGCCAGGCTCGTAGCAGCTTTTTCTGATATGAATCAAACAGGTTTCATTTCCTTCTCTCCATATTGTTCTTCCCCCTCTGCTTTTCGGTTTTTAACTTTTCCTTTGATTTGTGGGGTTTCCTCTTTTCTGTTTTTCTGTTTTATTACGCTTGTAAAGTATGCATAGCGTTAATCACAAATACGAAGCATCATGTGTATTCTGGTTGAAATATGTTTTTGCCTCTAATTCTAAAACCCTCAAGCCTCTGGATTTGACAGTTTTGCCAACTCCAGTGATATGGAAATAAGTTCTTCAGTTTCCTCCGTATGTGATTGCAGTATTGGATTTCTGCTCATGAGGAATGAAAGTGAAACAGTATTTAGGATAAGGCTGGAGCTGGCCTTTGCTACAGGACAGCTTCTGGCTGAAGAACAACTAAAGCAGATGATGACTCTTCACCTTTGGGAGGAGAAAATATGAGAGAGTGGGTGGCAGAACCGTGAGATAAAGTTCTACACCCTTGAAGGTGGCGAATATGAGAAATAGTGTGTTCTTTTGTGTTCAGCAGGAGTAAGGGGAACTGCATGCAAACAAAAGCTGAAGACAAAGCAAGCACAAAGTTGCGTGTATTGACAAACGCAGGCTCAGGTGAACTGGGACAGCGTTGGAAGAAAGTAACTCAAGGCTATGAACTGGGAGAGGCCAAGAGGGTGGCTGGGGAGGTGTTGTACTGGCTGTGGTCATGTAATTCTCCTGGACAGTAAGAGCAAAGGTCTATTGGTACGACTTATCTTTAATGTTGAGATTTTAATGTTTCACGTAATGACTTGCCATCTTTTTTTTGAACAAGGTTTTTAGGGACCATAAAATATTGTTACAGCCAGTAGAGGGACAGAGTGGAGAAATTTGTCTTTCAGGCACACAGGCTTTTTTCCAGGAAAGTACACCTGTGTGCCCAAACCATTGACTGCTTATTTTCACTCACCTCTGCACAAACAAAAGATGCTGCTGCTTAGAAACTGCATGTCACTGCCATCCTAGGGTGAGTCCAGCTGTGAGGCAAGGCAAGTCCCCCTTAGAAGGTGAGCTTCTGCTCTCGTTGCTGACAGGTTTGCCATTTTCTCACATGTGATGTGGTCAGGTTGGCTGAAGAAGGATCTCGTGATCTTGTTCTTCAGATAGAAGTCAGGAACTCTAGATTCTTTTCCTAATTCTTTAATTTTTTTTTTTTTGACTGATTGTGATTTTTTCCATTTTTTTCTGTGGTGAACTGGCTTAATTTCCCAGCCTCCCAGAAGTGGTGAGGCTTTAGTCGCATCTTGATAGCACTTACTAGATTGCAGGATTTTTATACAAAAACTGTTACAATGCAGAAGGAATATTACTGCAGAGTGATCCAGTAGTTAATTGTAAGGATATTCTGCTTACCATTACTTGAGGAATTTAAATCTGAAAAATGGGTGGAAGGTGGGACTTCTTTTTGTCTTAGCTGATGATGAAGTTCTAAAAATTTTAAAGCCATCTGTAAATGTTTGTGCTGAAGTATAACATTTAATCTCTTCTACTCATCGCTAGTGAATGGCTGTTAAGTCTGGCCTCATTATTTTTGACAGAATAAAATAAAAACAAAACAGTGCCCGGTGTTTCTCCTAACTGGCTAATAAACACTATGGTAAGAAGACTGGGTAGAGAAAAAAAAACATAAGAAACATAAAAATTGATTTTAATGGACCCCTGTCAGAGAGAACCGTAATGAGCACGAGTCTAGTAATAAATATTGGTATTCAGCACCACGGTTCCTGGGACTGTTCATGTAGAATTGCATGTAACAATCAATATAGATTTTAGGGTTTTTTAACAACAAAAATAAGTAAACCTTTGAAATATATAAATACTTAAGACTTGCAATCTGTCAGACAAACCCTCTAGTTACAGAAAAAGCTCATAAGAGCCTGGTTAATGGCATAATCGGGTTGTGGAGATCTTGCTCTATTTTACAGCTTGTAAAATGCTGTGCAATTAATCACCTGAGATTACAACCTATTCCGTGATAGCTCTCCTTAAAACTTAAGAACACAGACTATAATGTAGACTAAAAGGAGAAGCAACAAAGTAAAATTCAGTTTTCAGTATGCTTGAAAGAAATTGATCTATTAATGAGATGAAACTAATTGTAATAACCTGAGGTTATTCTGCTCCTCGTGAAACGGGCAGAGCTTAAAAGTCAAGGCACGTAACGGCATGGAGATTCCTGTTTGGGGAGGAAGAATTTTTATTCCAGCTTTATGCACATATACATACACAGATGAAGGAAGAAAAATATATATTTCTTACATTAAATGAGTTTTAATTTGCTGAATGCTGACTAAAAACGTTTGACGGTTTTGCAGTCTAAGTACAGTAACCTGAAAGCACCGACTTCTGTCGTAGTCCAGTTATTCTCGTTGTGGGCTGACTTGTTCATTTGTTATTCAAGCTGGCCCTGTTAATTGGTAAAGGCTGAGGTACCAGAGTCAGACCCAGAATGGATTTGGTCAGTATCGGGCTAGAGATGTTAGCAGGTGTCAGAGCCCTGGCGGTGCGATGCTGGCTGCGCTTCTTTTGCTCTCTGTGCAGCACCACCTGGAGGTGCAGGCCTCGGGTTCTGGCGGGGGACCGTGTATTCCTGACTGGGTTCCTTCCGGAACAAGTTGCTGTGTAGCGCTTCAGGACTGTAAAGTGTGGAAAAGTGTATCCTTAAGGTGAAGCTTGTTTTTATAAATTTCTGTTTCTAAGAACTTCAGATTCACAGTCCATGTTTTCAGGAAAAAAAAAAAAAAAAGTATATGTCTCTTGTGTCTTGTGTACATATATTTTTAGTACTATATCAGCCATTGTATTTTTTTTCAGTATATACAACTATTTCCTTCTTGATCAGAACTAATGCTTCTCTTTCCTCGACTCTTCCTGCCTGAAATACTGCAAGTATTTGACTTTTTTTGCTCATGTCCAACATAAAAACTTTTTTTTTTTTTTCCCCTCGCTGTTACCATACCTCTAAGTGTCTAGCAGCTCTGAAGTTTCAGAATTAGTTTTGTTCATTTTTCCACTTTATCCTGCAGTGTTCCCACCCTGGGATGACTGTTTGGAAATCTCTGAACTGGAGAGGTAAATTACCAGCCTGGTGTTCAGTGTTACACTTGTGACTTGTGCTCACAGTAACAGAAAGCACGCTGGTATTTTCCTGTGCTAAATATTTACAGCAGCACAAGCTTTGGGAAGATGGGGATGTTGACTTAGCAGTTACGGTGCCAAGGCAGGGAGCAGTTTTCTCTGTGTTGCAATATTGCAGATCCTCCCAGGAGTTCCCCGTTCTCCAGGTGAAAATCATTGCAGGGTTCTGTGCTACCCGAGCAGTCAGTGTGTGGCACTCGTTATTTAGCCAGCAAATGTGCTGGCACACTGCTGCAAGCTGGCGCCTGCCGGGCAGCCGTTAGGAACTGGTCGTGTCCCGTGCCTGTTCTGCGGAGCAGAGGTTGGGCAGGTTGACTTGCTTTAACGATGCTTCGATGGTGGAAATGTGCGTTTTCCCAGCGTTGCAGGCATAGCCCAGACTGCACAATATTTTCAGAAGAGAGATTCTTTTGGAAGCGGTGTTCTCTCTGCCCTCTGTACTTCTTGTGGGTTATTTGTGTTTTTTTTATAGTGTTTCATTTCCTCACATCTCACCGACGGAGATCAGAGAGGGAGGAACAAGGAGCCCGTTTGGTGGTGATTGTGTTATTAATCCGCCTCAGCCTTTCAGGGGTGAACCTACAGTTCAGAAAGTTAGCCAGTGCTTCAGTCTCTCTGCCAGCTTAACACTATCAGAAACTCTCCAGATTGTGTCTAAACAGGTTTCCAGCCATTACAGATTCCAAGAAAATCTCAAGTGTGTCAAAATGCAGGTAACGCAGCGGTGTATGGGAGCCTGATAAGAGCCTAGAACAATAACTTGGAGAGGTGTGAACCTCTCCGTTCATCTCCGAGGTATTTAATCATAGCCAGTGATGATGGTTTAAATGTCAACTTTGCTAACTGTTTCATTCCTCATACTGTAAAATTTACTGTGAGTGATATCTCACTTTGATGCCACAAGTGGGAGGCATTTGGGAGAGTGCCACTCCTCCTATTTTTCCAATAAGCATCAGCCAAGCCTAAGAAACTTAGTGGAGCTCAAGGGCATACTAAAACCGGCTGGAGGAGGCAGGTATGCAACTACTCCACTCAGCTGTTTTGAATAGATTTCTGCTGTGCCATGAGCACCTGAAGTTAAGAGATTCAAGTGAGCAGAGGGTTGGTAACAGGAATGTGGAAGTTGTAAGGAAGAACTGAAAGGGGAATAATGACAGTTGTTGTGTGATGGAGATATTGTCACTGAAATGATGGAATAAAGTGATGGAAAAATGATGGCTGTTTGAGACAAAGTAAACACTTGGGGGGTGGGGAAAGAAAAAATAGTTAATGGTTTGGTGACAATTTCTAAACATAGAGCAAGGGAAAAAAGCTGTACTGTGTACCTCTCTGAAACTTCTGCCAGTGGTAGCATCAGCTCTGTATAGTCCGGGTACCTTATTCAGAAAAGATTTTGTGTATCTGGAACGAAACCACTGAGTTCTTTTCCTTCTGCAGAGACCTGTGTTTCCACTAGTGGTGATGGTGTCTGCAGCCGTTGTTCTTGTGCAAGTAAAGCTGTGTTGCTGGTTGTATCAGAAGGCCAAGACCACTGTCTGTATGGAGTCATCCTGTGGTCCACGCGCAGTTTTTAGAACTTGTGAGTAATAACATTTAAAAAATAAAAATCTCCACTTGGAAAATTGTAATTCCTTTTTGGATTTCTCAACATCCAGTCCAGTCGCAGCGTTTGTCCTCTGTGAGGTCGTCGTCCTGCTCCCACCGGGGCAGAATGCAAAACACTGACTGCGGCCGTGTCCAGCTGCACCGCCTCCCTGCCAGCTAGAGCAGAGCACTTACCATTGTAAATACCATAATCATCCAAGCTGGCGGCATTTATCAATGATCAAAGTATGTTTTGCACGGCACTTTCCTTTTTTATGGTTTAATGTATTTAATTACTGTTTACAGTGACTGGAAAATGGTTCATTAGATGGATCTTTTGTAGGCGTTAATATACACAGATTAGGTCTGAGATACAGTCTGCATCTGATGCAAGTCTGAATGTATTAAGTCCTTCAGCAGAGGCTGAGTGCAAGGCTTGGACCGCTCCATGTGCTTTGCTTCTGTAGTGCTTTGTCCTCAGAAGCTTCAAAGTGCTCTTGGTGACTTGACAGAGCATCGTCCTTCCGGGTTCTTGTCTTCCCATTCGACTATTCTGAGCTGGATATCCTGGGGTGTTTCTGAAGGAAACTGAGGTCTTCCAGCCGTGCCTCTTCCTGATGGGATCCACGTTATTGCTTTTAAAGCTTCTTTTCCTGTGCCTTCTTCGAGAAAGTCACCTTGCCCTTCCCAGCTGGCTGCAGCAGAACAAGCATTTAGGAAGTGATTTCCCTCAAATCTCCTTGTTCGTGTCGCTGGGGAACCTGTAGCAACCACGAATGAGCAGCAGTTAAACTCATAGCTGGCAAAGCGAGGGTTTGGTGCGTGCCAGAGAGGGCTTCCAAAGTAAATCCAGGCAGGACAGCACGCTGTTGGGTTGGAGTGCCGCTGCTGAAAGTATGGTTGCAACTTTGGTGTGCTGTGGTGCTGGCATGTTAGATTTTGGAAGGTTGGAAGCAGGGTTTGTGTTGATGTTTATGTTGATGCATAAATTGAAAGCAAGTTTGGGGTGTCTGTGTAGCATGGTCACCACAAGAAAGCCAGTCTTAGATCACACGACTTTCTATTCCTTAACCTTTTTTTTCTGCGTATCATTTCACTTGTGGCACTAAGCTGTCCCAAATCTCATGGAGTTTTCTGCCACTTACTCATCTGCATGTTTTGTTTCTAGATGATAGGAAGATGGTGCTTGTTACTTTCTTCAAATTATTGCAAAATACCAGAAGATGGCATATTTAAAGGGGGGGGGGGGGGGGAGGAGGAAAAAAAAAAAAAAAGAAATATTACTTTCTCTGGAAGAAGTATCTACAAATATCCAGGCATCAATCTTTATTTCAGCAGATTCAATGGATGTGGCAGGAAGAGTTATTATATAGCATAGTCCTCCTTTTATTAAAAATAAACTGGGCTAGGTTTTTGCAGTTTCTTTTGGAGACACTACAGATTGTTTATGCAGCATCAAGATAAGAAAACTTTTTATTGGAAATGGTGTTTCAAAAACTTAAACAAAATGAAGTCTAAAAACATCTAGAAAGTTTGGACTTTGTCAAAGCCTTACACGTAGTACAGCCCAACTACTTAGTTTCGTCTCCGTTTTGGAGTGGTTTGTAGGGTTAGCCTTACTAGCAGGTGTGGATGGTGAACTTTATTTTGCATGACTGGCAAAAGAATTTCACTTCAGTTCAGGTGAATCTTGAGCAACTCCACGGTAATCAATACCATGCTTTGGATGTGTTATTTTTCCTGAGAGCGCTGCTGCATTTCTATTCATCTGTCAAAGACAGTAGTACAGGATTCAAATTGGAGGGTTTCTTGCAAGTCTTCACAGCTGTGTTTTTTTCCCCGTAAATCTAGCAGGAGAAGCCTTTGAGGGCTCTGTGTTAAAACAAAACTAAATTTCTACTGTGCGATTATTCCTGCTTATAATCTGATGTTTTAAGAACTTTGATGTTAACGTAGACAATGTCATGTCAAAATGTCGAAAGATCTATTTCAGTGCGCAGAAGCAGCAGCTTTGCTGCTGTGTGTAAACCTAGATGGCTGCCCAGGACTTCTATAGCAGGAAATGTTATAACATCCCAGTGATCACATTTTACAATGATGATATTTTAAAATGGCAAAAGTAACAACAAACTGTATTAGATAATATAACTTGTGCAGACACCCACTTGAAAATACCACAAATATGATGGGTTTATTTCTAGTGCAGAAGATATAGAGCCAGAGTACTTATGAAAAATAACTTCACCAAGGAGGAGTGTGAGAATTTGTCTATGCAGCCTCATGTCTTCAAGGCATTTCTTGAGAAAGAAATCTCTCCCTGACACCCTGCCCTATACCATGCCGCAGATATTATGCTTGATGTATCTTTACTAACTCCTGTAATTCAGACCATGAGTGGAACCTTTCCACTTCTCCTGCCAGGGGTAGATTAACGCACTGGAGCATTTTTCCATTGCAAATCCTTGCTGTGAAGATGGGAAAATGGACTGCATAACGGCACGGATTATGTTTCTATTAGAGGTCAGAATTAGTGGGTATTCTTAGATACAGCAAATCTGCATCTTGATTTTCTTCCCAGGCTTCTCTAGCCCTCTAAAAATATCTAGGTACATGGACAGATGCTGCCCAGGATAGCTTCCCGCCCCAGAGTTGTTCCGAGGTTAGACAGTGGGGTCTAAGCACAGATGCCCACCTGGACAGCAGGAACCCTTCCTGCAGCCCCATAGGTGAGGGGATTGGATCAGAGGAAATGTTTGCTGGGTTAGAAGGCCTGCCTTAATTCATGCTACACGGAAAGCTCAGCACCTTTACCTTGGTGGGACAAAACACAGCGAATCGTGCTGGAAGGCAGAGCTGGGAAGCAGTAGTGCCCTTAATCCACGGAGCACTTCTGCAGCGGGCTCACCTTCGCAGCTGCGCTGATTTCAGTTAAATGGCAAATGATCTTCAGAAAACCGTGCCAGAAAAGTAAGAGTTAAATTCTAAAATCTTATCCTGAAACTGTAAATGCCATTTTTCTTTCTTCACAAATGTAACCTTTTAACATTTATTTTTAGCTTTTGCATTAATATATGTAAAAATATTAAAAGCTCTTGTATATTACATTAAAAACTTATGTCAGCTGCCCTGCTTTTTCCTATTTATTAAAACTTTTCAAGCAGTGAAAACATTTTACTTGTTAATGAGGGGAAGAAGGAAAATTAATGACATAGAGCTTGGATCTTCCAAGATGTCTCCTTTTAACCATGCAAAACCAGCTCTTTTTCCTACACTATGTAGTTTAATTTCTGTGTTAGGGTTCAGTAAGCAAATGCAAATAGATTTAATGATTTGCATCAGTAGATCACTTCTCAGTTTAATATCCTCTGATATTTTGGTCAAGGACTTTTTCTTTGGAAGGCTAGTGCTGTTTTGTAGAGTAAAAATATTAATAACGGTAGCATTGTTATGTTCAACTAAAGCAAGGCAAATGTATAACTTATTCAGAAGCACCGTTTCCTATTATCTCCTCACTAAGATCATGTGGTGGAAAAAGTTACCTAGAAAAAGACACTTCAGAAGTAATTGTGAATTGCTGATCATCTGAAACATTTAGTACTGGTTTCTTTATCTCATGTCATCTCCTTCTGCACCAGAATTTTAACATTTTGATACCAAGTGCTCCTGGCAGCAGGGAAGTGCCTTGCCCCTGGGGTAGGCACGCCAGGCTGGTGCCGCGTCACCTGGGAGGGCTGAGGGTTGCAGCAGGAACCTTCACCTTTTTTACTTCAGTCATATGCAGTGTAAAGGTGCAGGATGGGGCTGTGGTTTAGCTGCTGGTCAGACCATTCCACAAGGACAAAGTGCTTCTTTGTCCTGACGTGAGACTGAAATGCTTCTTGAGTCTTAATTTAACACATAATAGCAAGCTGTTTGTTTTCATCTTGCCCCAAACAACTTGTGGCACTGAAGTTGCTCATGTGAAAGGCCTTGAAAATCTGCTTTAATAAGACAAATACTTTTACAGTCCTGTATGTTTCCATGAGAAATCTCCGAACTTTCCTAACAGTGAAGTAAGGGTTTTATCACAGACTGTTGTCGAGAGGAATGTGTTTCCCTTGAAGAGTGGCTGTTGGGTTCACGAGTGGATCGGCCTGTGCTAAGACAAAAACCACACTGCTGCGCAGGAACATCTATGGCCCTCAGACATCGTTAATTTAAAAAGAATAGTGGAAATACAGCGTGCTGTTGGTGGCGGTTGCATTAGACCTAGAGCTCCTGTGGTACGTGGTGCTGCAGCAGAGTGACACGCAAACTAAAACCACGCTGATCGAAAAGCAGCCTTTAGAAAAACTCGTCTGGTGACGGCTCACTGCCCCTCACAGCCTGGCCCTATGGGTGCCAGGATACGGGGGAGAAAGGGAATGGAGAATGCTTCCTGCCTTTGTTCTTTAGACTCTTCAGACTTGGGAAGAGTTCTTGGAAGTCTAACCGCTATACGAAGCAGTTGGCCATAAATATAAATCAGCTTATATTAAGGTAATTTGAAATGTACTACCTCAATAATTCGTAAGTAGTCATTTTTCACAGCTCATGAATGTTCTTCACCTCTGCAAATAGTTTGTTCTAATTTTAAACACTGACACGAGCACTTTAATCTAGAAAATGTCTTCTGTTTATGTATCTGAATTGTGTCCAGACTGACCTGACCTCCGTGTCCTACCCTTTCCCTGTCCCCTACACAGAGCCTGCCTGGACTCCCTCCTCCTTTGTCTGAATTCTTGGAAACATTCTGGCTTTCTTTGGTTCCTACTGCTGATGGTGGCAGGTACAACTACCTGAGGTGGATGTCATCTTTTGTGTGTTTTTTTGTTGTTGTTGTTGCTTGCTTTTGCAGGCTTTTTACAGTTGAAGGTTTTTGGGGGTTTTCTGCTTTTGCTGCTCTGGTAGCTTGTCTGCTAAACCCGATCCCTGCTTTACTCAGCTGCAGTGCTAGTTGCAATTTCTGTTGGTCGTGGTTGGGATCACCTATCAACTCCTGTAGGTCAGGAGTTTTCTGTGCGCTGGGTAATATTGCTTGTGACTCTGAGCTTGTCCAGATGCTCTTCATTTATGCAGATATCCTCTGGGCTTTAAGATTTATGCTTCAGTGTGAAGCAGAGGATATCCTCAGAGTTGTGATAGCATGTCTCGTTTCCTGTCTGTTCTGGGAAATACTTCTTAAAAAAAAAAAAAAAAAAACTTTCTTGTAGAACTTACAGCAATAACAAATGCAGGCAACAAAAGAATACAGGCTCAGAAATACAGTCATGATGTATATGGCTTCCAGTGCGTGCAGGTAACTTGAAAATGAGCAAAGAATCTTGTGCCTGAACTAATGATAAATCAAAGTAAAGAGATGCCAAATAGTCAATAACAACCCCCAGGTATAACGAAGCTGAAGGAAAATGGAAAGTAACATGAGTACACATTCTTGATAACACTTTCTACCTGCTGATAGCGCTATATGTTCACATCTTGCATGAGTCAGACTTTTAATCTTCCCTATGATGTTGATCTAGAATCCTAAATCCTTTTATAGGCTTCAAAACATAAAGTAAAATGTCTCGTTTTGACAGCAGTGTTCTCTGCACAGCCCCTTTTAGCCCTGCGTGCTAGGACTAAAAATGCATTTGTTGTTGTTGTGGGGTTCTTTGTATTTCCAGGAGGCAGAGAAGGGCAGCTTCAGGTTGTATTTAGCTTGTGGGTCACGGAAGGTGTTTCTGTATTATGTCAGTTACATTACTGATATTCATGCCAAAATCTTGCCACATTTTAATTCCTACTTTTATTGAAATCTTTTGTGGAAGTATCTAGACGAGCATGCATTTACTGATTTATCAAATAGCAGCCTTGCTGAAATAGTAAAATACCAGCAATTGAGATGCCTTTGTTTTTTGCTTTGGCTCAGTTCACATTGTAAGTTTGTCTTCACTCAGTGCTTTTCTTTCAGCTCTATCACTTTGTTATCAAAAATCCGTAGTAATTGGGATAATTTATGGCCAAGCTAACTCTAACTCACACCACTCCGTCAGGCTAGCACTTACCAAATTGAAGGGGCTGCTTTGCTTTGGACTCCAGAAGAGACATCTGTATACATGCATTGGGATATTTCTTTTTTATTCATCCAGCACTTGTAAACTGGGAGTCCTGGTAAGTACTGACTTTCCATCTAGAATCAGCTTTCCAACTCGTAATGAATTACATTTTTAAAAGTCATATTTTTCTGAATATTGTGCCATCGTTTAAAAGAAGCGTTTGTGCTGTTGGTTCTAGCTAAGTAGTCCAGCATGCTGTGTCCTGGTTCGAAAAATGCTGGTGGACGTGGCATGCCCACCACATCCATCCAGTAATGCAGGTGGCAGCACTTAGTCCACGTGTGTGTGGGCAGGGATACGTGATGCACTGGCTTTTCCGCCCATCAGAAATTTCCAGATTAGGTTTTGATCTACTGTGAAGGGATCATCCGTTGCACGGCTTAGGATCTGTTCACTGGATCTTTTAAGTAATGATGTTTGTTACTGTGCTAAAGGGAAGCCAAACTGTACCATTGCAAAATATTTTGTATCCACCCCTAAACAAATGCACTGCAACAGATCCCTTCAGTAGCTGTCTCATCTTCGTTGTTTTGTTCCTTTTAAATTACTTCACTGCTTGCCTGGGGAAGAGTTGGAGACTGGAGTTTGTTGGAGCTGCATCAAGGTTCGTTCTAAGGCTCTTGCAGAGTTCCTTCTGAATTGAATGGTTTTCCCTTGTGGTAAATATTATACGTTTATATTTGTTCACCTGTCAGTAGGTGCTGAAAGCAGGATGATGGGCTTTCCTGGGTGATGCTGGTGGAAACTCCTCTTTTTGTCACCCGCCCCTTGGGAGCTGATGCTGCAATGAGCTAAGAGCTATGCACCAGCATCACAGGTGCAAATCGAGGGCTTTGGCTGGGATGTCCATCCTGCACTTGCTGAGTTTGTTGTCGTAGGGGCTGTTTTACAGTAGTTCTTACGGATTTTCTTGTTGCTCTTCTGCTTTTTGCAGGGGCGCTTGGCCGTTGCTGCCTCAGTTTGATTAGCTTTTTTGCTTTCTTTCTCATGTGCATGGCCTCCTTCATTCCTGGGCTTGGGATAAATATGGAACTGCAGTTCTTGTTGCACTTCCATTGTAAATTGCTCCATAAACATTCTGTGTCTTTGTAGTTATTGTCTCATCTTTCATACTTGAGGGAATACATTTGCTATTGTATCTCTGCTCTACTTATCCTTTGGTAGTTTTTTTCCCTTCAGTGTAGGGCCAACAGAGTCTTGAACAATCTATTTGTTAAAGCACTCGTTCTGGTTCCAGAACCTTAACCATTTCTTTCTGTTACACAGATAACATCAGGGGCAGTGGGTGGGGTTCCAGGTTCCTGGATTTGATGTGGGTCTGGTTGTTACATCTGAAGGAAAGATAGCTAGTCGCATCTAAGAGTAAATATTAACAGTGCGTGAACTTCTAATATTGCACATTAGAATTGCTCTGACCCTGATTTCTTGGCCTCAGAACTGGAGGAAAAAGATTTTCATTTCAGTTTTGTAATCTGGTCCAACTTAGATTTACTGCCTTTTTTCTTTTTCTGAGATAAATGTTGAACAAAATATGGTTCTTGGCTTATGACTTCTTTAGCATGAATTAATTGGAAGAATTCACGGTTCATAATTATTTTAGACGAGCAGGTGAAAGAAGTGTTTGCAGTAATTAGTGTTGTCATGCAATCTCATCGTATTTAGATATTTCTGGGAGATTATATGCATCCTGTATCTGTGTTAAGTGTGCAAGTGGGCAATAGATTTATGAACAAAAACTTACCAAAGTGTTTCATATAAAAACTGTTCAACTCAGGCATGCTACTTTTTCATCATCAGTAGAGGAGACGTAACTAGTGGCATTTTACTGCTGTCTTGTGACAAGTCATGGGCTAGAATCCTCAAACTTTTGTTTTCAGAGTCTATGAGAAGACCCGATATTTCAGTACATCGTTTCATATTTTTGAATATGATTCCTTCCTCTGGCGACTTCTGCAAATTCAATCTTGACAAAGTTGTAAAATCTTTTCTGTTCTTGTGCAGGGAAAAACTCCCTATCTTCCCCCAATGTGGTAGCATTTTTGAAAACTAAAAGAGCAAGGAGATTTTTTTTTTTCCTTTCTTTTATGTAGAAATACAATTGATTCCAGAAGATGAGTCTTTTAGTTTTGCGTGATTTATTTCTGAAGCTATACCTGTGTCTGTGGTGATGGCTGGAGGAAGGGTCAGCAAAGCTGCTTGGAAAGGCAAGAACTGTCGGTTCATTAGGCTGCATTACAGGAATTGTTTTCCTGCTGAGGAGCTGGACATCTCCATAGGTCGCAGGTCTCCTGTTGTGGAACAGCTGAGTTACAGCCCATTTGACGTTATGAAAAATACTGAGCTCTAAGGAGAGGTTGAAATTCATTCCAATGTTCTCTAGCTTTGTTCTAGAAAACCTCATTTTGGGCGAAATCCTCATGGCCTCTTTGATTTGCAAGGGTTGAAACAGTGCAAATGCCTCTGTGTTTGCAAGATGTAATATTTAGCCATAATGCAGATGCCTTATCTCATAATGAGTGTGAATGGACTTCACATGAATGTGAATGCACGCACAGAGAAAAATTAAGCTGCAGTTTGCTTGTATTATTGCACGTTTTACAACAGAATTGCTGCCAGTTGTGTGATGTCTCAAGTGTTTGACATCAGATACAATGCTGCCGGAGCATGTATTTTGATCTTCATGTACCAATAAAAAGTTTCACATCTTTATCATGAAAGCATTTTCAAGGATAGAAAGCTCTCTGTAGTCTGATAGGTTCTGCGTTTAAGAATGTTAATGTATAAAAGTGAGGAAAGAGAGTCAGTGCAAGTGTTTTAATTTAAAAGACAAAAAATACAGGCAGCTGTGCTAATCTATGTCTTTACCAAAGTTTTAACTCCTTAAATATGCCTCATCGTACTTTTTCTTCATTTTCCTTTCTTCCTACAACTGAAGACATCACAGGATATTTTACCTGAGCTGCTTTCACAGAACTGCATGTTCCTAATTCCTTCATGCCATCGCCTCTTACCTGGCGGTGTGAGCAGGATTTGTGGCTCTGGCCGCTGCAGGTGCATGCAGGGTTTGACTGTGCTGGGGGGCAGAAATGGCACCTGAGCACTGTAAAATGAAACAGGTTTTGCATTTTAACTGCTGAAACAGAGTTGTTGCATTTTAGGAACAATCCTAATCCAGCCAGTTGTGAGCCTGATGCGGTGCCCGTTCCTGGGGCTCTGCTGTTCTGTGTGGGCTTCCCGGCTCGCCCAGAGTAGCATGGCCATCCCTGTGTCCGGCTCTTTCACAGGCCTCAAAAGAGCCTGTAAAAAAAGTAGCACTAAGGTAGAGATTGTGGTCATTCTATTGAAATCCTCCTTATCTTCATCTGTTTAGGGTGCAGAAGGACTTATTGTGGCTGCTGTTGTGCAAACAGCACCCGCTTACCTGACAGCGTTGTCCCACCCTTCATGTTCCTGACCTGCCGGAGGAAGGCCGCGGGCTTTGGAGCTGGCCTGCCTCACCTTGGGGTGCTGCTGGGAACAGTGGGAACCGGGGAAACCCCAGGCAGAGAGGGGAACATGGGGACTCGAAATGAGGCCTTGGTATCTGGGGAGAGCTGTTGTGGGGTGCTGGAGGCAGGGAGCTGCCGTGGCAGCCTGTCAGGAGGGAGCTGGGAAGCGCTCTGCTGGGTGCTGGGGGGCTGGAAGGCCGCGGCACACGGCCGCGTTTGGCAGCAGGTAACTTTATCCTCCTGGGAGAGGGGATCTGCTGAGACCCTGCTATCCCCTGCAGCAAGGTGGGATGTCACGCGGTGACGTGTGGCATCTGGGGTTTTGCTCGTTCAGCTTTAATTTTTTGCTGGTTTAAGGTGGGTAGTAAATTAGCAGTTAATGTAATGTTAGCCAGTTGTTCCCTTCCCCTGGAAGTCTGTTAACAGCTGGTTGGGTTTTAAATACCTCAGAGAAATAAGGGCCCTTTGTTCAGCTCAGACAACTTCTCGGAGCGGCAGTTCCCAAAACATGGCTATCTCCACAGCATCGCTGACCTTTGTGGTGGCGAATTACAGCGCTGCTCCTCCCCGTTCGGGACAGCTGGCTTTTAGGGCAGGCGTGGTGCTGGTGGGGTGACGGTTGGACTGGCCGATCTTGGAGGTGTTTTGCAGCCATCATGACTCTGAGACGTGCGGCCATAGTGGGCAGCAAATGGCCGCAGCTCCGCCAGCTGCCTGCTGGGCTGTTACAGTGCCCGCTGCAGATGGATGCGGGTCGCGGGCTGGTTTACGCCATACGTCAGCTGCATCGTCTTGGAAGTTTCAAACAGCGTAGCAGGAGTGGAAATTCCTTAATGTACAGTAGGCATTAACTATTTCACTGGGATATCTGAACTTTGCAAGTCTTTCTCTAGATGTACAGCTTTGTACTTGAAAGAGGGTTGAATATTGACCTAATTTGTCTTTTGAAAGGACACAGAGTTTTAGTAGAATACTTATGCTATTGAACTAGACAAATGCAGGTACTATTCCTTTGGTAGTCGATGTGGAAGGCTGATGTGCTATAAGATTTACTGTGCATCACCTTAGCCATCATTCCCATAAGTATTAATTTTAACTCCACTAATAAGAAACTGAACAAAAGTGGAATTATGAGTTCAGTAGTATTCTATGAAAGGTCAGTTGTTAAAAAGGCAGAGTCTGACATTCTGTGAAAAAGGTGCCTTCATTAATCATCCTGATAGGATAGCATAGGATATTCTTGACCAATACCCGCAAACCTTACAATATAATGGTTCAGGAAGTGGTGCTTAATTCTTTGTATAAAAACAAGGATTATTTGAATGAATGCACAATGACCATTTTTAGTACAGCAGCGTTGCTATTTCTTTTTCAATACAAAGTACAGAAACAATAATGGACTTTCTTTAATAAGACATACTGTCATTATTTTTAAAGTTTGTTCATTTTGTATAGCATACATTTTTACAGGAATAATATTTAAAAACAGATTTTATAAGAATATAAGTGTAGTAATACCAAACACCAATATTAATGTAATTTATAAAGTATTTATGACCTCTTAAGTGCTTTCTTATCATATTGTTTAAATGTGCAGCTTTGTTGCAGTTTAATTCATCTCTGTAAATCTTGAACAATTACTCTTGTATGAAACTATGTCTTAATTGCAATGTATAATGTTTTCTTTTGTAAAATTATTGTATTGTTTGTGTTTTGTCTTCATCCGCTGTTGTGATAGCAATTTTAAAGTTAATACAAATTATATAAATTATTAAATACAGGCCTAGTGGAACATTAATCAGTAGAACATCTTTATTGTGACTGTTCCTGACAGATTATGTTCACCATGATGCCCATTAATGCACTGTATTGTAAGATCCGATGTCCATTACAGAATCCCCTTTGTTACTGGTGTCAGGTCTAATTCAGGACAGCAAATCTCAGTCCAGGTTGAACCTGCTTTTCGTATTTGATGGAACATGCTATTTTGGAAGTGAGGGATCTCACCTGATTAATTCTTTCAAAGTTATTAGTTTGTGTAGCATGTATTGTAAAATGCCAAGTCTGCAGTAGTCTTTTTCCCTTTAATGTCATAATTTTGCATAATGGCTGTTTGTGCTACATTGACTAGGTCCATGGATTGCTTAACGTAAGTGATTACATTTTCCTATGATTATAAACTCCCTCCATTAGAAATACCGTACAAAAACTTGTAAATGATTTGTTGTTTAAGCTTTCTACTTCATTAGCTACAATATACACTTTACAAGAGTCATTGTCTAAGAGTTAGTAATATTTGTAATGAGCTGTATAATATGGGCCCTTTTACTAAATTTAAAAACAGATGGTATCTGTTAACAACAGTTTATCATGCAAATTGAACCCTAGCACAAATTTCTTTCAGTGGTTATTTTGCTGTAGGCCAAAAGATGGTGTTTTTTTTTTTTTTTTTTTTGTTTTGTTTTGTTTTTTTTTTTGATGTAATAGCAAAAGGAAATAATTGCTGTTTGTTATGTTGGATAGTTGTGACAGATGCAAACTAGGCATGGTCAGAACTCTGGTTCCCAGAAGTAAGAATTCAAACCTTCTTCTCTATTGAAATATTTAGATTTTCTTTCATGCCTTTAATGCGTGCTTTGATACTTATTTTGAAAATTTGTCATTTTTGCACTTCATTTCAGATTTTATAGAAACATGCTTGAGATTTTTCTCATTTAAGTTATGGAGCAGCTGTAAATGAGTATTTCCCTTTTGTGAAGACTTGCACATATTGATCTGAACAAGTGAAAAGATCAGAGGATGTAATATGCACATTTCTCTTCTAACTTTAAAAACTAGAGCATAAAAATTTGAGCATGTTGTATTAGCAGTCTTGAAATTATAAAGAATCACGGCACTTTTGTTACCAATACTGTAGGGGGGAAGTCTTACAAGTTGAAGTAGAGTCCTTGTTATAATACCATTTTCCCTCTCTGTTCAGAATTAATATCTTTTAATTTGAGCTATTCTATTGACTGCTCTATTTGGTACTCTTACAAGTCTACAGAGTATGTCAGTGTGCTGGAATTAATGGTAAAAAGATCCAAAACTGATTGCAGTTCCCTAGCAGTGCTCCTGTCCTGATGCCCCCGTGCATTCCCCCGCCCTTCCCAGGCATGGGAAGAGCCCAGCCCTCCCGTGCTTTGCCCTCTGTCCTTTGGCTGGAGCCAAGAAGAGAACCACATGGCTGGCACTATGCGGAGGAGAATGGTTTTGTCACTGTTCTTTGCATGTGGCTTCCGTTCTGGTGTTCTCTTCACAGGACAAGCAATCTCTTCCAGGGGCATGGCAGAGGAAGGCTCAGTAATGTCAGTCTCTTGTTGTGAAACAGATCCAGAGAGCTGTCTCATGCCTTTGTGCACGCAATATTCTTGCTACCTTTTTCAAAACAGTTGTTACAGAGCATTTTGTCAGCGCTACCCTAACCTGTATTAGATGCCGTTCGTATCCTTCAGCCCTGGGCTCTGACCTGTTAGTACAGAAGCTGGTACAGCCCTGGTGAATCACTGAGCTTCTTAGGTGGGTAATCGGTGACCGCACAAACTTACACCGGAGCTGATCTCTGCTACAGCAGAACATCATGTGAAGGACTGTCCAGTCTTACTTTACCAAGCGCTGTGTTGGGCACTTGTCATCAAACGGCACAAAATTCTGCACACAACTGCCAGTGTAAAGGATGTTTTGTTTGAACGCTGTTGTTACGCGCGTGGTAAAATTAACACCTGTTGAAGCATAGCTGTATTATTTAATTTGCTGTGCAGAGTGTCATACCCTATTTTTAGCCGTGCAGCTATATCTGTGCTATTTTAAATCTCAGTCTGTGAAACAAATAAAGGTCACAGTGCTCGCGGCTCTCTGAAGTTCTCTTAGCTCAGTGCTTGCATCCCTGAGCCTTAATGTTGCTCTCAAACTTTGTGTGCCTGATGGGAAGTCTTGGGTTCCAGCCATCCCCTGCTAAAATTTGTTTCCTAATGGTGTCTCCTGCCACTGTAACTGGACTAAAATCTCCCTTCCCCTTGTAACACCGTTCTTACTCTAGAAGCAGTGCCTCGCAGGCCTTGGTGCTGGGTTACCTCATCCTGATACCCAGTGGACAAAGAAGAGAGCAGAAGTTTTGCTGAGGTTTGTTACAGGGGTGTGGCTAGGTCATACTGTACCATGGCTGATGCTGTGGTAAGGAACTTGCATTGGTTGATCCTGCCCATTAATAAGGACTTTCGGTATTTTTTCATTTCTAGCAGGGAAAAAAAAAAAAAATCTTGCAGGTGTTCTGTACAGCTTGGTTTAGGGACTGAGGCAAGTCCCTTTGAGTGGAGCTAAGTGTGACCTGCTGGCCTGGGGACAGCCCGCAGAGGCTGGGTGCGGGCTGCAGAAGGCACTGTCCTAGAAGGAAGGCAGGAAGGCACACCTGTGGAGTGGTGGGGTCTGAGCCACCAGGAGAGCAGTGGAGCTGCTCTGCCTCTTGGCACAGCTTAGTCCTATAGGTAAAACAAACAAATTACCTTTAAGGTAAAACAACCTTAACAACCTTATAAATGGAGTGAGTGCAGAGCGAAGTCACCTCTTGACTTGCGTTTCCTTCTGCTGCAAGCCCTGAGCAGGCCGCTGCACATCCAGCCACCCTGCGGCCGAGGGACCGGTCTCCGTGCGCAGCGGTGTTGCTCTGACTTCTCCACTGGGCCCAATTTATTTTCAGTTAGCTATTTGGGGATGAGTCAAAACTAGAGCCCCTTGTCTCGAGGACTTTTAGATTAACCCAAGGCTAGTAATGGCTAGGGCTCATTACTCTGTTATGATTACTCAGTGACTTATACAGTAATTGATGGACCTAATTTATTTTGCAGTTCACGGATGTTCCCGCTAACCACTGGTCTCTAAAGAGGTGTCCAACTTTAAATAGGTGATGGAAGCTCCTCAACTCTAGCATTTAGGATGTTTTTCTCGAGTCAAGTGAGGCATGGATTTTGTGTTTATTTGGCCCCTTGGGATGTCCCTCTTGTTCCCCCGACCACCTTCACCTGTGATTTGTCCAACTTTTGTGTTTAATGGCAATTCTCAGTCCTTTGTGCTTGGCTGATGGCATCGTGTCCCCCTCTCCTGCTGAAGCAGATAAGATGGTGAGGTGAATTATTCCAATCATCCCCAAAACAGAAGGTTTTAGATTATCAGAGGAGGGATGCTGGTTCCAAAATAGTGGTAGTGGAGTGGAATTGTTAATTTGAGAGGTGACAGGTAGCAGAACAGCTGGGGCAGTCCCTGCCTCTTGTTGTTGTTTCAGAAGACATTTTGTATTGCTTTATCTTTCCATTACCCCTTTGCAGAAACAAAAATGAAGGCTCATGTTGTGGTGGATGCTGTGGGCCTCCTGTGTCCCCCCAAAACTGAGGAGCATCTCTGATATAAAAATGGGGGGGGGAGCTCCAGACTCCTTGATCAGAAGCCAAGAAAACAGGCAAGCCTATTCCGTGAATAAAAATGGGAAACGCATTGGAGTCTAGATACAGTATCTTTGTAGTAATAAAAGCAGTAGTACAGATTTACTGGTGAAGGAGTTTTAACTGTAATACTGTGGAATAGTAGGTTATTTTGTGTTCAAGAGCTACATTTATCACAAAAATGATGATATACAAATCACTTCCATATCACAAAATGTTCTTGGTCAAAATTGGCTTGAGGCAAGTGATATCTTCGAGTAAACAGTATATGAAGACCATATCTTAAAATGATAGATCACCTAATTTTGTTCTGACAGAGGTTTTTGCTGCAACAAACATCTGTCACTGAAATACCAATTCAGAGATATGGAAGCCAAATTGTGGAGGTTTTCTAGTATTTGTCACTCCTAACTTAAGAATGCTACTGTTAGTTCTCTAGATATTTGAAGATAGTAGGCAGCTTGCAGTTTAAACACCCTAACATATTTAGTTGAGCATTTTAAGAGATGTCAGCATCTTTAAATGCAGATTAGCAAATTCTGAAGTGCTGCGCATCAGTTCTGTGCAGTAAATGCAACCCTGATTTGTTCCCAAAGCCGCATACAGATAACGTGAAAACCGAGCTGTTGTTGCATAGGAAAGTTTAAAAAGGTTTGGAGAACCGAATGTGCTCTAATTAACGGCATGTTAGGATGATCAGGGTGAAATGAAAGGGAGGTACCACCTTGAACCGGGGCTGCCATTCTGGAGTTTTCAGTATGGACTTGGCAAGAGCAGAGCTTCAGTCCGAATGGCCTCGGATGGTGCACTCAGTGCCTGGTGCTTTCTGCAGGATGCTGTTCTGCCACGATGGGTCCCCGAGGAGCTTGGGAACAGCAGGGAGCTCCCCAGGGCCTGGAGTTAAAAACGTGTTACTGCAGGGCCACTGGTGCTGAATAGCTCTGATTCACCCTTTGACAAGAAATTTCTGACCTTGTTCTACAACTGACTGTAAAATAATCATCAAAAATGGAGATTTGATCTTAAGCATTTAGACATGTGATTAAATTTTACATTGGTGATAAATGCTAGGGGTATAAACACATTAAAACTATAAATATCCTCTATTTCAACGTAATTAGTTTGTATCTGTTTATAATTAGCACCTTTTAAATAAATAACATAAACCAAACAAAAAAAAAAAGCAAATGCAGCGCGGAAGTTAGTGCTTAAGCCTGAATTCTGTTGACCTGCTGTAGGAAAATGAAATTTGGCTGCAAGCTACCAACGATCTGTGATATTTTGCAGAAGGGATGAAGTGGCAAATACCAGGTCCTCAGAGGAGAAGAGCGGTTACTGACAAGTCATGTTAGAAATTTTTCCAAGATTATTATTACACATCACTTTTTGGCCTAATTACTTTCAACTCCATTGCTGTTTCCTTAGCTCTGTTAACAAGGATGCCCCTATCAGTGCGGTCACCGCGGTTCAGTTTAAATGCATATCTTCCTTTACAAACTGCCTCAGCACAGAGAAGGGCAAAATGCAAATGCATTATTCTTAGTAACTTATTTTTTTTCTGTTCCTTTTTAAATGGTGCTGTGGTTCAGTCTGAAGTGTCAGATCGGAGAGGGCTTTTTTGTTCAAATGCATATTTTCTGTAAGTGACATAAATTTCTCGAAGTAAAGCTATTGGGGTCATGTAAATTTCTCTGGTTAAGCATAGTGTAGAAAACGGAAGCCCAATTTCAGCTAGACAAAGTATATGTAACAATAAACACGTGAGAACCAGAATTTGAGTTTTCTTACCTATGCTGTCGGTCCTCAATTACTTAATGCCTTTTAGGGCATCATTTTAGAAACAGATTTTAAGAATATATGCTTTTGGGGTTGGGGTCATAGTCTGAAATAGTTGGAAAAAATAGAAGAAACTACTCGGTGAATTCAAGCTGTTGTAAAAATTTTCAGTTGCTAATGGCAAGTGGGGGGTACTACTGTGTGTCAGAAGATTTGGTGCAAATTACTTTTCTCTGAATTGCAGATGATCTAAAGCGTAATTACTGGTCAGTTTATGTGGTATAGGAATTAAAAGTAGTATTAGCCTTCAACAGCAATAATACGTATTTGTTGTGGCAAATGTAACAAGAAATCATCAAACAAAATGATTCTTTCTCTGTAGCTTTCTGATTCACCCCTTAATCGGCGTTGCTGACCGCCTACATACAAGGACTTGTTTAATTTGGACTGAGAAGTGGCAACCAATTTATCAGGTTTTCCTGTACAATATTGGGAAAGAACAGTTTGGTTCAATTGCACAAAGGGTAAACTTGAGTGTTCAAGAGCCTGCCTTTTCTGTAGCGTCACAAACGTGATCGTAGCAGTCCGGTGGGAGGACGGGCTGTTTGCGCTGCAGAGAGCGGAGCTGCTCGAGGAGGGGAGCCTGGCTGCGCTCCCTGCGCGCGTGCGTGCACGGGGGAGGCGGGCAGGAAGGCAGGGGCTGAAATGTGGCACTGGTGTTTGCGCCGGCTGCCAGGTGGAACACGTAGCACCGCTGTCAGAATGTAGCTCCCGGTGAAGGATGCACAGCGCTGGTAGTGGACTTGGCTGTAAAACCCATGGGCTTCGTGGGAAGGAAAGAACGGGTTAAAGAATTCATAAAAAATGAAGGATCCTAATATTAAAGTGGGGGAAATGTGGGTGAATGACATATTTTTTACACACCTCAACTGTCAAAATTTCTAATCAAATCATCTAGCCTTCTTGCTTCTTAAATGATACAAGCAATATTTCCTGTAATAAACACCCCTAAGTCTAATGAGAGGCCCTAAGGCAACTTCAAATGTATGAATTCATTATAATTGAACAACATAATCTGCAGGGCAAAGATGCCTGCTACCCAGTCTTTTAACTTCGCACGGCTTGGGTGTTCTATGAAAAATGTTATACATTTTGTTTACAATGTATTGCTGCTATTTGAAGTATTGTATGTTCCTGTAGTACATAAGATGGGGACGCATAATGGAGGAAAAATCAAGGAGGCAATCTTTCATTTTGTTCTTGTATGAAAAATTCAAAAGACTGAAAACTCACCCAGAGAAATTTTGCAAGCATATTATTTTCCGATGTTTCGATCAATTTGTCTGTCAACCATGCTGAGAGGTGGAAGGGGCCAGCAAAAGCAATTTAGCTTGTGAGGTCCAAAATAGAAATGTTTTAGGAAACCTTGTCACATGTTATTTTTTTATATTAGAACTGCTGTGTTTTTTATTTGCTAGTCATATTATGAAGAGAAATTGGTATCAATCATCTAAATCACCTATGAATATCTGATATAACTATTACTTTTGTGCATATAAATAAGGAGAAAATATTTAAATGAAGCTTTTAAAGCATAGGAAAACCTTTGGGTAGACAACATGCTCCCTACTCAGGGTTTTCCCTTTTAAAAAATACACTGTGCGTTTTAATTGATTGTACCCAGGTGACATCATACTGAATCATCTTGCATATGAACATATTGACCTCTGTGTGGCTTTAATTAAGCCATGATTGCTTTCTGATAAGTGTGCCGTGGGTTGATAGGTGTGCTGCCCGACGTGTAGGCTCGACATGCTCTGCGCGTGTGTAGCCGTGTAAGGTAACGTGTGCAGGAGAGAGATTAATTCTCTCGTTTGGGGGGTGTATTTGTTAGCGTGATACGCACGTTTCCTACCACCAGTGAAGTGTTGTGTTTGTGGCTGGAAACGGCAGGAATGGGGCAGACAGCGGGTTTTGGTCAGTTCTGTGGCCACCGTGCTTCGCGCGCACAGAAGCGTGGCCGTTCCACAACATGATGTGGGCAGAGTTTGTTCAATGCAGCTGATGAAATTCTCATTTTGATAAGCCAGAATGATGTAGAAACTTGGTACTACTTCCGTAATAAAGTTTATCTTTAATTTACTGTGGAGTTAAAAATATAAAAAATGTTGTCTTATATTAAGTGGCTTGTTATTATTTTTATATATGGCTGAGTATGTTTATAGGGTTTGAAAAATGTAAATGTTGTTGGCTGTACAAAAATGAATAGCCTTTTATAAGGGAGATGACAAAAAGCAAAGGCAGGTAGCATTAGCCTTCCGGCCCCAAACCAGGCTGCCAGCCTTTTCTAGGCCGGTGTCCGTCAGCTGTGCCGCGCAGGTTGGACAGCACATCGCAGAGGATGGCTTCTGTTTGCCCCAGGAGCTCTGTGGCTGGCTGGTGAAGACAGCAGGTCCATGAGCTTAACACAAAGCAAGCCCAAGGGTGGGTGCGTTGGATGGCCTTGTGTCGGAAAGGGCTTTCAGACGGGTCGGGAGAAGGGCACCGCGGAGCTGGCTGTTGGGGTTGGGTTGGGCTGACCACAAGGGGAGGGCAGGGTGGGGACATGAGAAGTGTAGGGATGACAAAGGAGCTTTGGAAGTTTCAGCAAGTGGGCTGGCGGATCTTGTGGGTTTTGTAAGGAGTGGAGATGTAGGAGAAGGAGCTTGGTTTTGTCAAGAGGCTGAGATACACAGTAACAGCAAATAGGAGGCCAGGCTGGTATTTTTCCACTGGTGAAGGAGTGACCGAGTGTTCCTCCAGTCTCAGCAATGGCAATGGTGACACAGATTATCACCCTGTTATAGAGGGAAAATAAGATTTTAGAGGAAAGCTGTAGAACTGCTTTGAAATGGAGGAGGCAAGGTGGTATATAGTAGTCATGTGTTTGTGAGGTGCTGCTCGCAACCAAGATCGTGATGTAGAGTGTGCAGAGAGTGGGCACGCAGATGGGGAGAAGAAGTAAATTTTAGGAAAGGAAGAAATGAAAGAAGGAGATATGAAATTTTGTGCACAAAATACACCCGTTGGCTCCAGTCTTCAGCGCTCAGAGTAAAAGTTTCTGCTGTTTCCTTGGAGAGACTGTGCTCTGGCTTAGCAAATCCGAGAGTTTTTAGCTCCGGTGCAGTTCATAGCACGTGCTCCTCTTGTAATGTCATGCTGTTGTTTCATTATGTTTACTTAACTAAGTAATGCTCCTTGATAAGTCGAGATTATTCATTTTAAAATCTGTAAGCTGTTTAATTACCACCTTTACCTCCTGTTTATTAAGATTACGTGCCACATATTATCGTGTGAAGCTGGTATATTTATTTAATTTTGCCTTAAACCAAATCTCAGTTTTGATCAGCTTTGCCCTATGAATTCTAAAAATTGGAATATTCCGGAAAAGTCAGAAATAAATGCGTCACACCAGACCCAGTCGCACGCAAGTCGTGGAAAATGATGTGCTGTATTAGCCAGACACGACAGCCTTTGAGTTTGGAAAGATTAAATTCAAGATGATTTGCTAGGGAAGTCGGTTGTGTAATTATTTGTAGTGTATGTCATGGGTAGGAATTTATTGCTGTTCAGATAAATTTATACTCTCCCAAATAGATATGGTGTATTTTCCCTATTCCCAGCACGCAGATGTGAGGCTTGCAGTGGGGAACAGAAATTTTAGTGCTTTTAATATTCCTCATACCATGTTTTAGAACAGTTCTGCTTTTTATTTGAACATTCCGCTAGCAAATTAATACACTTTCTCTGTCGACCATCAGTGATTTAGAGCTCGCTTTTGCTTTCCTTCGATTGTTTTTGTCCGTGTTTATGCGTCTGGTAGAAGAAATCTCAACATCCTAGAATTTCAGAAGTGGAAAACCATCTCTAAATTTCCTGGTAATTTAGGCACCTGAAATAGCTTCATTTTTTTTCCTGCCTGTATGCTGAAAGTATTGATGGAGTCCTGAGAAAGTCTTTCCCCCATTTAGTTTTGTGATGTGGTGAAACTGCTCTTCTCCTGCATTTGTCCGTGGAGGAAAACCGATACTGTAAAAACTTGGGTGGGCTAAGGCCTTTGTGGAAAGACCTTCGCTTTTAAAAACCTGTAATCTAAAAAATTACATGGCTTAGCCAGTTTTTAGTGTTTGTATTGTAACACCTCCATCTTTGACTATCACTTCTGTAGATGAATATTTACTCATTGCATATAGTACGTGTCAGTTATAGATATGCAAATGCTTTCAGAACTGGTTCATTTTAAAAATACTTTCTTTGATTAGCACTGTAAGGCTGTGAGAGAATGGGGATTTGGATGGGAATTCAAAGCAAAGCTGCTTTACCTATAGCTGTTGGAAGGGGTCGATCATCGCGTTTATTCTTGTTGGTTTGGGCTGAAGTGCAGATACATCTGGTTTCACAAGCGGTATAAGATTTGTTCGAGTAGCTCTTGAATTTCTAAATTGTTAGGCGTAGGATGGAACTTTTGAGCACTCTGACTTAGCAAAGAAGAAGAATGAAGGTCCTGAAGCCTTCTCTGCTGTTGGAAGCAAGATACCGTTATTCTGCAGGTTCCGACAGTGACACGGTTGCTAAAAAACATTGTTTAGTGCAACTTCATTGGCCACTAGTGGTAATACCAATTGTAATGTTCAGTTTTTTCAAAAACTTCTCAAATACCGCTCCTATTTACTCTCCTATACCTGATGTTAGTGAATTCCAGTTCAATTTCTGCTGTAGAGTGAGCTCTTTGACTTTTGCCAAGGCCCTCATTTCCTCCCTCGTGGTGTTTCATGAATGTTAACTACTTAAATATTGAATGCTTCAAGATCTGTAATTGGGAAATACAAATGTGTTTTTCTGTCTCCACCATCTGGCAGGAAGGATGAATTTTTCTGCCTGGCATTGTAAGAGAAGAGTTCAGCAGAGCTCAAATTCCTGTTTTCTGTGCTTTTTTTTTAATATTATTTTTATTTTTTAGGTTTTGTTTTGTTTTTACAAAATATTGGTTTATTGAGAGATGTGTTACCCTCAATTGACATATTGACATTTCCGGGAACTGTGGTTATTGTTTTGAGAAATACAATCCTACACTGACAGATTCCTATCATTATTTGGAACCGTTGCTGAGGGTTGGTGAGACAAGTCTCATAAATAATGAAAGTGAATCATATTGGGGAGAACAGCCGTGAGAAACAGTGGAGAGTACAGTGCTGACACCAGATAATTTCTGTGCAGCCATGACATCACGCGGAGTTAATGTCATGCATTGCAGTGAGGACATTGACTTACGGTATTGAAACCCCGTTACGTGGTGGTAATTAACTTGTGTCGCTCCTCTAACTACCCGCCGGAGTAATTAGCAGCGCAGGGGATAACCGGGCTAGGGCTGTGTGCCTCCCTGTACACCACGTAGCCTCTCGCAGCAGACACAAAGGTGCTGCCCGTGCAGGAGGCAACCTGAACGTGGAATATTTTTACATGGTTCCTAGTAACCTAAATTTTCTCCCCGCAGTTGCACAGACTTTATTATTTGACAGCTGTGGAAGAAGTTTCACACTGGACTGGATCTGATTTGCAGTTTTACAGGGAGCAATTGGCAGCAAAGGTAAAAATGAGAAACAAGCCCAGTTGTGGAAGAGTTGCATAACGCCAAGGCTCATCAGCGTGGCTGTGGCTTGACCTGGTTTTGGTACGTGTTTCTCAAGTGAGCAGAGAGCTCTAATTAACCCCCTGTTAAAATAAGTTAAATCATTTCATTTACTCTGAGCTAACAAATTTCTCCCTGCTGTTATTTCTGGAAGCAGGTAAGTTTAATATCAAATGCCCTTTGCATGCCAGAAATGTGTTTCCATTATTATTTAACCTTATTCCTACAGTGATGATGCCCCTGTATGTGCTGCGAAAATGCCAGGCTTGAAGAGAGACTAACATACATTGCCATAATTATTTTAATGAGAGAGAATGGAGAAGACACTTCTCTGCCATCTGTCAACAGAAAGCAGTCATATTGCATGCTAGACTTTATTCACTTATAAATGGTTCCTCAGTACTGAGTAGTGAATTCGCTATTACTTCTTCTAGGTCACCAGCATTTATAATCTTCCCTGCTTCTCTGTGAAGTCTACAAATTATTACTCCGAAGGCGCTCATTAATTTTGTGGTCTCACATATCTAAAATTGAAACTTCCAGTCCATTATCTGCTGCTTCGTGCACTCGCGCTCCTCTGCTGCGTTGTACACACAGCATGGCGAATAAGTTGCAGGAGCACTTGTGCAACTTTTTAGCTTGAAAATACCACAATCAATAAATGCTGTAGGAAACATTCAGGATGCCTTGATTGTATTTATTTCTTACAGGGCCTTTGTATTTAAAAAAGAAAACCCATATAATGCAGTTTGCCAGCAGGTTGTTGGAGAACCTGAGGGAAAGGAGGATTGGCAGTTTTCATATTTTTTCATACCATTATTCTCTCCAGTGTTCTCACTATTACTTTAGTGACATGGAACTTGTTCAGTACAAAATTACACGAAGTCAGCAGTTTTGTCCACCCACACAATGCCCTTCTTGATGATGCTGTGAAGTTGCCATTGTAAGATCCCATCATATCATGTGTAACTTTTTCTTTAAAAATGTGATTTTTAAAGCCAAAAAGAAGCTGTTTTAACAACTGGCTGGAGCAGTTGCGAGGTGATGCACCTTAGTGCTTTGTGTCTGCGTGTGAGGTCGCTTGCCGCTGCAGCTCTCCGTCCTTTGCCGTGTGCGATGCCCATACCGTGGCATGGGAGAAACCAGTTTAAAAAGTTCACAGCGTGGACGTTCAATGAGGGGAGAAAAAAAATTGGTGGCCTGGGATGTGCTGAATGCAGCTGGCAGCACAGCAGAGCCAGCACCTGACGGTGCAGCGGGATTTCAGGGATGGGAAGGTCTGCAAGCGTTTCTCCAGAGAAGGTCCTGCCCTGGCAAGAAGGCTCGTGAAAGGGTCAGCATTACGTCTTGTTCCTACAGGGCTCGTGAGTCTGACTCGTGCTGCGGGGTGATGCTGCGGTACCTTCATTTGCATTAGCCTTCAACATCTCCTGTCAGCAAACTGCTCGACTGAGTGCGTAGGAGTGGCACCAGCCGGGGCTTTGTAGCTCTGCTCCAAACCATTGGAGTTGATTTTTCCTTGTTTCAGAATCTCCTTGTTCCCTTTCATTCTGTGGTCACCATTAGAAGTAAGCTGAAAAAAAACTCTCATGGGAAGACCAAAACTTCTAAATATTGCTGAGCGGTATGAGCATCCCCACTGTTACTGTTCTTTAAAAATAAGTTGCTGGGAGCCACTGTCGCATCTTTCTGTACATCCTTAGTTATGATCAACTGATGGGAGGTCTTCCAGGCATCCTGCCCCATTCCTCCCTCCCTCGGAGCCGGAGCTCCGAGTGGCAGAACTTTTCTAAAAGCAAGTTCCGCAGCCCGCCTTCAATGTTTTTGACAACACCACATCGTATTTAATTTTTCCATGCACTTGCTGGTCCTGTTTAGAATTAGAATAAGACTGAGGTCTTGAGGGTAGCATGATTTGCATTTGGAGACTCTGTGATATTGATACTTGTCAAAATACCAAGCTGAAGAACAGTTGATATTTATCTGAAGCTTCAAGTTACTGTGTGCGAAATTTAAAAAAAAAAAAAAAAAAAAAAAAAACTAAAGGTTTGCTGTTTCGATATTTAGGTAACTCTACAGAAAGATTTAAAAAGCAAAACTGACTAGTCGTGAACTGAAATGTGCTAGAAAAGAATTAAAAATTTGTAAAAGAAATGTGGAAAAGCTGTTTTCAAACTGTTTCATCATTCAATGACAGTTTAAAACAAAACTACAATATTATTTCCTTGTAATATAAATGCAGATTACCATGTGCTGCTTCAGACAGTCCTACTGTGTTTTCAGATGAGTGCTGCAGTTTGAAAACGAGGGAACAGCGACACTCGTTACTGCTTTTAGCTCCCTGGTTTTGGAATGTGAATCTTTTTCTTACTCTCCCTGCTCAGCCACCACAAATCTGACTCTTCATAGACTGTGTGATATTAATCTCCATGGGGTGGACACCTCCATGCAGGTGCTATGGCTCTCCCCCTCCTCCAGTTAATTCGGGTTTTAATCTCACTTCCTTTGATTTATTTACTTTTGTCATGTGCAATGTGTCTGGCTTCTTGCCCTCGCTTTGCTTTCCCCCTCCGATACATTCTTGCTGTTTCATTGTTGTCCTCACCTCTTGCTTTTGTTCCTTGGGATAAATTTGTTTGATATTGTGCTCTCCGGTGGTGAATTTCCTGCAGTTTCCTTACTCAGGTTTAACTTTGTCACATTATTACACAAATTGCTTTTGGTATTTGCTTCGGTTGAAACATATGAATCAAAATGATTATGCCTTGATGCAGGAAAATACAGGCTTCGGCGCGGTGATTTTTATTTTGTTAAATTTCCCTAATCACATCGTGACCCCTGTTCTCTTCTTGCTGCGGCTTCCCAGCACGTTTCTGTTCAGTCCTGTCCTGCTCCCTCAGTGGGCTGTCGTGGAGTTTATTCACTCTGAGAATACCAGGTTGTGATGGAGGAAAGGGCGAAAGGAGCCTTCAAACAATAACACCGAGTTCTGTCACTAAATGGCAACGTTCACAGCATCTTTGGCAGAATTCAGATGGTTATGCAGGTAGCGACGTGTACAGCTACGTTAGAGGTGAAGCCTCACGGATGTGCTGCTCCGTGCTACAGGGGATGAGCCACCCCTGTTCTGCTGGGACCCGAGAGGCATTGACGTGGGCAGTCCTGGGAGAACTGCTCTCCTCCCTGGCAGAGGGTCCCGCCTAGGCCCTGGCCAGGACACAAAATGCACCACTTCAGGACAGCAGTCGCTTTTTGTAACTTCCCGGTTGCTGTGTGAAATTTTTGCAACAGAAGTTACGAAAATCCTTCTCTCTGAGGTGGGGCTCTGCAGCAGAGAAGGAGTTTTCCCAGGGTCTCTCAGTAACTCAGCGACCTCCTTCAGAACCGAGCTGTGAATAGCTTAGAGGAGTTTAGCTCTCTTAGAAGAGAGCAGCACACCTCTGCTCACAGACTGCTCTGAAATCTCTGAGGGAGTGCTGCTCTGGCTGTCACGGGGCAGCAACGAACAGGGTAGTGCTGGTTGTTTGGGGGATGCCCCTAAACGCCAAGAGGTTTACTAGTTACCTAATAATTGATTTTTTTTAATTGTGATTTAGGAGAATGTCTCATCGTTTATCATCATTTAACCACATTTCTGTGATGTCTGTGCTCTGATTTGGTGCTTTGGTGGTGAAGCCATGCAATCTTTATTTTTTTAACCTGTCCAGACACCTCTGCTCTACTGGCCTTAGTTAGGCGTCTCAGTACTTCCTTGCAGAGGAAATAAGATCTGTTTATCATCTGCTCTGATGTCAATATCATTATTCAAGCTACACATCTGAGGTCAAAGATAGTGTCACATGTTCAGCAATACGGCAGCGGACGATCCGATGTGGATGCCAGTTTTCCTAAAGTAAAAGCAAAGTTTATTTTTTATAGGGCAAAAATGGAGGGAGATAGCAAAGTGGAAGTTAATGAGATTATTTACAGTTAACATCAGGGCTTTTGGCCAGAGCAGAGGCACAGTCCAAGTTCCTTTGGTTGCAGGGTTACACGAGATGGAAATCTCACCTTGTCCGTCTCCGTGCTGCTGCCAGACTGTCTGTCTGTCTGTCTGTCACTCGTTACTTCACAGGAGACAAATCTAGAGTAAATCAAGGCAAAAGGCTTTCTTTGTCTTATTTAATATTTCAGCTAACCTGGGTGGTTTTCTGATTATTTTTCAGTAATCTTTCATTCTTTTCCTGTTCGGTGGCCCTCTCAGACAAAGTCGGGTGTTTAAGCATTGCTTGTGCCCAGTCACATGGAACGTGTTTTCACGTCAAAGACCAAGCTGTGGAAATTATTGCATCTTTTCCGTGGACACCTTGTCACATAAAGCCTCATTACCATGCAAATAGAAGTGGTCCTACTGCCACGCAGACAAAATGTTGCTGTATGAATTGCAACTTCTTGAACCGCAGCACAGTGCTAAACATTACAAAGGTAGACTGGAGAGGATGGCTTGCTTGTCTGGGCGTGAGCGGGAAATGTCAGCCCGAGTCCTGAAATTTCAGCAAGTTAATTCATATTGCAGCGCAGCGGTGAATGCATCTAACAGTGTGAACATGGTGCAGGTGTCGACAGTTCATGTGTCGTGATCTTTGGTGATGATGGTTGAGGGTGTAGAGATGCAATAAAACTTTATTTTGTTGAGGACACCAAGCGATGTTTAGGAAAGGCTTGTTTGTCGTGAGTGAGCAGGTGTGACACAAGCAGCTGTTTTTTGTACATGTTTTTTTTTTATGTACAAAAAACATTTGTGGGTTCTGCAAAAGTATTTGCTTAAAATTTGAACCTTAGGATCATCGGACTGAATTCCTGTTTAAAGATCAATTACAGTTAAAAAAAACCATCTGTGTGCATTTCAGAAAAACTGACCCGAACCATGTGCTTAGTAATTTTAAGTCAGTCTGTAAGGTCAAATACTTCCTTCCATACCTATTTCAGAGTAATCTATTGGTAATGAATGGACAGCAGTTTGTTTAGGAAGTGTAAGCATTTCTTTGGACAAAAGTTTGAACAATTTCCAAAATGTCAACCATCTTTTTTATTTCTATTTATTCTTTTTAGGAAAAATGATTTTGCATGCAAACAATCACCAGTTCTTCTACTGGTGTCTAGGCTGTAATGTAAATATTTTGACTCTTTGCTGTTCAAAACACTAGAAATGGATAATTCATCCAAAATAAATATGCGATTTTGAAGCTGATTTTCAACCAGATGACTTTGAGAAGAGGTACTGGAAACAAGCCAGTGGCTTCTCATCTTGTAGTTCCCAGAATTAATTTCCCAAGAAGTGTAAAATGCTACAATGCAAAATTAAGTCAATCCACCCTAAGTGTTTGCACTTGCCAGTGATGTTCCACCCTTTCTAGAGGTGTTCATCGTGTATTTTTTGCAGTTATTGGCTGTCCCTCTCCTGTAGCAGAACAAAAATGAAAAGCTTCCCATCCTAGAAAATGATGGTTTCCCACGTTTGACTGCATTTGTCCTTTATTTGAAAGGGGGAAATTCCAGTGTGTGGTTGGGTTCCTGTGCCACTTAACTTGTTCTCCTGACTTCTCTTTTCCAACAACTCATCCAAGAAACCCATGCTTTGCGTTGTGAATTTTGTTGGAAACAGAGTGTTCTTTTCCAAAGCATCTCCCCTGTGGTCTGTTCCAACTCATTAGTTACGGAGATGCTTTTATCTAACTACAGCATACATTATGATTGCTTCTTAAAAAAGAGATTTCAGGTAAGCAGCATATCCTCACGTGCAGAACAATTTATATCTCGAAGTCAGAAAATGGGAATTGAGATACTCTATTAAACTCAATTAATGCTCTGGATCTTCTGTCCTACTCTGCAAAATCAATTACACAAGTGATTCCTGCTTTTGTAAAATCAAACATTATTTTAAATGATTTTCAGAATATTTTCAACAGCTTCAACTGTTGGCCTGGCTTTGAGAAGTAAAGTACAACTTCATCACTGATAAGAATTCTCCGCTAAGCTTTCTTCCAATAACAGATGTTATTGGGGAAAAAAGTGGCTAAACAGATGAGTTTTCTTCAGATGTAAATACATGATATAAGAAAGAGCTCTTTGTATTTTTGGAGAATTGTCTTTGTAACAAAGTCACAGTTTGAAGTTCTGGATTTGATAACTGTAGATATTAATATGGGTTAGGAAGTTAGAAATCGCTGTGAGAGTCTTGTCCCCTTGAATCCCCAGTGCCAGAATATTTTTCTGGGAAGCAAAATTGCCTTTTTCATGAAAGAGTCAGAGTGTCACCAACTATGGATGAGTGCTATCAGTTGTCTCAAGAGACTGTTTCATGGAATTTTTATTCTTGCCTCCAAACTGTGGCACAGTTCCCTCTTCACCTCTCAAATTGAATGAAATAAGAAGCTTTCTGTCTTAACATTTCAAAATCCTCCGGTGCTTCCAGCCCCTCTTTGTCTGACACACTTGGGTATTTTTCTCCTTTTTATTGACTAAAATAACTAGAGGCATTATCTTCTAGTAAGGGGCTTGTTGACTAAGAATTCAACGTGAATTTCTGCTGTCCTTGGCTGAGGAACCGCCAAGGAACCGTCTGCCCTGCAGAATGCACAACTGTGTCACAGCCCTCAGTAGTTTTCCACAGGATTCAGTGGGTAGTAAAAGACTTCAGTATGATTTTTTTTTTTTTTTTAACCTCAACTCAGACCTAGGATTTTCTGTGAAATATCTGATTGATGGTATAACTCCATCTATACATCTGGTGTCTGGATTTACTTCCAGTTACTCCCAGAGTTGCACGGTTAATGGCAACTTCACTTGTGCAAAGCGTTCTCATGCTCTGCGATTTACTGTTTCTTTTATTTCTGCCATTTGAGACATTGGCATAGCCTGAGATTCGGTAGAGATTTATTTCCTCCAACGAATGAGGTGTTTTTAGATAAATAATGTAAGTATCTGATAGCAGACAAAAAGTTTGTTTTCTAAGTCAAATGGGCACATTCTTCAGTGTGCAGCTGCATCCCCGTAGCTTTGACTTGTCGAATCCTTTCTCCTAGCGAGGCACTGAATTAAAGCTTTACCCTCCCGTGAGAGCAAAGCTCTTACCCTTTAGTTCTTTAAGTTACATCTGTTGACCACTAATAACCCTCAGGTCTCTTTGGCCAGAGCAGTTTTAGTTTACCAAAGATTATTCAAATCTATACACAAGATTTATTTCATTTAAATTCCAGCAATATTAATGACTTCCTGTAATTAATCTTTGGTATTTATTTTGGTTAAAATGAGTGCTCTAGTAATAATAAGAAGATGCAAAAGGTTCCTAATCTCCTCCACAGGCACAAACTCCCCTTCAAGCTGTCAGAATATATTTCCTTCTGCTTAAATCTGACCTCAGGACTGTAGGAACCAATGTAATGGAGGTGAAAGGAAAGAATTTCCAAGTCCAGGGCTTATCAAAGAATGGGCTACGGTGGCGCTGAGATGAAAGCCATGCTGCGCAGCGTGATGGGCCGTAGCTGTGCTGGCTGGGGGTGGCATCTGAAGAGGTCGCTCTGGTTATCTGGGGGGGATTGGCTGCTGGTGCGAGTCGTCGTGACTGCTGTCTGCAGAAAGAAGCGTGGCTTTCCTTGCAAGCAGCTTCATAAAAATGCTGATCTGTGTCCAACAGTCACTTGGGCTGTTCAGAAATAATAGAAAAGTCTGGCCAGCATTGTTGGACACCTTAGGCTTGCCCTGCTCCTCAGACAGATGAACACTGGAAAATAATGTGACTTTGCAATCTTATGTGACAACAAAGAAACGCTGTAAACAGATTTTCCTTTTTTTTTTTTTTTTTTTTTTTTTTTTGGTGGGAGGAAGGTGCATTTTTCAGCTGCAGCAGGAAACCCAGCTTTCAAGAATGGGAAACAGTATTTTCCTTCCAATTTTTGCTATGGCCATGTTCAGAGGCAGAACTGGAAAGCTCTGTATCCTGTGCTGCTGTAAGCCCGCATCATAAATACAGCAGAATATCACACATAAAAAGCAATGAACCAAGTATTTTTAATAACTGAAAGTGTCTGTATTTACAGTTGTGTATAGACAGCTGAATCTGAAGTAAATTTTTATAATTATGCACCTCTGAAAAATAAAAATCTAAGTGTAAAACCTGACATACTCTTAACTATAATAGTGTGAAAAACACTGTTCTGAGGAGACAAAAATATGTATTGGTGCATTTTGGACTATTCCCATATGACTTGCACAGGCAACATGAGAAGTGGCAGCGTAACTGTAAACAGAGAGGCCAAGGACCCTGTGCCTCTGCTTCACAAGCTGCTCCAAACACCAGTGTTGTTATTCGCAGAAAAAATTACTGTTAAAAAAACACTTTGTAAAGTTGTAATAAATCCGACAGACTGAGCGTCTCTTCCTTGGTATGTTCGATGGAGGCTGTATATTAAATGAAATCTACAGGATGCTTTGCTTTGCTTTATTTTGGGAGTCTGAGATTTAAATCCCGCAGTCCCTTTGTGAGTATGTGTGGCTTTTTCACAGTGTGAAGGATTTGTGCTCCTCACTGGCTGTCCAATAATTTTATCCATTTTCGGTTTGGAGGGCCAGGAGGGGAGGTTTGAAGACTTGAAGTGCATCAGCACCTTTCAGTGTTGATAAAGCAATGGCCGTGTTTTGTAAGTATTCATCTTCTCAGCAGTGTGTGTATTCCAGCGCCAAGGGAGAAAGGAAGGATGTTTTCCTCCATCTTTCGATAGGAAAGGTACCCAAACGTAGGGTTTGAACCTCAGGACAGTTAGGTGAATTACATTGAATCATCCAATCCTAAAACTCTTAACTGCCATAGGAGTTGGAAATACAGTACTAAATTTTACTCTGGGCATCACTTTTAAGGAGAAAATTCATCTCTTTTTAGGCTTTGTAAAATAAATCAACCTGTAGGTCAGGTTTATCCTGACCATCCATCCACCCTTGGAAGGTGAAAATGATACAGCCAGGGTGCAGAAAGGCCTAGGAATTTAGAGAACCTTTGGTTTTTTGTAAGGAGGATTTGTTCAAGATGGGCTCTCATTTACTTTACAACTAAGGAGTTGTGCCATCAGCATTTAAAAGTGATGTGTTCCCTACCCAGGAGTCACAACGGGGCACAGAAAATTTGACGGGTGCAGCGAAGAGTAAGTTGGAAATATTTCAGTGTGTCTGAATTGTCTCTGTTCCTCAGGCCTAAGGCTGTCTCACAAAAGCTGTCTGCGCAGACCCTGCATGTTCTCACTGTGCCCATATGCCTCTGCAGTTCTCACTTGTGGCTTCAGATGTCTATTGGGAAGAAACTCACAACATGTAAGAAACTTTTCTCAGAGTAAACTGATTTTAATGTGGATTAAGGAGTGCTGTTTCCTGATTTCTGGGCCTGAAATAAGGTTATCTTCACATGGCAATTCTCAAAGATTCATTACAGAAAACTATTTTGACTTCCTTTGCCCTAATCCCACTAACATATAAGAAGGGATACTATATGCTTAAAATAGTCATAGAGCAGTAATAAATTTCTGCCTGCATTGAACATGGGAACTTAAAGAAACAAATCACTCCTTTCCTTCCTACATTTTTTAATAGGAGAGGATTTGTAGTATTAGGGGTTTGTGTTTTCATTTAGCTTGTGCGAGGCGAAAGGAGAGTTCCTCCTTGAAATGTCAGAGCGGTGGAGTGGAGTTGTTCTGGTTGTGGCGGGTATCTAAGGGCTTCAAATGTAAGAAACGCCACAGTAGTGCTCATATTCATTACTAAATCTGGTGTTTCCAGTAACTAGGGTTAGTCTCTTCTCCCACACTACATGTATACAGCCCGGTGTGGTGGGTAGGGCAGGGCAGGTCGGGGGTTTCCGAGACTGACAGTGCTCCAAGGGCAGCGCGCTCGTGGAGCCCAGATACTAGCTGGAAATTTCTGATTTCTGTGTGACGGGTGTAATACGGAATGTGCTTGCTGAATCTTGCTGGGAAGCTGTCAGTCCCAGCAGTGTGACCCTTTGGAAGCTGGCTGTGCTGCCTGGCGCAGGCTAGCGTGTGCGGTTCGCTGTCACGCTTTTATCAGCCTTACTCATTTTGAACACGTGTTCTGATCGCCTCAGGTGACATAGCGCATAGTTTGCATGCCAGAACTTTTAATTCTCCTCTTGCTAACTGCCAGGTAGGAGTTGTGTCTTAAATCGTCTTAAAAAATCCATAAGACTTTGAGGGAGGGTAACAAGTCCTCGTAGGCAGGGTGCTCCCAGCAGTGGGATGGAGCAAAGCACCGGGGGGTGAGGAGGCTTCACCCCTCCACAGGCACCTCTTCTGGGAACAAATGCAGCAAAACAGAGTTGCAACAAGCTGATGTTTTTGTGATGTGGGAGGACGAAGGGAAAATCTCTTGGATTTTTACTCTGATGCATTGGTGTTTGGACATGATGAAAAGTGAGGTGAAGTGTGAGTGGCTGTGGGGGTGATGGGGTGATGGTCTGTCGTCCTGGAGAAGCAGCAGAAAAGTCTGCGAGATGAAGGCAGTGCCCCTCAAGAGAAAAGGCTTTAATATGCTCAGCTGGTTTAAGGGAAGGCTGCTGAGTTCTATCACCCTAGTCAAAGAGGAAGGGAAGTTTCAGTGTGGGGAAGGGGAGAGGTTTAGTGAGACCTGCGTGTCTGCATCGCGGGCTGGGCATTCAAAGACATCCAGCGCAGAAGGAAACGAGAACAAGGGTAGCCAGAGAAAGAGTGCAGAAAGAACTGTGCTGACATGGAAGGACAAAATAAGTAAGTAAAGCACAAAATATGATGGAACTAGCAAGAGATGAATAGAAATTGATTGGTAAGAACATCAGTAATAAGAGGAAGACCAAGGAAAGTGTTTGGTCTGCTACTTGAGGGAAGCAGGGAGCTATTAGCAAATGAGACTGAAGTGTTCAATGACTTTTTGCATTTATTTTCAATTTAAAAAAAAAAAAAATCAAAAGTGAGCAGATGGTTAGCACAATTAATACCAGCAGAAAAGGGGTAAGGTCTCACCTGAGGAGGTCTAGAGTCCTGCATGTTTCAAAAGGCCTGATGATTTTAATCTGAGGATGCTTAAGGGACTGGCTAACGCCCTTGTCACACTAGCAGAGAGTTTTGAAAATTCGCAGAGGTGGGGCCAGCTCTCAGATCAGAAGGGAGAAGCACATAGCCTTTACCTTTAGCAGAGAGGCTTGGGTGGAGGATAAAATGAACCTGGGAAACAGGAGTTCATCTTCCTTTGTTCTAAGTCTATGTAAGCACTGGGATGGCGATGGGGAAGGGTGAGGCAACTTTTGAGGCAAATTCTGGTTGTATCTATTTCCTTTTCACATATGGGGCTCTTTACAGAAGTGAGATGTCTTGATTTTTAGTAAGACTTCAGCCATCCTCAGATGGCATTCCTGCCACTGCCTAGAGAAATGTCTTGGTAGCACAGCTGCTAAATTTGCAAGTGGCATCAAGCTGGGAGGGAATGCAGGTGTAATAAAATATAGAGCTGGTGTTTAGAATTATTCTCACACATTGACAAAATGACCTTAAATAAAGGTGATGCAGCTGAAGATTGTCAGATACCAACCAAGGCTTGTTTGGGACTGATCCGTGCCAAGTACAAGGCAGCTCACCGGGAGCCTTTCAGCAGGAGGGGCATGCAGATCGCCAGTGAGGTCCTGCTGGACTCAGAATAAGGTGCTGTGTTCTGGGATGTACGCAGGGAAATAGGCTCAAGTGAATCAAACGGAAATTAGATCAGTAGTGGTTTCGGTCAGGGCCATGATCAGGACTAGAATCTGTTGTGTGTGAAGGGGAAGAAATTGCTTGTCGGGGTGTCTGTGCCGAAGGGGACAGTAAGAAAGATTTAGCATTGCAGCAAGAGTTCCTGACTGGAAATCGCCAAACCTTTTCTGAAGTTCTGAAGTAATTGTCCAAAAAGATTGTAAAACCAGGGGAAGGCTGTGGGGAAAAGCTGAGCTCATCTGTTGGGTCAGATGTAAGTGCATTTGATTCTTCACTGGGATGGCTGCTCTAGAATAAGATTTTCCAGACCCATTTTTTCCAGAGCCTTATTTTTTTGTAATTGTTTGCAGTGCTTTCTTAATGGGTTGGACTAGTGTCTTCGAAGGGTTAGTTAGTTGGAATTGCTTTGATTTTTTTTTTCTTTTATCATTGAGATAACACCAGTCTGAACCATAAGTGCAGCTTCATGACTAGGCTGCCAATGTATTTGAATATATTTGGAAGTTAATTTCCTAGCTGTTAACCTCACTGCAAGGAAGCTGAAACATTTGAAGTGATATTAAAAAAAATCAAGGCAACACTGTAAGGGAAATTATTTTTTTAGGTTGTAGTGCTAGTGAATATTTACCGTATACAAGTTAGGAAACTTAACTTGGGGTTGTGCTACCTTAAAGTACGTGGTGTTTAGGATCGTGCAGGATTCTACTTAAAATCCGAAATGTACATTTTATGATCGATTACCGTGTATATCACTGTGTAACTAGTTTACTTCTGGAGTTACTGTGCACGTATCCTCGTAGTATATAATGCTATCATAAGGTGAAGTGCACAGGGTAGATGTCCTGTGTAGAATTATGGAGCCCACCATAAATAAATACAGTGCCTTTCTCTATCCTCAGCGTTAAAGACCACATGATTTCCTTACTTTCACGGGAAGAATTTAAGAATGTCAAGCTTTTAGCAGTCTTAGCAGTGTCTTTGGTTTGTCTGAAGCTGATCATCCAGCCCAATAATATTTTTTGTTTACTGTTGCTGTGGGGTTCCACACTGGCGTTGGCTCAATGTTGTAAGAGAGATGTTGCAATTAAATACTGCTAGCCCTCAATTAAGAAAAGAATGAATTAAAATGGTAAATTAAGAATTTCATTGGGAAAGTATGAGAAATAACTAGCAAGTAAAGGTAACGATAGTTTTAATTGTGATGCAGAGTGGTGGGAGAGTCTTGATACATAGCATAACGTTGGTCAGCACCGTGGCGTCAGGGAAAGGTGCCCGCTGCCCACAGCCAGCCAGAAGGCTTCAAGTGCAGGGAATTGTGAGATCCAAAGATAACACGCCACAGCTGCGGCTATGGACGCCAGTCTGCCTTCATTTAGGCTTGAGAGACGGGTTCGAATCCCTTCTTTGCTCCAGTGTAATGGTGCTTCGTTTGGAAATAAATTATTTACACCTTTGTATCTTCCTGTTGATTTTTATTATGTTCCAAGAGTGAGAGTGTTTCCTCTACTGCAATGGGATCTGCTGCACTTCTACTGTAATATTTAATCCAAAGAAAAATCTGTGATGGTTCTGTCTAAAGTAAGAGAGATTCTCTGTATCTCGCCTGAGGCTTAAGAGCCTTTGTGCGTGCTGAAGTACCCCCAGCCAGGCTGAGCTCTTACTTCTGCAGCATTCCCCTAATTTATTGCCACGTCCAACGTTGCTTCATCTGCGTCCTTAATTGACCTAGATTTTGTTATATTCTGTAAAAGCGTGGAAAGTGCTGGACAGGAAACAGAATCGTAACAACCCCACCCGTCCTACCCTCATCCACTCGCGTGCTCCAAGCATTATCTGCCAGCCAGCTTCCCATGCCCGCGCCCCAGCAGAGCAACTGGACTAGATGCTGCTGCCCTGCTGGTTTTACCCAGAGTACACACAATCTGATATTTACCGTGGGAGTTGAGGCCGCTTTTAATTTTTAAGTCAGTGATTTTCTTGGTTTTGCATTAAAATGAGATCCAGTACCGTTAGCACTTTGTGTTCTGAACGACTAGTTTATTGCATCTGGAAATGCTGAGAGAATCTTGTAACTTTTACAGTGTGATATTCAGGTGTTGCTCAGGTTGATCTGTGGCTGGCCATCTTCTGCTCTGAGATGTGCTTGTTCCATTCTGCAGCCTTGGTTTGCAAGCACAGTGACGCGGTGCAGAGCTGGTTTAATGCTTGCTGCCAAAGAGGCAAGCCCTTCTGCTCTGCGTTTCTCTCCTCTCTTGTATTTATGGTGGTGTTTAGCCACGTGGTCAGTTAATTCAATTTGATAATCCAGAAAGAAAAAAAAAATCCTTGTTTCCCTCAATTTTCCCCAAATTATACCGTTGTAATTTGATTTTCTGGTGGCTGGTGACCTATTGAGACAATACAGTGCTCCTCTTTTTTTATTTTTATTTTTAAGGGGAGAAGGAGTTTTCCTGCTCCCTCTCTTTTTTTTTTTTTTTTTTTTTCTCTACAAACTTGGATTAATCTAGTTTAAAATAAGTGAAAAAAATCTCTGGGGACTGCATGAAGAACATATCCTAACATTGTGTATGCTCTTGAAAGAAGTCTTGTTCGAGTCCAAGGTTTCCTGACACTTCACTGCAACATAAATATGTGATACTATAGTGCTTGCTATTTGAGTGGCCACTGCAATAAAAACAGAATTCAGTATTGTCACAGTAGTATATTGCAGCTGTGGAAATTCCGTGTAGTTCATTGGTCCGTGACCAACAAAAATCCCCTCGGACGAACAATTAATCAGGCTCTGGTGAGCCTTTGACTAGCAATAGTTGCAGATGTCACCTCATGCAAGAAGTTGAGGCTTGGCCTTGCACTGAAGAAAAACAGAAACCACCTTTTTTAAGACTTGATTGCTTGAAGTTGTTATCTATAATCTTGAGGGCATTGCATATTTTACAGCATGAACGCATTAATTTTATTGTTCTGCAGGTTTGTTTTTTTGGCTGTGAACAGTTTTCAGGTTAGGTTTGGGCAAGGCAGAACAGGTGAAGCGCTGAATCCTCTGTGTAAATAGACGGTTCATTTATGTTTCATCACGGCTGTGATGAACCTCCATGCGCAATGTAACGTATGCATTATGTTCTGCCATTGCGTTTTCCTCCCACGTTTGTTTGCTTTAGCTTTTCAACAAAGGTTTCAGACAGCAAGCCTTTCCTGAGCACAGTGCCAAACTTGACAAAGAACGGACAGAGATTTATTGTTGGAGGAATTTGGGGGAAGGCTGGAGATATGTTTCAGAGGGAAATAGCCTGCTTTAAATACCGTCTGTGCTTTATGGCTGAGGCTCCATTTTTGTACATACATGCTGCATTGTTTAACACAGGTATGGTTTGGTTAGGGTTATCATTTTGTTAGGTTTGTACTGCACAGGTTCTGTCTAATCAGCGTTTTTTATGGAAATGGAGATAAATCATTATAGGAGATAAGCATTTAAAACGAACAGTTCCTCGGTATATTCTAACGAGTCATAAACACCTG
>VXAV01000767.1:0-10000 GCA_013399715.1 Alectura lathami | reverse complement strand
ATGTCACTTCAATTATAATGTGAAGTAATATCATTAAAGGAAACTTACTCTACTATTTATAGGGCTTGATCTCTCATTTTTTTTAATGTCAAAATTATTTATTTGGCCTGTTCTGCTCCAGATGTGACTGTTGAGGGCGCGTTAATTTACATTCGCTTTCCCTGGGCCCCTGTCCCCATCTGTACATCATTTCTGAATTTCTTTTCCTCCCCGGGGAGTTCACCTATTCATATCGGAGGTTTCATTTGCTGTGTAAACAGAATAAACAGACAATGCAAAAAGCCCTACAATACTGTAAAATAATTCTTTTCAACAACACAGTGGATCATGTTTAAAAAAACATTGAGGCGGCGATACATGCGAGGCAACAATTTCTCTGTTTATTGCACTCCTGAGGACAGGCTCATCTTACTACGGCGCGTTTTCCCAGGATTTGATAAGTTCATTTTTATTAAAAATGTATCTAAAACTGCATTTTAAGATGATCCTAAACCGCGTCCCATTTGTTGTGCAGGGCTGCGGGCATGGGCTGGGTTCCGTGAGCCGTGGATGGGCAAAAAGGAAAAAAATTAAAGAAGAGCAATTTCTTTTTTTTTTTTTTTTTGACATTTTGCAAATAAAGAGGGATGTGGGTTATTTATGCTAGAATGTTGCTGCAAAGTCCTTATCTGCATGTGGCACTAAACAAGGATTTGTTGTGGGATTTGAGAGGGCTGTGTAGTGCTTCAGTGTTAAGCACCCAAAACTCTGGGGGACTGGCACTAATTTCCTCTCTCTCGTAAAACAACATAGTATTCATAACAACTCAAGAGGCTTGACATAAGTAATGATGGCATATGCAGGCGAAGATTACCACCCCAACAGTGTAATCAAGGTGCTAGGTACTAATGCAAGTTAAATTGAGACAATAATGCTGAAACTTGCATTGTGGGATTAGGAGAGTACTTGAAATGCTGACATCGGCATCTCCGGAAAGAGCGCCCGTCTTGCTTTCAATTCCTGTTTATACTTAATGACCTCAAAATTTGTATGTCGTTAACACCGTGTACCGGAGCGGGAGAGAACAAGGGCTGGGAGGGAGAAGGCTCCCTGCCTTCGTTGACTTTTGTCCCTCTGGTAATTGGTGGCTCCTCCGGCTGCGCTCCGTGCCGCAGCCAACGCAGGCGCGCGTCCTACAGCAGGGCGGAATGAAGCCATATTAAAATGTTATGCTCAGATCAATATTGTGGCACCCAGGTAATTAAAGTGGGTTTGTTTATTTGGCTCCTTATAAATAAAAAGGGCTTAATACAGACTAATTACACCGAGCCGTTCGTATACTGTAGGATAATGATGGCGGCAATTTAAAGTGATATTAAATGAGAATTAATAAAGGAATATTGAGTCGCTTTGACTGTATTAAGCTGTGTGAAATGATTTCTTATCTCAATTTAACTTCCTGTCCACAGTTTAATGATTGATACGCTTTGCGTTTTTATAGAGGTAATCTAAAACAATATTTGATTGCTGCATCGAGTTAATAACAACGAGCCCTTTTTCTTGTTTATCAGCGCATCAGAGGGGTTGCCTCCTTCCTCTGAGTGAGCCAAGCCTGTAGGACGCTCTCGTTGGGTGTTCTACTTGGTTACGTAGGGTTTTACACAATATTTTGGCATGTCATTTGTTTTGCTAAGCATGTAGGCTCTCTAGGCAATTTCTGCTTACGCGTGAAGTTAGCAACTTCTCCAGGCAGGCCGAAAGAAGGTTAAAGAAAGTAGAAGTAAGCCATCTTCCAGTGAAAATTGAAGCCACATTTAAATCCTGGAATGAAGCTTGTAATTAATTATGTTCCTTTAAAATGACCCCCGGAGAATCGCGTGATAAAAGGAAACATTGTTTTGAATATTCCAAATTTAAAATGAAGTGACCTCGAGTTGCTTTCCAAAAACGATTGTTTCTGCTACGAGTGCAAGAAGCGGTGTGTTGCGGTAAAACCCCTGCCATGGGAGGGAGAACTTCTTGGAAGCGCGTTTAATCTCTGCAGTGGTTAGAGGGAAAGAAGTGAGATTCTGAAGTGCAGGTCGAGTTTCCCTATGCAATGAATGCATTTAAATGCACTTGAATTTTTCTCCTTGGTCACAGCTCCTCGTGCACCGTTTAGGTTGCCTTGTGCCCTGTCACCCCCGTGTTAGCATCTCTGCCCTTTCACTGGGGTTCAGAGCTCTGCAGAAGGTCAAGACCTCCCCGTGAACACTTTCTTTATATATAACAAATTGCCGGCATTGTTCATTAATTCCTGTCTTTGAAATGCCATGTCAAGCTCCCGAGGAACTCGCAGTGCCACTGTCCCTTGGACAGCTTCTCACCATGGTCCAGTGCGAGCTCCTGATGAAATTACAGGTGCAGGGAAATGCAGAATTAGAAATATATCTGATGTTGCAATACTTGTGAAGCTATAGCTTTGTTGATGACAGGACAATTCCGTTTTTGACAGTTTAATTTACTGTTGCCAGTGGACAAGAGCAAAAGGAGAATGTGGGGTTAGCCACCTGCCCCCTCGCACTGTGTTTCACATGCTAGGTTGCAGAATCATGACTCCTTCAACCTGTCGTGCTCAAATGAGAAGGTTTTCAGCTGGGAAAATGGAATACATCAGTGCAGGTAATATTGCCTGACCTCATAAAACAAAAGGAAAAATTGCAGATTCTGACAGCCATTATGAATCTTGTATCAGCATCCAAACGGCTCTGAGCCGAGATACGGTACATGTTTATAATAGGAAAAAAAACAGGGTTGCCACATTGACTTGCAATATGGAGCAAAAAATGACTTGTCAGTAATTCGTTCTGGGGTGTTAAAGAGGCTGTTGGATTTACGGGGATACGCACAGCGTAGCCTGGAGCAGCGCAGCAGCGGTGTGCTCACTGCTCTGCTGGGGAGCGCGGGGGCTGCAGCGGGGCGGGAGGGCTGTGCGTGCCCCGCAGGCTGTTGCTGCACGGGGCCGCGTCAGTCGGGCACACCCCGGCAGCGCGTTGTCCTGCTCTGAAAGCAGGTGATTTGGGGTCCGAAAGCCTTTGGGCTGTGGTGTTTTCTTCTAGCCTTAGGTGCTACAGCGTGCGACTGTACACCCAGTTACAGTTTTAACTCTGCTTAAAGGGGCAGTTTGATTGAGTGCCGCTGGTTTTCCCCATTTCATATTAAGTATCCCTTAGCTCTTAATTTCTCAACTACTCACGTTTTCCGTTGTTTTGTATCGCACATGCATACATCACATTCTTCTTCGGGTTTCCCTGTTTGTTTGGTTTTTGTGCTTGTGTGTTTTCAGAAGGTTCTGAAAGAACACTGTCGTGCCAGGTGATGTGGGGATGGGGTCAGATAGATTTCGGTATCTGCTTGGGGTTTTGTGTAGGCTTCACGGTAGGGCTGTGTTTGATTATAAAGAGCCTGTGCAGGAGTTCTAGAGAAGGTGTTTTAAGCAGATTAGGTTAATATGCTTTACCACTGTAACTATTTTTGCGTTCACAAGTCCTCTTTTCTCTAGGCTTTTTTTAGACTTGCTCTGTTATAGGCCTCGGGTCACTGTTTTGAAGAGACAAAGGCCTCTCTGGTGATGGTTTTTCAGGCGTGCCCAGGTGCTGCTGCTTCTGCTCCCCAGGAAGACTCTTCCATGTTTTTCAGCACTGTGCAGAAGTGCTTGGAGTCTACCAGGGCCCTCCTGGTGAGAAGACAACCTCCTTTACAGGCAGGCTTGCCTTTCTCTACACCGCTCTCCCCCTTTTTGGGGTGGCTGAGGGCTTGCTGTGCTGCACGCCCCGTGCCTCCCCATGCTGCAGGAGTTTCAGCTCGGGCGGGATGATGGGAGCGATGCTCAGGCTTCCCTGGGCTCCTCGGGGAATAAAAGCTCCTTTGCCTCGGCTAATTGGGCTGGCGTATGTGCGGGCAGGTTATCCTCTCACCGTCACCGCGGTGATATTTACCCATCTCCCCTCCTCAAAGGGAGCCTAACGCTCGGCACCGTGCTCCTGGCTGCTTTGTGTTTGCTGGAACTCGAGTGCTCTTGAATTAAATTGCAGCTTGTGGATAAGATGGGAGCATCGGGATGCGGACAAGGAGTGAGGCTGGCGGGGTCAGGTACCACCCGGAGCCGGGCACCTCCGCCCTGACCACAGGGAGAACATTGGAAAAGGCAAATTTGGGAGCTAAGCCTGGATAATAGATTCTTTTTCCTTTTTTTTTTTTTTTTTTCCTTACTGCTTAGCTATTATCGTAGGTTTTAAGAATTTAATCTTCAGTTATTTCATTCATGAGATTCATTTATACAAACAGGGCAAAATCGATGAACTAGGTGGCTATAGCAATGTATGTATGCATTTAAGTGATCTGAAGAGCCTTCCGTAGGAAAGTGGCCGCTACAAATACAAATCTGCAAAAGAAAATAGGGTGTGTTGGTATCCATATAAGGTGCTGAAATGAGGTGAGACGTCTGGTAGGTTGGATGAGAAGGTTATCCAACAAAACTGAATGAGCCCAAAATGAATACAAAACAAGCTTTCATGGTTAAATACTGATTTTTAGCCATTCCTATATTAGAAACGTCACTCTGTTGTCTAATGTCGTAGGCACAGCCAACTCTAGGACTGCTGCCACCAGCAGCAAAAGGGATCTTTCTGTGTTGTTAACTCCGGATTCCCTCATTAATTTATGTTGATGCCACTTTTAAAACACAAAAGCGATGACATTAAGAAGAGGATTGAGATTGGAAAGACCCGATTAATGTGCTAGGGTTCGCCGTGTCTCAGGGCATTCGCTCATCGCTGGGCTTTGTGCACGTACCAGGGCTCCCAGCAGTGTTCAGGGTCCCTGCGGGCTTTGTGGCTGTCTTTGGGGTGGGTGCCCGCTGCCCTGACCCCCTGCAAGGAGGAGGACGGTGCTGGCCCCTGGGGAGCAGCGGGGCTGTCTGGCTTTTATTTGTAAATTTAGGAGAAAACGTATGTGAAATTCAAATTATACAGAGGAGGGAAAAAGAACTTCTTGGATTCTTGTAGGTACAGAATTAGAAGCGAGAGGCTTTTGATGTCGTGGTACTGGAACGACAAGGAGGGCACTGAGCATCTGAAGGGACGAGTGCACTGGAACTTGTTCCAGCGAGCAGGTGGCTGTGGCTTTCCCGGGGATGCTGTGGACGCAGTTGTCCGTTCAGACCGGCGTGAGGCTGCTGGTGGTAACGAGCTCACGGCACCTTTTGCATTCGCAGCTATTAATAAATCGCTTTTCCATAAATTACCATCCAACGTCTCCTGCTGTCAGAGCACGCGAGCTTCTCGACAGAAATTGACAAAGATGTTGAGCTGCTTTAGGAGGGTGTTACTCTTTTCAAATGTTCCTTTCAAGGTTTTATTTCTCACTCATGGCTTATTTTTAGAAAAGTACTCTCAAAATTCAATTTTTTTCCAGAGACCAAAAATTCACCGCTCATTAATGCAGACTGAGCTGAGCAAAACGGAGGACGTCCTCTCCCCTTCCCTCGCTTACTCCGCGCGTTGCAGATTTCCGGGTGACCACATCTCCCTTCCCGAGGGCCGCAGCGCTTTGCTGAGGCCACTGCTGCTTTCTCGGCTTTGTGCTTCCCTTTGTGTGAGACTGTCAGCGCCGAGCCCGGCCGTGACATGCACACGCCGCCTGGTTTTTCTCCTTCAGATCAGCGGCTCTGGACAGCTTCTGTTTCTCTGGCAGCTGCTTCAACCTGCTCTGTCTTGTCATCTCAGAGTTCAATATCCGCTGCTCTGAAGGAAAAAAACGGGATGGGTTGGACCATTGTATTTGGTCTTTTGACCCTCCATGTTGCCCATGAGCAGTGAAGGATAACTTTTGACAAGCCATGTCAGATGTGACAGGCAATCTAGTTGGGTTGAGTGGAAATGTGCTGTACAAGTTTGAAGCCTTAGTTGGGGGCATTTTCCTGGTGTTCAGTGCATTTAAATTGACACCAGACCTCAGTGTTGTTCGCTTCCGAGCCCGTGCTGTGCGCGTTGCCAAAGCGGAGGATTTCAGAGCTGGAACGCGAGCGGTTCATGTGTGTTTTGCATATTGCAATATATGCCTTTTCATCCCCAGAACGCCCGCTGAATTTAGCTTTCATTGTGCCATTACGAGCTGGCTTGGTTTTTATTTCCTTGCAAGGAGTTGTGCTTTACCATTCCGATTATTTCTGTGGTCAGCTCAGCACGATGTGATCGACAGCTCCGAGAGCACGGTAACACTGGAAGTTGTTGAATACTGCAAATTATTCAGAAGGCATTGAGGGAACCTTGTTAACCTTGAAACTGCTTTTATTCCTGAATTAATTACTCAGAAATGTTGATAGTAGAACTTTTGTAGGAAGCACATTTTCTGCAGTGTTACATAGGCTGCAGTCAAGATCTTCTCTTATTGTATTCCTTCATTAACGGCTTGTGATATGTAGTTCCACTTTTATTTAAATTAATTCTCATTATGGATGTGAAAAGCTAACAGATAACGTGCTCCCCGGCAGTCTATTGAAACCCAGAGCCTATCAGCGCTGGTGATCAGTGTTTGGAACTTCCTTCCCTGAGCACAGATCTCTGCTTCCCTGGCGGGGCTCTGCAGCTCAGCCCGACCCGCTCCGATCGATGCACCGACCAACGGGCGGCAGCAGGAAATTGCAAGGAATTACCTTTCAGATGCCCTAGTCCACTCCAGCCTCTCCTACGGGATTCCTTCGTTCTCTTTTCTTTTTTGTTTTCCTTTTTTCCTTCCCTGGTATCACACAAAAATGTTGGCTGTGGGTCTGTGGATTTCCAGCTGCCTTGTCCCAAACAGACAGTCTGGTTGCCAGCCCCTTGCTCTGCACCCTGCTTCTTGGAGGGAAAATGCATGCTTTGTTCTCCCATCGCTGCCAAGCCGCACTCTTCATCATCTCCTTGCCCTTTTTAGCACCCTGATTAGTACTTGGGTTGCCTGCGATTGAAAATCATACAATTGACTGAAGTGGGTCCTGGGCCCTTTTTTTTCTGACCTGTGTTAAATCTCAGCCACAGGAAATGCTGGTGTGTGCAGGGCGGTCAGGACTTCTTCAGCATCTCTGCTCTGGCTCGCTTTGAAAACTGATCCCTAACTGCACTGAGAACTTGATGCCATCTAACTTTGCATGACTTACTGAACTGCAGAAACTCTCGGTTTCTCTTTCTGTTTTTGTAAAGACTCAACCACAAGGCTCTGGAAGAAGAAAACTCAGGAGCCACACTGGTTCTGGTGTTCAATGCCTTTTTGGAATGCCATAGTAAAACCACACAATTTGGAAATAACAGTTCACTTTATCATTATAGACATTTTTACCAAAAATGTGACTTGTATGGAGTGGCTGCAACTGGGGCATCTCTTCAATCATTGAAGTCCTTGCCAGCCTTGTCCCTAGCATTTTTATTCCCTTAAATCACAATTAATTAAATAATCAGTCACTTCTAAGAACAAAGGTTCCTTCTTGCCTTGAGCAAATAACAGTTCCTCACTTTTCAAAGCTTCCTCCCCTGCCTGCCCAGCGAAGCAGGGGAAGGTGCTGTCGTCTTCCCATGACTGTTTCCTACTTTCCTGGTATTTCCAGAGGTGTTTGGGAAAATAATTTCAACTTCTGGATCCTGTAAGAGACATACAGTATGAGGTATTTTAAAAGACTTACTGAGAAATTAGTGATTCTTTTGCGGATATTGCTTCAGAGCAGTTATCCTTCTCTTTGCTGCTCATCTCCTTCAGCCATTGGTCTTTGAAAAGTTTTGTAGGTGCTGGCTTGTGGAGAACTTAACTGCTTTCAGATCTTTGAAGAATCTCAGGGACCATTGAACTGCCTGTTTAAGAAGACAGCTGTTTTCAGATAAGACTCCGAAAGATTAGTATGTACCTGTGGTGGCCTGTGTGCGCGTGCAGACATTCTGCTTGCTTGTGACTGTCTTGATTCTCCATGAAGAAACAAGTTAAATCATTTACTGCCACAGAAGATTTAATATTACACAAGAAAGAAGAACATTCTCAAAATGGCAGGTATTTTTCCTGGAATATCTTTCTAAATGAATTTTTCTTTTGTTTAGAAAACTAAACCTCTTCCATTTTAGCCACAAATTAAGATGAAGAATATGAGACTGATGGCTATTTAGAACTTCTCTATTACAATGGTAGTAGAACTACTTGAAATTTTGGGTGGGATTTCACAGAATGTGTTTTTTTAGCATGAATGTCTGGAGGCATCTCTATTGCCTTCCCAGCTATGATCTATAATACAGTTCAGACATCAGGAGAGTATTGGAGGGGATGTAGGACCGCATGGACAGAACGTGGGCAGGTTGGACTGTATTGTGCTGTAGGATCGCTGCAGGAACCAGTTCTCTCCCCCAAAAGTGCAGAAACAATACCAGAAAAGGGAAGTTAAATTTTTTTTTAAGAAGAAGCCTGTCTTTAAAGGTGGGGGGAAGCCTAGTGGAGCTCGTCTTTGGGCTGTATGCATTATTCAGGGAGGAACTGGCTGCTTGAGCAGCAGACTGTCCCAGCTTGTAACCTGATAAATGCTTATTGTAGCCTATACAAAAACGTAGATTTTTTACTCATTTTTCAGTTTAATGAAACCTGGTCATTTCCACACAATGCAGAACTGCTTGGCTAACTGCTTGGCCCTTTGGACCACAAGCCCCGTAGATGAGTGCATAATGCTCTGAGCTTGTTTACTCATCTCTTTAATCAGGGCGAAGTAGAGTCTATTTCTGCAAGTTAAGGTTTCATACCAGTTACCCGCTCTTCTCAGCTTTCCATCTTCAAGTCTAAAACACAACATTTGCTGGTGGAGCGTGCATACAGCACATGTGGATGCACCAGTCCGGGGTGCTCACCACCAGTGGCTCTCCCAGTCCCCAAAATTGGCTGTGCTTATCCTGCTGATAACGGCAGCTGCAATCTCCTAAGAGATTATTCAGATTTATGCCTAAATCAGCAGCCAACAGTATCTTAGAATCAGAGAGCCATTTTTGTTGGCACAGACCTCTGAAATCACCAGGCCCAACCGCCAGCCCGCCCTCGCCGTGCCCGCCGAGCCACGTCCCCGAGGGCCACATCCCTTTCTTGGTTTTTGTTTTCTAATTCTCTGAATGGCTTTTAGACAAAGCCCCTTGTTCTGACTGTTGTCAGGGTTAAGTTTTCGAGTAGCTGAGTCTGGCAGAGATTTCCAGTTATCTTCAGTTTTGGTGCAGCTCCTGACTGTGTGGTAGCTGGATTCAAGTAGATGATTTTATAATGTTAAGCTTTCAGGAAAAGGGAGAGATTAAATAAGCCTTTTGGTTTCTTTAATTACAGGCTTCCAAGAAGCAGTGAAGTCCTTTGGAAAGGCACTTGTTCCAGAGACAGGCTTTGCTTCCAGCTTTAGGACCTGAACCTGGAGGACAGGGATGGTGGGAGATGCTTTCCTGAGCCTTGCTGCAGAGGCCTCACGTCTGGAGGCACATCAGCAGGGGCTGAGTTGTGCTGGCTCAGGGACCCGTGTCTGCGTGCCCCCTTCCTGGGGACAAGTCACTGAACGCCTTCCAAGTGCCAGGGTCTGTAAGGGAGAGGAGAATGTCTGCGTCTCTCAGGGCAGTTCTTCAGCCAGTCCTAAGGAGAGGTTCTTGGTGTCCTCAGTACCTGGGGAAGTAGCCACTTTCTAATCTAGGGACTTCCAGCCACCCCGTACCATAAAACTATAAAACTCCTGCCATTGGCACCTCCAAAGTCAGAGGAATTGCAGACAACGCATTTGCAAAATGTAAAGAAGAGCACCTCTATATGCTGGTACACTGCTTTCCAGTCATGCCAGCAGGACAACACTTCTGGTGTTGATTTTTTTTTTTTTCCCCGTCTAAATATTACTGATTTGTTTATTCTTTTCCTTCATACTAGATGTGCTTTTTTTCTTAAGCCATTCACAAGTGAATTAAAAACAAATTAGACTGCTGGATCAGTTAAGTCTTTAAAAAAAAAAAAAAAA
>VXAV01000765.1:157248-172118 GCA_013399715.1 Alectura lathami | reverse complement strand
TGAATGCTAAGAGGGGACACTGGCATCTTCAAATAGTGTAGTAAGAAACAGGGTTACAATGTGGCAGTGTTAGGGTGTTTGTTTGCTCAAGGAGTCTCTGAAAGCCTCTTCGCATCCCNTCTCTGAAAGCCTCTTCGCATCCTCTCCTGAGGAGGTGTGACAAACCTCCTGGAAAAAGGAGCGCAGCTGCTTTGCTCTGCAGGACCCAGATGGCGCACAGACGCGCACAGTTTGGAAACAGGATTTAGCTTCTTTCTGAGGCCAGCGCGCCCCTTCCACTGCCTACAGAAGACCTACCACAACTAAAACCATTTGCACTCAAGCTATTGGAGGCCTGCTCAACCTCTTGGCTGGCTCCCAGGTCGCTCCCTGGTTGGCACAGCCCTGCTGCGCTGGAGCCTCTCCAAGCGCCGTAGTAATGGGCAGTGCTGGTGTACCGGTTACCAGTGCTCCAGGCCATCCCCCTAAGATCTAGCACGGTGATTCTTTTTGCTAAGCCCAAATTTGGTTGGTACTCTCAGTGGAAATCCCACACTGCAAAGTACATGTCCCAGGCTTATTATCTGTATGAAAATTTTTAGTAGGACAGCAAAAAACTCCTGATGCTGCCCCACCACCTGCAAGACAGGCCTGGAGTTGTGAATTTACCGTTTTCAAAGGGGCAGGTTATCTAGCTCTAAAAAAGGAAATTCAGAACATAGCTGTTTGTTGTCAGAGGAAGGAAAAACTTAACGGTGTGTTGGTGTAGTCTTATCCCTCCAGTCCTTAAGTTCAGCACTCACTGCAAGAGTGCAGCAGAGATTGCAGAAATAGCAGGAGGAAAACACGGGGGGAAAAGCACGGCATTGGTCAAATACTTGGACACCGGAAAGGACAATTTGTCTTCCGTGTGTTCCAAGCCCTCCTAGCCAGCTTGGGTCTGTTGACATTCCCTTTACTCTTTTGGTTGCCTACATTGTCCTTCTGCCCTAAAATAAGCATTTGTGCTCTGCACTTTTTATTAGCACTGCTTCCCGTACTGCTTCCCGTGACATCAGTGACTGCAATTAAGTAATGTTAAATTCATTTGTTTATAACCCCGTAACAAATCAGAAATGTTTGGGTTTCATACTGTCTTTGTAAAGTATTTCTCTGCTGCTTTTACTGTATGCAAGTTGTATGTCTTCTAATGAAATATTTTAAACTGCAGCACAGCATTCTGTATTTTGAGCACAGCTATTCTGCTAACCTTTCCTGTGGAATTAAAAAAAAAAAAAAAGTATTTACACCACTTTCCCTTGTAAAGGGTGCTTGAGTCCCTTGCGGTGTCAGAGAGTTTTCCACCTCCAGGCTCATTACCTGTCTTGGTCAGAACAGGGTTTTTTGTTTGCTGGCACCCACAGCTTCGTGGTAACTGTCTGTTTTCTGTGCCTGTCCCTGTAACAGGTGTCTGGTAACTCAAATTACTCGAATCCCCTCGCGTAAGGCGAGGATGGGAGTGTGCAGATTGCTGGACACCGCAGAGCCTGGGCGCTCAGGGGCAACAAGCCGTTGTGTAACTAGCTTGTGCGCTTTGAAGAGCGTGCGTGTGCTGTTGCATCACACGTTGATTTGTCTCTCTGCCACAGATTTGCACGTTGGATTTTTTCCATGTGGCACCCAGGAGGGCATTGTAGGCTCCAGTGAGTGTGCTTAGGGGTGTGTATCTTGGGGGGGAAATGGCTCTGTGTGTATGGCATCATAGCCAGGTTCGTGCTGGCAGGAAGGCTGTATGGCAGCCATGCTAGCTATCTAAATACGACGTAGGGGAGGTACAGAGGGACTGTAGTCAGAGCTGTCAATATCTTACAGTGCAACCTGAAACAAGAACTGAATGTGGAAACAAATAAGAAGTCAAATGCTGGGATTAGTGACTGAGCTCTGTAGGTGGAACAAAGGCTTGGCTTAAACTCACTGCAGCTTTCTGAAGTCCCTGTTTGTGTTCCTATGTAAATGTCCCAGCCTGATCCAGTTGAGTGGTGGTGTGTATTGTGAGGCAGGAATGGGTCCTGAGGTTGTTCTCTAAATCACAGAGGAACTCTCTTGTTGGTGAATTAGTTCAGGTCCAAATCTAGTAAGTCTTCTATGGAACTGTTTTTTTTTCCTCCTACTTTTCCCCTTTTCTTGGGAACCAGTATGGAGCCAAGATCTGCAGCTGTCAAAAGGGCTATGCAATAAGGAATTGCCTTGAAGTATTGTAGCTGCTGTGTGATTGTCTTTTTTTCTTCCCCTTAAAATTCATCAGAGATAAAACCTGAAGAACCCATTAGCTGCACCTCATTCAAGTGGCAACAAGAAGCATCTTCTCTCTGGTTTTTGTGTCAATATGACAGACTCACCCCCATATTTTGGGTGGAGTGGCCTCCAGACTACAGGATTGATTTTATTTTTCATTTTTTTCATACCAACATGAATTTCCTGCTGACCCCTGGAAGGAGCTGTGTACCAGAACAGGGAGCTCTCAATGTATAGCTGCTGGAAGAACGTTGGCTCTGACAGCAATATGGAAGCTGTTTCCCAGAGCACCCTACTGGGTGCCAGAGTTGGTTTGTAAACTCTCTGAGCATGCGTACCGTGAAACCCTGAGGAGGGTATGGTTGACCTCAAATGATCTAAGTAGATTCTTGTGTAAGGGTTGAATTTTTGACATGCGTTTGAAGGGTGTGTGCATGTATGTATCGGTGTGTATATACACCCATTTAAAATCTGTTACCAAGCAGAATGGCCGCAGTTGCTCGACACTGTGCTTCATCCTGCTGTCTGCAGGCCACACCGTGAGCATTGACTGTAACGAATCACATGAGCTAGCGAGTTGTGTTTAAACTGCGCAGCATTTCCCAAATTGTGATGCTGCTTCACAGACATGTACGTGTAGTACCTTTGGGTTTCTAGTCTTGTTCTGGAAGTGTCTTACTTTGGCCTGTGCAGTTCTCTCCACCCTCGAGACAATTTCTGTGTGCCCGTACAAAATGCAGAGCATGTACTGACTGTGCAGCCCTGTGTTAGCTCCGCACACTGAGGGCACATGTGGATCTGTTTAGCTCAAAAGGGCAAGTTTGGGGCTTTTTTGCTGACTGGAGCTCTCTGTGCATGCATCCGTAGCTCTCCTTTCTTTAAGAGTAGAAAAGCGATGATAAAAACATTTCTCCCATAGGTGGAACTTCATCCAGCTTTGGTCACCGTGCTCTTCTGTTTTACCCCTTGCCTTCAGCTGAGCAAATGCTGTCTAGGATTTAATGTCTTTTAGAGTCTGTAATTGCACCATAGTGTTCATTTGAAGGATTTAATTCAATGCCAGAAATCAGGAGTAGCTTTCTGCATGTTGTTTTAGCTCCTCATCTCCACTTGTGCATCCTAGTTCTTGTAGGCTTTTCTCTTGCACTTACTCAGCGTGCTCTGACTCTAGACTCAAACACTTCTCTCTTGCTGTGATTTTGCTAACGTGCAAGCAGAGATGAGCAGTCTTGGCGAGACTGTCCTCTGAGCGGTTTTCTGAATCGCCATTTGTTTTGAATGCAGCTGTTGAGTTTGCTGTTGAAATGTTGTCCTCTTGCCTGTGCTTTCCTTTTTGACCTAGTGTTGGGGGTGGAATTCCTGCAGCAGGCTTAACTGAAAGAGTGTGTAAACAGAGCTGCCAAGAGAACAGTGGAGTTTCATGCTTGCTGCTGCCTTCAGTTGTGTCCCTGAACTCTGAAATCATTGCTGGGTTGTGTGAGGGGGACGTTACTTTGTCTTTACGCCGCCCTCTGGTGGCTACAGGACCGGGTTGCCACTAGCCTCGGTGAAAGCGTGCTTCCCCCCAGCTCGGTCTGAGCGATGTGAAGCGGTTTCTGTCCACAGCCTTGCTGAGGTTTGCCTTGCTTCCTAGCAGCACTGCCTCACTCAGAGTGGAAAAAGGAAGTTCTGTAAGTCTTCTCTTTGTGCTAACAGACCTTTTAGATAAGCTGTGATTTAAAAGGATCTGGGATTAATCCAAGTGGGTTTTCCTCTTTGACTGTGACTTATGAAAGTAAACTTTGCTTTCCTCTTTTAAAACCAGAAGATATTTTGGTATTCAAAACAATGTGCTCCAGAAACATAAATGAAAGACTTGATTGATGGCTTTAGGACATACTGTTGCTATAAGAAGGCTTTGGACTTGATCCAATCCAGCCTACTTACATGACGGGTGTTTTTGTTTGTAACCAGTTACTCTTCTGCCATCAGCTGACTTGTAAGTAAGTTTTTTTTCCCCTACATTTTAAAAGAGAATAGTAAGCTGATAAGTAGACTACATATTTTCATATTTTTATAGGTAGCTGTTTGAGTTTCCTACTCGTGTTTTCAAGTACGTGTTTTCATTTGTAAGATGACGTGTAGTTTTTGTGCAGATTTCTGTATTAATCTGGTTCTAGTCATGACCCAGAAACAGGTATGATTTTCCTGGAAGATGTAGAAGGAGCGACATTAATTCCTTTTTTGTTTGTTTGGAAAAGGATTAGGCAAACTGCACACCAAAAAAATATTCCTAGATGGAAGTTGCTTAGAGCACAAGATTGCTAAGATTTCTGGAAATGTTTGGTTTTTGATTCAGAACAGAAATAGTGCAGCGCAAAGTGAAGTCTGAGAATCTGGAATTCCAGTTCTGTAATGCTAGCCTTTGGCATATCGCGTCATCGTGCTACCTTGGCTTTCCAGTCTGCTGAAGGGTCACTCGTCTGTCGACTTGCTTTGGGACAGAATTAAAGATTTTAGGGCACTTTGGAATGCCTGGTGAAAAATGCATTCTGCTTTACCTTCGTCTCCCTTATTTCTTCTCAGAATTGTAACAGAGGGTCCCATGTAAAGCGCCTTCCTTCTAGGTTTGTCGTATGGCCCTCAGCCACTGTGGGTGCCGTGTTCCCCAGCTGGCCACAGGAAGATATACAGCTGACATGAGCATTCTAGCTATGCAGCAGCTTTAAAAAGCGTGGCCTTAGTCTGTGGTGCCCTGCCCTGTACTGAAAGTAATAATGGAAGAGCTGCCTCACCCTGGTAATGTGCCTTGGCCTTTGCCGGCTTGGAGTTGAAGGATCTGTGAGAATTAATCTTGTGTCAAGTGCTCTTCAATCAAGGATCCTTTGCCTGCTTGATTTGCCTGTAATCATACAACTTTTGTACTTCAGTTATTGTGTTATTTCCTAGACATTTTTGGGCCTCAGTAAGGGATGAGTACAGCTGAATTTAAAGCTCATGGTGCAGGTTCCTCCCGTGTGCCCTTCAGCAAGCTCGCCCTCGCTGCAGTCGGTTACAACCGATGTGATGTTCTAGGTTGTCACCACGAGGAGCCTTCTGCCTCTTGGCGGAAGACTCTGAAATTGCTGTGGCTGTAACTCAGCTGTCTTCCCAGAAGAGCAACAGATGGGCATGATGACATGTTTGTGGATGAACCAAAATTAAATAGCATCAGGCTATTTTTATCTTACATAGCAAAGTGTTTTTAATCAAAAAATGATTCAGCTAAAAACATTTGTGACTTTTCCTAAATGAGCATGAACAAACCAGCGAGTAGAAGCATAAGAATATTATGCATGTTGGAAACTGCTGCCACTGAGCCCAAGATCTGGTTGTTATCAGGTTCCAAGCTCTTGTTTGTTTTATCTGCTGTGCTGGTGACAGGCGCAATGTGAAGAGCTGTCACTGTATCGAGCCTTTTTTGGCGATTAGTGTACAATAATTGCTGTGCTGGAGCTCTGCTCTTCTGTTACACTATTTATTTTGATCTTGTTGCCAGCTGGCTGGCTTTGTTGCGAGTTTGTGGAGGGAGAGTGCACCTCTATAGGAGCAGGCTTGGCTTTTAATTAGCATTGATTAGAAGCATGTGTTTCTGTCTGCCGCTGCTGCAGCGGGGGTGGATCGGTGCCTTACTGAGAATGGCCCTTCCACGCTTGCTGTGGTGAAGTGGTGTAATTGAGTTGAAGGATTCCTTTTCCTGATTCTGGAAAAGTCTTTTCAGCTGCTTGATAGCTGCAGGCAAAGCTAATGGAAGGAAGTAGGAAGGCCAAAAGCTTTTTTCCCATCTTTGAAAGGATGGTGATGGGTGCAGAAGGCAGCTACAAACATGGTCTCTGAAGCAAGTGAAAAGCTCAAGATAAAAAAGAAAAAAAAAATTTGTACTAATTTCTTCTTCTGAAAGCTGTGTGTTCTGTACAGGAAAATCTAGCCAGTGCTTACAAATAATAATGTTAATTTTTGTTGTTTATCACTTACAGGAAACTACTTATGAACTATTTCTGGAGAATTTTTTTGTTCTATGTAGTATGTTGCCGAAAACAGATGAGGCAGAGAAATCCAGAATGTAGCATTAGTTTTGTAAAAAGGAAGAGAAAACGTTAGTGCAACAGAATACCATTCTTGATTTAATGTCCCAACATTAGAAAAACTTGTATTTTTTTCATGGATGCCTAATAAATTAGGTTGCGTTTTCCATTTCATTTCGTTTTTCTGTTGGAGCGGTTTGTACTTAGGACAACTTGGAGGAAGCACTCGAACCAAGAGAGATTTTGATTCAGATATGACTGAAGTTGCTCAGACTTGGTTCAGGCAGTCTTCACTGGTGGGGTGGCCCTGAACTCATTCACACAGCGAGAAGGATTTAAAACCAGAAAGGCCCACTGCGTGAGGCCTTCCAAGGGAGAGCCTTTAGCTCTCATTTTCTGCCTTCCTGCTGGAACCCAGGCACTACTTGTGTTCCTGTGGTTTCCTTCCAACTCCAAAATTTGGCACCTGGTGTTCAGCTGGAAAGGCATGGAGTGCTGCATGGCTTTGAAAGTGATGCTGTGGAAGGAGGAGAAATGGGAAAAAGAACAAGGGAAGGGCTTCAGTCTCCTTCTCTGCTGTCTTTGTTCCTTCTCCATAGCATCCACATGGACGAATATGGGTGCAGGGAGGCATATCTGTGTGCTTCTGTATTGGCTGGGTGGCTGTGGAGGATCTCAGGTTGGAGGGGGGGGGAGAAGAGAGCAGTTCCGCATCCTGACTGTGAAAACTCTTCTGGTTTTGTTTTTCTTTTTCCTCTGAGCATGTCTTTTTAGGGTATGCAGGGCAGCGTGTCTTTGTGATGCAGATTAAAATCCAATGCTGCATGGATGCCAGGGAGAGAAGGGATATTACACAATCTTCCTCCAACCTGATTTTACAAAGTGACTTGTGATTCTCTGAACAAACAGCAAGAATTTTTGTCCAGCATTTAAACTGTACCCCTAAATGGAAAGGCTGATTTTTGCAAGGGTTCAACAAAGACTTAAATAGTAATAATAATAATAAAAAAAAAATGCGTTACTGTTGGTGACTTGAGACTGGTAACTGTTTTCATGGGACAGTTTTCAGTACAGTCGTAGAGTCATATTGTATGTAATGCAGCAATTCAGAAACATCTTCTTTGCTAGGTGATCTGTGGAGCTACGACTTCTACAGTGGAGAATTTGTTGTGTCTCCTGAACCCGACACCAGCGTGCACACAATTGATCCCCAGAAGCACAAATACATTATCCTTGGCAGTGATGGACTGTGGAACATGATCCCACCTCAGGATGCAATCTCCATGTGCCAGGATCATGAGGAGAAAAAGTACTTCATGGTAAGTGGATGTCAGTCATTGTGGGAGCATAACACTCTGCCTCTTAAGAAATGCTTGGTCTGGCATGTGTGAGTGTCCCTAGCAATGGCAGAGCTGTTTGGGCATATTCAGTAGCTTTGCCACACCGTACAGGTCGTTGTCATGTGGCCGATATCGTGCTTGCATGTACTGTCACGCACAGTTCATGTTTATGGTGGTGAAATCCTCATTTTGAGGAGACTTGAGTACCACGATGGTGTCTATGATTAAGATCATAGAATCGCCAGACTTGGAAGGGGCCTTTCAAGGCAACCCAGCCCCACCCCCTGCAGCGCCCAGGGACACCTGCTGCTGGGTCAGGGTGCTCAGAGCCCATCCAGCCTGGCCTTGAAGGTCTCCAGGGACGGGGCACCCACCTCCTCTCTGGGCAACCTGTGCCAGTGCTTTGCCACCCTTATTGCAAAAACCTTTTTCCTTATATCCAGGCAAAATCTCCCCTCTCAGTTTGAAACCATTTCCTCATGTCCTATCACAACAGGCCCTGCTAAAGAGTCTGTCCCCTTCTTTCCTGTAGCCCCCCTTCAGATCCTGAAAGGCCGCTATCAGGTCTCCCCGGAGCCTGTTCTTCTCCAGGCCGAACAGCTCCAATTCTCAGGATGTAAGATAACATGTTCCTTTTCTAAGGAGGCTACACAAAATATTGTCTGAAAGCGTAATTCATTTCATGTTAAGATGCATGTTACAGTGCAGACAATTGTTAATTATTTTTTGTGATTCATGGGGGAAGAAATAGTGGTGCCAGATAGTCTGTAAACCCCCCTGAAGGAGTTCTGGAAAGACTGTGGGATGTGTCATGGCCAGCCCATTTCCACAAGCCATTGCATCAGCTGTAAAGCTTAAAGTGCTTGTATATGTGTAGGTTCTACTGCAGACTGACTTGAAAGCTGTATTTTGCTAAAAAGAAAGATGTGCTTTGACTTGTATTTGCTTTTGTGTTTCTGGATCAAGCTACGTTAGTACACAACATAGATAATCTCAGCCTGTGTCATTTAACTCTGAATTTGTAAAATGAAGCAGACCTGATGGCTTTCTCTCTGTCCCCTAATGTGAAGGGTGAGCACCGACAGTCCTGTGCCAAAATGCTGGTGAACAGAGCACTAGGCCGGTGGAGGCAGCGCATGCTTCGTGCAGATAACACCAGTGCCATTGTGATCTGCATCTCACCGTTGCAGGAGAGCAAAAGCAACTTGGAAAATGAAGAAGAATTGTATCTCAACTTGGCAGAGAGCCCCTGCTATAGCAGCCCCGATAGCAATGTCATGACGCCCTCCCGCTGCTGCACCCCACCTGTGAAGGTAACGCTTCTTTCCGTGTTTTAAATGTTCCACATACCAGCGTGGAGCCCAGTAAATGTGTCTCGATCTCCCCTTTCTTCTCCTAATATTAACTTCTTTGTGTGCAGCTTAGTGCCCTGCGTGGACTGGGGCAATGGTGTAGCCAGACCGCTGCAAGTGATTGAAGCAATACTTGTAGAAACTTCTGGCCTGACAGCTTAAGCCACCATTTAATGTTCACACAACTTTAAACAGACTGTTTTGTAAAAATAGGCTGAGATCCTCTGCCAAATCAGAAGTTGGCTATTGAAAAAGGAGTCAGAAGTTAAAAACTCTCAACCAGCCCCAAGAGGCTGCTTGTGGAAGCGTTCGTGGTTGTTGTTTAGGTTAATGCATAGGTTATTATGGTCAAACACACACAGAGATGGTAAGATCTCCCAATCTGAAAAGGAAACAGTCTTCCTCTTTGTGGTTTAATGTCCTTTGTTAGAGGAAAAGACATAATACAAGGTCTGTCTTCGGGTTAGGTGTTTTATCCGTTAACAGCAGAGCTGTTTGGAAGCTTTTTTTGCCCTAAAAACTAGAGTGTAGTTATGAGTGGATGTTTGCTTCAGTAATTACCAGCTGCTCCTCATTTAAGTAACTGTCCTTTGATGTTCTGCAGTATCTCTGGATAGCTGTCCTTTGGGCAAAGCGAAAAAGAAAGCAAAAATTAGAAAAGGAGTCTTTAACATTCCCTTGGCAGAGACAAGCTGCTAGTGAGATGGCAGGCTCAGCCCTTCTCTCTCCTTCCCTTCCATCCAGTGTAGCAAAACACATTAGAAGAGCTTAACATCTTGAAATTGTTTTTTGAATTCTAAATATTCCTGAACTGAAAAAGGAAGCTGCAGGGGGGAGACACAGGCCCCTGAACTGTCAGAATTATATTGAAACATTTCAGGAAGAAAACAAACAAATCCAAATGACTCCGGGAAGATCAGAATAAGTAAAATGTCTTAGCAGTGCTGTCCCCATGGTTTGTTGTTGTTGTTGTTTTTTTTTTTTTTTTGCAAAAANTTTTTTTTTTTTTTTTTTTTTTTTTTGCAAAAACATACCAAAAAAACCACACATGTGCAGGTCTCTCCAAGTATATTAAGCTAAGCATACCATCCTGAGTAATATCAATTTTCTCATGGTATGAAGAACCTTATCAGATAAGAAGCCACAATGGAAGGAAAGACATGTTAACAAGGACTGAATGTAATGGCTCGACTGTCAGCCTCATAGGAGGGACAGGCCCTGTGTTAGTGATTACACAAAAATTGTGGCAACTGATGAGAATATCCATTAGCAAAATAATACACAAATGCATCTTTGCATAAAGCTATGGGTAAATCAGGTAGGTAATTCATCTTCTTAAAAAAAAGAAAAAAAATCCAGTTGAGTTTTTCCCAAGTCTCTGCAAAGAAGGGAGAGGTGGTTTGATGAGTTCGGACTCAGAGATCAGGGTGGCATGATCACAGGCCAGAGTGGACAGGTCAGCAAAAACAAGAGGCAGCAATGGAAAGGGTATTTATCTCATCTTCAGAGATGTGAGAAGCGTGGGTAGCCTGGATTTGTAACAGCTGCTACCTTCCAAAACCAATTAATTTGGAAATAGATAAGAGAGTAAATCCAAGTTTCTCAATTAAACAGAAGTATTTCTTAATTGCATATTCTTCTGGCAGCAATCACTGATAACAAATTAATTCAGTTGTTCCTGAGGCCAATGGTAGAATCTGATTGACTAGACTGAGAAATTAAGTTGGCGATTCATGTTTTATTTTTCTGTTTTGTTGCATCAGTCCTTAGCAGACTTCCTGCAGTCCGTCCTCTGACTTCATTTGGTTTCCCAAAGCCTTACCCAGTCTCAGCTATTCATCCCAAGCAAAAGGTCTTGGCAATAAGAGCACAGTCTTGCACAATAAGAAACGTCAGTCCTAAGTGTTGGCTAGAGACTCAGTGTCAGAAATGAAATTGAGCAGATTTAATAATGTTGCCAGAGCTGCTCTGAGTGCATCGTTTTAGCTTTCTTACGGGTCCTCCAACAACTGAGTTGAATAACCATCAATAAAAGTCTTCCCTCTTGTGTTGCTACATGTAGTAAAAAATATTACCTGAATGGTTTTATCTACACGTGGGGAGCAACAGAGGAGTAGTGAGAGCGGAAAACCAAATCTAGACACTAGAAACAATTTTGATCCTCTCTTCTGGAGTAAATTTTATTAAACCTTATGATTGTATTTTTTAAAAGTGCTGAGCAGGCACAGATCTCCTCTTGAAGGTGAGCTGAAGTTCCTCGGTGGTTTCAGAAGCATTTATGTCTTGCTATGAGGTGTCATTGACTTTGATTCATCTGCCTGTGCATTTGAGCTTTCAGCACATTAATTTCTTGAGGCAGTCATTGTCATTTGCCTTACGTTTATGGTGTGTAGTGTGGCCTTGAAATTTACTTTTGAAGGACTTACTGAGTAGCTAGGGATTTCTTCACAATTAAAGCTTTAATAAGGTCATAACTCATATCTTCAGGGCACTGCATAAATACTAATTTTCATAATCCCCCTGTGAATAGGGGAAGTATTGTCCCCATTTTCCTGTTGGTAAAACTGAGACTGAGGCAAAAACACTTATCAAAGGCTGCAGAAGGGATGAATAGCTGAAGGCAGGATTAGGAAGTCCCTGGTTCTCAGGGCACCGTATAAACAAAGTACGGAGTAACTGGCTTCAAGCAGAGCAGGTAGCTGCGCTGTGGTGAATGGAGTTGCTTCCTTTCCAAGTTGCAGAGCGTACAGCTAGGCAATAAAACGCCTTCCTTAGCTGTGAGGAACTGGAAGCGGCAAATAGTAGTTCTATTTTTAGAATAGCTCTGTCCAGTGAACTTGTGCTCCACCTTCAGTATGCGATCAGCATGCCTAGGGCATGAAGAGCTCCATCTCCCTCATCATCTGGTTCAGCAGGAACTGAGAACACGGCAGGCAGCGAAGGTCAGGGGCCTGCTGCTGCGCTTTGCCCTAGGAGTGCTCGGCCACCTGAGGAGGGGTGAGATCTTCAGAGGCAGTGGAGGGGCACACATCACAGACTGAGGGAAGTCGTGTCTGCAGGCTGGAAGATGCCACTGACGGAAACCGTAGGACAGCTTGCAGGCACTGCTTTCTCCATGCCTTCGTACATCAGCAGAAGATGCGTGTTGATGCCTTGCATAACTTGCTTTACGGCAGCAAAAAGGAAGAGGCACAGGCTGGCGAAGTCTGAGCAGAGCAGCCCTCTGAGCGAGCAGATAGTCTGCCTCTCTGAAACGTTTGCAGACTGGGTGACGGAAGTAAATGCTTTTATGAAGTTGTGGGCACAAAGTACCACGTTCAGATCCACAGTCTGTATCTGTTTCCACCTTTCCATCCCTGCCTCTCAGCATGGAGAAAAGATGATTCTGTTCTGGAGTGGGATTTCTCTGTCTCTGATAAGGTTTAGAAATGTCCCATACTGTCGCCACCCTCAAAGCATAATGGAGGTGACATGACTACGTTTATGCCTAACAATTTTTTTTCTTTCCTCTCAGCTTTTAGAAGATGATCCGTGGCCACGGCTGAATGCTTCTGAGCCTGTTCCTTCCCTGATGCATAGCAACATGATCTCAGAAAAATACATAGAGCTGCCAAATGAGATTGCCAAAAGCAATTTACCTTCATCAGGAGCAACCCTGAAGGATGCAGGCCCCCAGGAGGAGAAGTGCAGCAAAGCGTTGGCTTTGAGGATACAGGAATCCTACAGTAATGGTTTGTCAGTCAGCCTCTCCCCTTCCAACTCCACAAATTCAGGCACGGACCAAAAAGGCTTCAGGATGTCTCCTAACGGCCAAACAAAAGCCCAAGATGCAGAGAGGACACCCACAGCGAACTTTAAAAGGACACTGGAAGAATCCAACTCTGGCCCAGCTGTGAAGAAGCCGAGGCGTGGCCTGAGTCGAACCATCAGCGTCCAGCCAGAAGGCATGGCCACAACGCCGCCGCGCAAGAGCTCCAGCAAGCTGGCCATGCGGCGCAGCCTGCGGGGCCAGAAGAAGCTCAGCAATTCGCTCTTCCACCCGCCCCGGAAAGCAGTCTGCGTTTGCTGAAGGGCGTTGGTGTAGGGAAGTGTGCTTTGTCCTGATTGGAATTTTAAAGTTTGGTGCAGAAGTTTGAAGCTCTTCCTGTTTTATCTTTTTTTAAAGTAGAAACTTCTTTTGGTATCGAACAGCTTTATCCCAGCCTTGTACTTGCTTGTATTATAACTGTGAATTTTGTAGATGTGTAGGGTATAAGTCACTGTAAAATGTGTGTAAATTTGTATTCCTTCATATAAATGTAGTCTCTTTTCTTCCTTGTATAATTGTTACAACGGGGCTAAACCTTGTTTTAAAAGAATAGTCTTTTGTTAATTTACTAAAGTCTTGAATTTGTATACGCTTCTTGTGATGAGAATTTCACAACTTTTTCACTAAAGTAAATTATTAAACAGAATGGAAGATGTATTTTCGTAGTACTATACGTTCCACCTAAAGTGTGTCTTTTAGAGAATACACTAGGTCTATATTTTGTTTTTAAATTTTAGATTTCTCAGAAATGTATGTGGAAGCAGAGATGTTGAGCTGTGCTTTACGCAGCTCAATGTCAATTTCTTTCTGTTAATTAAAATACTATGCAGTATCTTACCTAGTTGCATTTTTGTAACATTAATAGTCAAAGTATTTAGCAAAAAAAATTGTGTGTTTTGAAAAACTCCAGCTCCCAAAAGCGTTCTATGAAGCCATTCCCCCACCCCTTTTGTAATTGGTGGCATTTCGTTCCAGGCATTAACGCATGCCCTACGGAGGCATGAATTTTCTGCTATTCCAATACTGATGGTGCTGCTAATACCTTTCAACATAAATTCTTAAGTTATTTTATGACAACTTCATCAAGTCTGTGGACCATGTGTATGTTCACCTAAATAAAAAGTGAAAACTTGATGGGGGTGCCTCTTTTTTTTTTTAATAATTTCATTTATTTTGTATTCACTGAAATCTAATACTCCCTCCTCCTTCACTGTGGCTGCTTGATGAAACAGGACAGCCTACACAGTTTTATTAGGGAACAAACTTTGGCATTTTAGACTTCATATGTTTGTTAAATTGTAGCAGTATACTAACATGTATTTTTTAAACTGGGGAAGTAAAAGGCCAATAACTCATTCCAGGGGCTAGGGTGGTATTTTTAGAATCTAATTCTTTATGGCTGGAACAATAAAACATGGGCTGGAATTAGGCCTGCTATCTATGTATGTTGCCATGGTTACAGAAATCCTAGGGGGAATTGCACACTTTCTGAAAATGTATAATTCCCTTTCATCCAGCCAGTGAATGCGGCACTATCTTCCAAGATGAAAGTAACGGGGTCTGTCCAAATTGGATCCTTCAAGAACTTATTTCTGTATATATGGGGTGTACCCTATGGTTCATAATACTGTTTCACTGCAACCAATGTTGAAATTACACTCTGTGGTGGGGGGAGTAAATAAGTGTACATATAGCTAGCTTTTATCTAGCAGCAATCTTTGCAACAAACTAAGAGGTAATTGTCTATTTTCAATTGAAACCAGGGACATTCAGCTCCTTAAAAAAATTGGTAACAAGATGCAAGTATGACAGCTGCATGATTATCCCTGCTTAAAATGTGAAGGTTTAACAGGAGGAAAAAAAAAAAAAAAAAAGACTGCAGGCAGTTTTTCCATTCTGATCTATATAGAAGCAAAATTTAAATTCATTTTTCATCAAATTTGGCTGCATTCCAGTGTATGCCTCGTTTTCCTGCAGTTCCTTACAACAGTTCTAGACCTGGGCTGCTCCAGCAGGAGGGGCAGACACCTGCTTTTTTTAGTTTTAATAAACTAGACCAAAAAGACCCATTTTT
>VXAV01000765.1:97886-155668 GCA_013399715.1 Alectura lathami | reverse complement strand
GGGGCTGTGCCGCGGGGGGCTGTGCCGCGGGGGGCTGTGCCGCGGGGGGCTGTGCCGCGGGGGGCTCAGGGCCCGGCCCGGGGCTGGTGTTGGGTTAGGGCGTAACGCCAGGGGGTCGTTTTATCCTTCACATCCCGGTTTGTTATTAAGGTTACATGTCACGTGTGTCAAACTTTAGTCATATTGCTGGGCACCCGAATTTCTGTAGGGTTACGGCTGCAGCCATGAAGGGCGCTGATAACTCATGTCATGTTGGGAATTTGTTATTTTTTTTTTTTTTTTTCTGTCACTTAGTTCTTGGTTCGGGGCTGGGGGAGGGGAACGCAGCGGCTGAACGGGTGTCTGGGACCTCTGGGGCCCCTCGAGAGCTTTTTGCCTTTAGGAGAGGTGCAGTGAGCTCATGTAAGTGTGAGGGAAAACTTGAACAGAAAGCTGACATAAAGGAAAGCAGAACATGCTGCAGCATGCTCTATTGTTATCTTCAGCGTAACCCACTGCAGATTTCAAAAATGTAGCACGCTGCAGTTGTGATTGTGCATTACTTTATATGTTATATATGTTATTTTCTAAGATGTCTTATTAGTAATAAGATAATGCTGACAATAAGTGTATATCTGCACCATTATCTTTAATATGTAGAGAAGAATGTCCATTTTCTCATGCTAGTCTGTGTTATATTTTGTTTTGACACACATTGCAGGAGGTGTGTTGATACGGAAAAAGATTTTTTTTTTTTTTTGAGTGTTGTGAAGGATCATAGTGCCTTACAGGTTTGTATTAGTTGAGTTTCTTTCTTCATGAGGCTTTCATCATTCTGAAGAACGTGACAAGAGCTAGGGTGGTAAGCAGCCTTCATACAAATGATTGTTGTTAAAAAGAAATGTCTCTTACAGGTATCTGCAGGAAGCAATGGCGACAGAATCCCCACGCCGCCCCAGCCGCTGCACTGGAGGAGTGGTGGTTCGCCCGCAGGCTGTCACGTAAGCGCCTTCTGGGAGAAAAGGCCTTACTGGGAGTGTGCTTTATGTCCTTGTCCATGAAGAACCTTGCCCAAACTTCCTTTCAAAGCCAGCTGTGAGAGCTTATGTTGACAAAACAGTTCTGTTGCACTGAGTATTTTCCAGTGAAGTGAGCAGATGTTGCTTTCCTGTGCCCTAAGCCCATGCAGGTCAGACCGTCTCCCTGAGTGGGACGCTTTGACCAGCCTTCAGAACTGTACAGAATGCTTTTTTCTTTTCTGTGAGAGTTTGTGTATGCTGAGTAGCACACAGCACCCTGCAGAGTTCTGCTGCTTGCATTAGACTCCTAATTTATTATAGGCAGAAGGTGGTAATGGGCTACAAAGAGGAGAGATACATAAACAATAAACTGATTTTTTTGGTACCTGACTCTACTATGGATTTTAAGCCTCTCAGTGCGAAGGTGTTTTTTCTTTGGTAATTATTATTTTTATTGTATTTAAGCACGTAAAAGAAATCTTCATGGAAGTTCTTCCTACACTATGAAGGATTTAGTGTACATATGGTCAATAAAACATTTCCCAAACATCAGCTTTGTTTCTGGATGTACTGTGGGGGGGAAAAAAACCACCCAGGTACTCATTTCATTAACTGAAAAACAAATACATGATGACTCTTGCTGGTAGGCATTCACATGAGAGCTTCAAACACTACTTAATACTATACCTGTAAGATAGACAAGTATTATTGGTAGGTAACAAAGCACTCTGAAGGTACACACAGACAATTTTTGTGACCTACATAAATCAAACAAGAATCAGCACTAGAAGCCACAGCTTATTTGTAAGGCCTCTGCTTAAAGCAGTAGGGCAAACTCCATTTGATTCAGTCATCCTTGGATTGCTGAACAAAACCTGGTTTTGCCATGGATTGGAATAAGCTTCGGAAATCTTACATTTTATAGGTTTGATTCACCTTTGTTTTCAGAGGAGAGTGAACTAGTGAAGCCGATCACGTGTTGCCTCTTGATATTAAAGTGTCTTTGGTGTCCCTGTGTATAGGGGAGAACACTTCGTTCTTACCAACTGAATGCTCCAATTTCTATTAAAAGAATCTTACGTAGTTTTAGAAAGTACAAACAAAATGTGCGTACCTTTTGGCCATCAAAACCCTAGATTGCTTGCTTCACGATTTTTCCTTGTTGCTGCTAGAAATCTTGTGTTAGCAGGGGAAAAATACCTGCCAAAATAAAAGTTTGGGGGCTGCCAGACTGGTAGCTAAAGGAAGTTGAAGTTTTTTTTTTTTTTTTTAATTTACAGACCATATGAACATACATCTTGTTGCCAGAATATTTCAGTATTACTCCTTTCAGAAAGCACAGACTTCTTGTGTTGTTTCAGTATTGCCTGATAAACCCAGCCACCGTTGTACGCTGCTCAGCAGTTACATAGGAGCCTCACTGCTCATGTGGGGATAAGCTAGTAGCAGTGTTGGTTCCAGTCTGGCAGAACAAGTGTGTATTGTGCTGCATGCTATTCCAAGTCATTGCTGCTAATGAACTTCCAAGAAGGAATAAGCTTTTCAAGCTACAGAATTGTAACAAAGTATCTCCTCGTTAGGGTTTTGTTCTGTTCCCTGCCACTTCCACTTTCATCACTGTGCACAGTGTGGATGAGGTCATAAAGTTTACTTGCCCCCCAAGGAAAGCTCCAGCTCTTAGCTTAAGTCCTCTTTTCTCATGGTATAAGATCCCCATCAAGTAGAAAAATGCTGAGAAATGATTCCTGAAAGCCTGTTCTGCTTTAATCAGTCAGTCTGCTGTGGAGAGCGTGGTTTCTTGACAGTTACGTTTATACCTTCTCCTGAGCAGGTATCAGCTCACCTCTCGCATGCTGTTAGGTGACTGTGTGTGTTATCAGTGTGTGACAGTGTGCGGAGCAACTGCATTACCTACTTGGTATTTGGCTTTGCGTTGAACGTGTGCGTTCTCTGGCAATGTGTCTTACTTAGTTTATAAGTAACCACTCCTGGACTTCAGTAGCAGTGAAAAATTCTCCTTCTGTTTTCAAGGGAGCAGTCGTATATGGAGAGCGTCGTCACGTTTCTTCAGGACGTTGTGCCGCAGGTACGTGTGTGTCAGCAGTTCCCTGTCCTGTACGCAGGGCATCCAGGGCAGTTGAGGTGTGTGCCAGGTGGACCAAAATGTCGTTAGACACAAAGCTGAAATCCATTGGGTTTTTTGGCTGTGAATCTTGAGACCAGACCTTGAAAGCATAAACTGCACGTCGTCTGAAAATTGGGCCTACAGATTTGCTCTGAAAAGTCGTAGTTTAAGTGAACATCTTGGCTACACAGAAGTTGAAGACCTGCCATATAAATAGAAGGAAGAAGATTGCAGCTGTGTCCTGTGATAATTTTGGCAAAAGGATGGCTGTGGAGAGGAGACGCTGGCATAACACATACTCTGCCTCTTACAAATGCCTTTTTTCTGGGTTGTAGTTGGAAACGTGTGTGTGAGCTCTGCTGGCAGGGTTGGTGTTAGGTCCATTCCTTAGCTTGCCTTGGAGTGTGTTGGCTGCTGGATTGTTGTGGAGCTCTGCCTCACCTGTTCTCCAGTGTTCAGAGCTTCACAAAGCAGAAGTCTTCACTCTGCTTTTTTTTTTTTTTTTGTCCTTTTTTTCCTCTCTGGAGAGCAACAGCAGTGCTTCTGTGTGCTGTTGGTCACGGTTCTCACAGGTAGCAGCAGCCTGAGATGGTCACTGCTCATGGTATTGCTCATGGGCCTCTCACTAGCAGAGGGAGGCTGGTTTTGGAAACCTATGGGCAGTAGTGAAGCGTTGCAGCTAACTGCCCATAGCCTCAGGAAACCCTCTTGGTTCTTATTTGAGTGACTATCTTGGATAATTGAAGTAATGAATTTCTTTAATGATGATAATAAAAAAATTCCCCTTACTAGTCTTGACTTGTGAAATGCATTTTTGGACTCACGGTCAAAAATAAATTAGTCAAGCTTTCATTTAGAAGACTGCTGCATTCCCTATCCTCCCCAATCCCCGCCTTATTTTTTGTCCCCTCTGTAGTTAAAGGATACGGTCTGAGTTTTGTTTTTCCAAATCAGTTTGCCTTGGAAGCAAGGAATGTGATTTGTTTTGAAAAGTAATACCCACACTTATTTCTTAAATTTGTATTTTTAGCTCATATTATTGCCTTTCTGGCAGGTATAAAGTGATTATAGGGGCTCTTTTCATATTTATTCCAATATGCTGCACTGTATTTTGCCATAATTCATTTGGAAGTGGTGGTATTTCTACTGTAGTTCACATTCTTACTACCGCAGTTTCTCCTGAGAACTGTAAAGCATGCAGCTTGGAAACACTGCAAGCCTCCTTCAGAGTTTCTTTTTGTATCTCATCTTCTTACAGCAATCTGTGGAACGCAGAACTGAAAGAGGGATACGTTCAGCTGGAATTACGGTTTATTCTCTTCTAAATGGCTGTATAAAAGATATCACGAGTGTAACTAAAACATGTTAGTAAAATAAACTGTAGTAAAGGTCTGTATCTTCATTTTTGCTTACAAAGCTTTGTAAGTGAACAAAAAAAGAATGTTAAGAGTAAAGATGCCTCATGTGAGAACCTCTAACTTTGCTCTTTGAGGCAGTGTACCACTGCTAGAAGTTAAACATTCTAGAAGCCACTGTATTTTAGCTTGACTAAACTGCTGTAGGTCATGTGGCATTCCTAGCGTGCTGCAGAAGGCTTACTCTTACATTTGTCTGCTTCAGTAAGTGATGTTAGAATTTTTGGATTGTATTTAGTATGGAGAATGTTGATTGTGGAGACATTCAGTAAAGTACAGGTGTATCAGTTTATTGATTTATTAACTTCACATTCTCTTCAGTGCTCTATAAAGGGAGGAAAAAAATGCGTGTGACATTTTCTTACTTCAACCCTTTTGCTTTTTATCCAGGCCTACAGTGGTACTCCACCAGCAGAAGAAAAGGAGAAGATCATTTGGGTCAGATTTGAAAATGCGGATTTAAATGGTATGGTTTGATTTTTCTCTCCATATATAACTGTGCTTTTATTCAATGCCTAGCAAATGGCACAACAGGCCTTGCCACTTCATCTAAAGGCAGACTAGCTCTTGCTTCAGACGAGAGGCAAATCCAAACAAAGAAGTCGTTGTTCCTTAAGATAGTTGAAGACAAAGCTTTGAACTGAATTGATTTTGTCTGCTGTTTGGTTTCAAAGCCAGGCTATCGAACTGTGAATCCAGTCCAAGTCCTGGATATATTTTCAGTGATGTGTATGATTCATAGTAACCTAGAAAGGAGGAGCTGTTAGGGAAAAGGATCAGGAGGTGCTGTGATGTCTTTCAGCTAAATGAAAGACTAAAGCCACAACATACTCTTAAAATGTAACAGACCACTTCCAGTATATCTTAGTAAGTCATCAACGAAGGCCACTGACTGGCAACTGCTGTCCAATGTCAGGGCATGAAGAAAAAATGATGATGGTCACAGGCTTTTGCTAAGAGTATCAAGTAAAGTACGTGTCCAGATGAGACGTGAGCTGTTTTACCTCAGCCTGTCCCAGCTGCCTTTTTGCCTTTTGTTGTCTGCCATCTTATTTTCCTGCCCAGAGCTGTATGATAAAAGCTTCTTCTGGTCTCATATGAAGTAATAGCAACCATAGCCAGAGCCATGGTAATTTTCAGCCTTTCCAAGAGGTTAATAGGGAAGGCTGTTATGGTTTCCAGCTGTTGAAATGAGGCAGAGGCTGGCAGTTTATAAATTCATGGTTATTAGAACTAGAAAAGACCTGTCGACCTGTACATGGCCTTAAGTCCAGCTATAGGCTAGCTGAAGTTTGCTTCCTTGTGGGTTTCTCTTCTATTTTTAAAAAGTTCTTGGCCATTCCTTCTTTAGGCTCTTTTCTACAGCATAACAAAAATACTTGAGAATGTTCTTCAGAATCCTTCATATTCAGTCTAAACTGACTTTCATGCCACCTAATCTGATTGGGCCTGAATCCATCCTCATTCACCATCCTGAGTGTTTCCTCTCTTTATTGACGCTTGCATGTTCGCAGTGATCTTTTGTTCATTCTTGAAGATGTAGTTTTACAGGGCGTTGCTCAAGAAAAGTTAAATTATTTCATTATAAAAGAAGGGATTTCCTTCATTTCAGAAGGTTGATATAAAGATTAGTTACATAGTATTTAGGAAGAGCTTTGATCAGTCTGTGCATTTGAATGGTAGTGCTTGTTCATGTTTGTTTTCTTGGTCCTTTCTGCATTTGAAAAATTTGCCATGAGAAAGAGTTACAGAAGTTTGGGGTGTATTTTGTGATAACCTGCATCTTAATGAGGAATATTTTTTTTTTCCACCATTTTCCATTCTTATGCTTTCTGACCTCTGAAATGTTCATGAATCTATTATGTTTGCCTAAAAACATATTTCATTGTTGTTTCAGTGTAGAAATGTAAGCCACCTTGCTTTGCCTTTAATTACAAGAACAGAAACATACTGAGAAAGCACCATCTAGCATAGCTGATGCTAGCCATAGTTGATTCTCAGCTGTTAGCCAATGGCTTTACTGTTTAAACCCAATTTAGATACATCCAGGAATATGGAGTTTCATGAAGTCCACAGCACTGGGAACGAGCCACCGTTACTGCTGATGATCGGCTACAGCGATGGAATGCAAGTCTGGAGCGTACCTGTAAGTGCCAGTTCACCTCACTCTGTGATAGAAGCGTTTCGTTTGTAGTGCTGTGCTGTCACCTTGATATTTTACTTCTATTTTTTCCTATTAAAGTGGTTCGAGCCAATACTTACCATCAGTATTGTATGCATGTAATATGCTTAGGTTGATGCTGAGCATAGATCAAACACTTGAGTTCGTGTACCTGCAGATTTGAGGTTTTTTACGAATGAGTTTTTGGGTAAATCTTCAGAATCTAACTGTGAGCAGCGTTTGACGCTGTGGGATGGTTTACATCCTAGGAAGGACAAATCTTTTTGACTTAGAGAAAGGAAAAGAGAGTGGAAAAATATGAAAAGAATTTGTTTGTCCTAGGAATGCGAGTATGACAGTATTACTAGCATTTTACAATCACAGTGTTTGTCATCTACATGATTTGCAATTTTAATTTTATGAAAGTCTGTGTATGCATATGGGTTTGATTTCATGCTGTCATACACACCCTGCAGTTTGTGTTTCAGAATGGTTTATGAGCACATGGTCTTAATTTGGGGAATTTCCCCCAAATTTCTTGAACTGTAGAGTAAAGTTTAATACAGTAGGTCATAAAATCCCTAACTTAAAAAAAAATACTGGCCATAACACCTTGTCCTTCAAAATAATGTAGTGAGGATGAAGTTCTTTCTCTTCATAAAATGCAAGGCCTTCTTGAAATATATAAACATTTCTGACACAGCTCACCATAATACAAAAATGTATATGTACCAGGAACTTAAATGGTAAAACAGAAAGTGCTCTTATTTTGTATACCAAAAGCTAGGTATGCCTAATTGAGTTTACTAGGGGGTGGAAGAGCTGGCTTTTTCCCCTCTTAATTGCATGTTGTTAGCTGGAGCTGAGGATGAAAAAACTGCTGATCTTTTAACATTTGAAGGAGGGTTTAATAGAAACAATGGCCTAGTATACTTTAATGGTAGTAGAGTGTGGTTTGGGAGCTTCTGTCTGCTTGTGTATCTGGAGAAACTATGGCAAAGTCTAACTTTCCTGGCTTTATTTATAATGGAACAAGTGTATCTTTGGATTGTCTTTATATTTTCTCTTTTTAGAGTAGAAAAGTGTGTGATGTAGCACAGCTAGCTTGTTGCTTGATCACTGTTTTTTTTTTTTTGTTTGTTTGTTTTTTAATTTGCCTTCCACTGGAATGAATTTGAATACTAAAAATTGCTTTACAATATAAAGTTAGTTTCCTACACTTTTTGAATACTGGTCCGTTTTGTCTTACTGTATTGAGATGGTTCAGAAATGCCTTGCTTGTTCTTTCACGTGTATTACAGAAAACAAACATTAGGTGTCACTAAGACACTGAGCTATGGGAGTTGCGCAGTTGATCAATCAGTTAACAGACTGGGAGTAGTCACAGATCTAAGCTGAAGAACGTTAGTAAAACTGCTTAGTTTCTCCTGCTCAAATGTTCTTGTCCAAATGAGCGCATCTGTTCTGAAACACCTACAGAAGTACGCTGTGTTGACATGGGACGGATCCTGGGCACTGTGTGATAGAAGAGCTTTGTGCCATGGGCTGGGTTTTTGTTCTGTGCGTGTGTGCCCTCGCTTTGTGGTTAGGTGAGAGTTCTGTGTGTCCCTCGTGTGTGACTTTCTGTGTGTGAGTGCCTTTGTGAGAGCTGTCTGTATCAGTGCTCCTGGGACATTCCTTGTGAGGTGGGATCTTAGGTGTGTAAGGAAGGAGGAACGAGAGCAGCAGCACGCCTCGTTTCTGTTGTACGTGATCAGCTCACCTCAGCGTAACCTGCTGTGCGTTAACCGTCTGCGTCTAAGCCCTTACCCCATGGCTCACTGCAGGAAGCATGAAATAATTTGATGAATCTTACTAACAAATGGGGAGTTAAACCACTTCACGTTTATCCTGACTTATGTGGAGTAAGTGTGCTCGTAGGTGCTGTCAGGTGGGTAGCACGAGGTAACTTATCCATGTTTCCCAGAGGGAAAGGGCTTTTTTTTCTTTTTGTGTCTGAATTTGCCACAAGTTAGGCTGTGGACTGCCTGATGTTGCCTCCTTTTATAGAAGGGCTGCTGGACAGTGCAGTCAGGTTGTATTTTTCCAGTGTATTTCACTTCTTCATAATTCCCAGATTTTGATAGTTTTTAGTCTTTTAGGAAAAATAAGAAAAAATAAATTGCAAGAAAGTTCCTCTCTCTGAGGTTCATTTTTTGCAGAGGTGTTTTTCATGGGTGTGGGAAAGTCTGATGAAGTGGAAGAAAATGGCATCTGTGGGAGTACTGTGCCATCCATCTTCAGACTGTGAGCTGTGGAGATAGCACAGGGCTTTGTCAGCCCCCCGTAACCGGTGAGGCCGAGGGCGCATCCCAGGGGCACAGCTTCACCCTGCACCGTGCTGCAGTTCCTGTGTGTTGGTGTCATACCAGCGCTGGGGTGGAGCTGTTGTCAGTACCGTGGTCTTGGATAGCTTCTCAGATTTACAGTCTTTAACATCAATATTTAGATATCTTTTCAGATCATGCATATCTGGTAAGCTTGGAGGTAACATAACAGGTATTTTATCTGCATTTGTGTTTCTCCATCTCTCTCTTTTTTTTTTGTTCCTTATTCCCAGTAAAAGAAAACCTGCCTGTTAAGTGGCTGGCTTAATATTTAGAGTTTATTTGACAACAGTTTTGTGTGTCCTTTGGTATTACACAAATGTATCTTTTCTTCTCGATCTTGCTGAGTATTTAGCTTGTTATCATGCAACATTATTCCAGCTAATAAGAAAAAATCTCTCTAGTTAAAAAACCTTTCCATCTGAAAAAGCACCAATTTGACGTTTCTATGAAAATCTACTCAGGAAGGCTGTTATCTGTAGCATTGTGCTATTTCTTCTTACAATTGAAGCCCTATTCAGCACTTAATAAAATAATGTGTTGCAGGCAGTCGGGTTTGTGTCTGAGTGATTATGAAGTGTTTATGACAGCTCCTAAGCTGACACTCGCCGTAATGGTGTTACATTGACTTCTGAACACCTCGCAGTCTGCCTCCAGGAGTGTGTGGCTCTTTGCAGTCTGAGTGGTTTCACATTAACATCTCCTTGGAGTAAGATCTTTGACTACAGAAGTGTTGCTTGCAAATGGAAGATACCATTAGGGCTGCTTCAAAGGGCTGGAACGGTGTTTGGACTGCTGGGTGCTGAAGTCACGGCTGGGTTTGAAGTGCAGCGTCTCAAGCCGCATTGCCTAAGAAGCGGAAGGTGTCCCTCCAAACGACCTTTCTTTGATCTTTGTTTTGAAATGGGGCTGGGAAGGTTAAAAGTGTTCTTAAAATATGCCTCACTAAGTGGGGAGAAATCTGGGAATATACAAAAGTATGCCTGCAAGTTCCTATCTGATAATTGTGCCGTGTACTTTTTTGTTTTCTTTGGACTTTGTTTTTCCCTTGCTCCCAGTTTCATGTTTCAAACACAACTGGAACTGGTCGCTGCCTGATGTGGTTTCCAAGTATCTGTTCTGGATGTTCCTGTTCAGCGAAACGCATGTTGGCTGGTTTTGTGGCAGATATTTTTTCTTCATTGTAAGCTGGAATTCCGAAGTAGAAAATCATCTTAATTTAATGACTCATATTACAATTAAAAAAGAAAAAAAAAACAGCTATCAAGTTCAAGTTGAATAAAGTACAACTACCAAAGGGAGCTCTGATAGCAAGGGCAGCTGTATCTTTGGTGAAAAATACTTCAAGGCCGCGGTATGACAACACTGCTGCAGACTGATGGGCCCGTCGGTGCTCGTGGTTCGGTGTCCAACGGGCATGCACTACCACTTCCCCGCTGCCAGAACTTAAATTTCTTTAGGTACTGGTGTCACTAGTTCAGTGATTTTTAGGTTGTTAGAACTGCAGTGGTACAGGAGTTGGTGGCTGTGTGGATGTGCAGGTGGGTGTATATGGCAAATCAGCCTGCCCGTTCCATTTTGCCTTCTGTACTGCTCATCAGAAGTGTTGTCCGGTGGGGTTTCGGTGTAGTTGTCTTTGTGCCTTTGTAATTCTTTGCCTTTTAGAGCTGGGAAAAGGGTTAGTCACTTACCAAGGGAGTAAGGTACAGTCCTTCCTATTTCCTCCCAGTACAGGATGCTGCTGTTAGGGCTTGGATCATCTACTTGGAAAAATGTAACAATGACCTGGCCTAGAAACCCTGAAAAATGGCACTTCGTAAAAGTATTCACACAAATCATGTTCTGAGGCTTTTTGTTATTTATTTATTTATTTTTATACTGTGGCTGCCAGCAGCATGCAAGAAATTACGAAAGTTTCTGTTTCTACATTAAGTGACTGCAAATCTGATGGAAGTTTTTCATTTATATCATACTGTGCATTAGTAGGGGAAGAAAAAAAAAGAAAAAAGCATATTCAAAAAACCTGGGAGCACTTGAGGTATTGAAAGAGTCCGAATGGTTTCATGGAGCTGTCCTTGGGTGAGGTCAAAGCTGAACTGAAGGCTCCTGAAGGCTGTTCGTGCCCATGTTCTGCCTGTGTCCAGCACTGTCTGTGTCATTCTTGTTGTGGAGAAATGAAGTGGTTAAAAGAAAGCAGAACTGTCTCCCAGATTAGAATTTTACAGGGAGCCTACAGCCTGGCCATGCTAGAGCTCCTCAACGTATATGACAAATGAAATGAGAAGGTTGAGGGTGCTGTAACCAAAACTGTTCACTGCTTTTTAAATTCAATTTGTACTGTTGTAATTTTAAATGATTAGATGCAACTGCCTGCTTAATCTGGTCACTTGAGGAGACTTCTCTAAAACTCTGAGCATCTAAATTCTCGTAATTTCTAGATAGTCAGATGTTTTGAAGGAAAAGGATGACTGCTTGCATTCCTGAACAGAAATGATAAAAATTGTCTTTTTACATCAGGTTCTTTCTCAGTCTCTCAGTGGCAGGGTGAGTGGTGGTACTCCTTAGCACAGCAGGATCATATCAAACAGCATTTTGTGTGGTATCAGTCGGCTGCTTATTGTCGTGTTATGTTGCTTTATTAAAGGTAATACTCAGAATAAAGGTAAAACTCAGATTTTTTTTTTTTTTGAGAAAACAACAACCAGCCACCAAATTGATCCTGGTCTTCCCCGTGCCTTGTGACAGTCTATCAGTATACAAGCAGTTTACTTTTCCACTGTTGCACGGTAGTTTAAGCATTGGCTTCCAAATTTGGCTTCAGTTTACTGTACGTTGGACTGTTTTCACTGGGTGAAAACCATTTTCTGTGGTTGAAAACTGTTAGTTGTCCTTAGTGTGAACAAATCTCTTTGTTGTGTTTTTTTTTTTTTTTTTTTTTTAATGTCTTTAATGTTTTTAATGCAAAGTGGTCCAATAAAGCTCTGTCACCAGAATTAAACAGTGCTCTGGGTTTCTGGTGGGTCGTATTTTAAGCAGGGATTCAAAACATCCAAGTGGAGGAGAGAGTTCCTCTTCCTTCTCCGATCTGTCGTTGCTGGAGGATGAGGACTGCACTGGGGCTGGGTTTCAGGTCCACGTGTGCTTTGCTTGCTCCCACGTAGGCCTGGGGCCTGTGGTCTGATACCAGACACTGCGAAGCTGAAGCATGCCATCGGACCAGCTTGGAGCCGTCATCTTGGATCCGCTCTTTCACACAACGAGTACCTGATGCTGCTTTTATAGCATGATATTCAATTCTTAAAATCTGGTTGGAAATATTCTTGGCTTGTGGAATGGGAAAGAAAAACTTTTAAGAGCTTTGAAAGCTGCCACAGGGACTCGCTACTTAGCTGGATGAAATCCAAAATGGCAGCCGCAGCCTACTTTCTTCACAGGTGCTTTTTGAAGAATTTAAAGCTCTGTTTTCAGTTCGTGAAGCCTATTTATATTTTGTCTGTGCTTATGAGACTGTGCAGCTCAAGGGACTGGTAATGGGATGTGGAGCCTTTTGCCTTAGACTTACCCGCCTGTGTCTTGCCCAGGCTGGCGGTTGACAAAGCTGTTCGCCATCCTGTGATGGAGTTTGGCTTACGGTAGATCTAGTTATTTATCCTACGTTGGTTCTTAGAGGAGCAAGTGTCCTGTTCACGGGAAAGGCTGGCTGTTGGTAGCAGTCTCAGGAGTGGGGTGAGGCCTGAACTGGCAGGAAGATCAGGCTGCATAATCCCGCTGCCCTGAGGATGCTTCTTTCAGCCAAGGTTGATACATGTGGCCTCAGCAATGGTAATAAAGTTCAATGTTTTATGTGGATAAATGGAGGGTGTCCATTAACCGTAGTTAATCTCGAATTTTATGAAACTTCAAATTGCAGAAGCTTCTGCTGGTGGCAGTGTTTAATAAAAATTAATAACAAGTCGCAGAAGATCTTGAACTCTCAAGCCCTAATGCATTTTTCAGTGCACAGCAAACCAAAGGAACACCAGGCTTTTCTTAGTTCATGGCATACAGTGAAGTGCAGTGCCAACCGTGATTTTCTGTTTCTGTAGAACAGTTAAGGACATATAGCTAAAAAGAAATATCCGTTACAAAAGCTGTTACTCTGTGATAGTTTCCTAAGTATTGGTGGAGTGGTCTGATCCGCGTTGTGGTGTTACATACAGATTTCTTGTCATCTTTTTTGTTGCTTTTTAGTGAGATGTCAGTGGTTGGGTGGCATCTTGGATTTTCACTACTCAATCTACAGTGAAAGGCACATCTTAAAATTTTCAATTTTCAGGCCTTTCTGTGACAGTTTCGGCTTTTAGCTCTACCAGGTCTTGGCATCATGGGTTAAATACACACGCTTTCTGCAGCTCAGTGTATTTAAGAGCAGAAGCTCGGTTAAGCAGGTTTGGCCTTCTTAGTGTATCTTACTTCTGGGACTGTAACTTTATTTGAAGTAGATTGGAGTCAGAGCTGATGTCCTGGCATGCTTGTAAAGGAGGTGGCTGAATGGGGTTGGGTTATTCGATGTGAGTCACTTCTTCCACACTTTTGTTGTGCTAGATCTTTCCCTCTTGTTTTCATTCGTAGCCATTGATGTGCATTCACATGTGAAACAGCGTTTTCATGATTTGGGGGAAAAAACCTTTAACTGCCAATAATAATAGTTCCAAAACCTTGTATTTCTCTTCTCCACATCTTCCTTTCCTGTCTTGTAGTGCTGTTGTGTTCCCATGGGCAGAAAACTTGCTCTTTTCATCATTTTCTCTCTCTTTTTTCTGCTGCTCTGTGCTCTACTTTTTTTTTTCTAAGCTGTCTTCTCTGGATGTAGAGGTTTTATCTATGTGCTCCCCCACGCTGTGCTCCAAACTCATGATCTGTTAAAAATAATCAACAAGCCTTTACAGAATTGTTCTGATCGTTGTTTGTTTTTCATCTGATCTAGAATCTGATCAGTAAGGCTCTCAGAGCAGAGACCTCTAGCTGTCCCAGAGGGAGAATTCAGCCTGTTGTTGCAGAGGCTGCAGTACTACAGTGTTGTATGCTGTTCAGATGATGCTGCTAGCTGGAGGAGGAGAATCCGTGGTGACTGGGACATCTGCCTGATAAAACAAGAGCAGAACAGACCAAGGGATTAGTTCCCGTGTTGATAACAGTTTTAAAACTTCTTTGCCCATCAGGAATAATTCTGATCACATCATTGATGCTAATTCATAGCGATGTGGAACTGCTGGCTGGATGCAAAATCTGAAATGGCAAGGAGTGCTGTTTCCCCAAATGTAGCTTGAATGTTGTTCCAGGCTCCCTGCGCTTACTTGGCATTTACAGAACGATCAACTCTGTCTGTAGTCAGCACTGTTTTCAGATTACTCTTACGGAAGACTTGTGCTAGAGAGGGGTAAGCTTTCTTCTGTCCAAAGCAGTGGCAGTAAATGCAGCTTGGAGTTCAGACTGGCAGCAAGCTGAGGGTCTGAAGCACTGTGCTTTGGTTTTGTTGTCAAACAGTAGCAGTATTTTAACTTCTTGAATGCGTGAGCAGAAGTGCAGAAAGAAGTGGGAACAACTATGAAATGACATTTCAAAGAGCTACCTTGAATTTATAGTAGAATAATTCATCAGAACCTAGCTTCAACTTGTGTTCATTCCTGATATTGTAAGCTGCTTGTTTGGCAAAACGTTGTGCCAGCGTGTTTGCTACAATCCTAGCTTCCTTACGTCTGTTTTAAGCTGTTGGTTGTTTGGAAATGATCTTTGTGATGTTTGCCATTTTTCTCAGGTTTGACATTCTGTATTGGATCCGTTACCAGGCAGTTACAAAATGCATTCTGACTGACCACGTAGAGGAAGTCTGGAAATTCTTCTTAACTACTTCTGATTTAATCTTTTCAAGATTGCCATTAGTGACAAACTTGATTAGTTTGACCCTCTCTTGCTGTGAAACATAATTTTCACACCTGGAGAAGACAGAATGTTCTTATATATCAAATTCTCTGAACTTTCACTGCCAGTGCTTGCCACTCTGGATCACTGGCTACGTAGCATTTTTCTTAGGAACGTGAATGCTTGTGTTCCATATTCCTTGAAGCTGTGTTTGCTTTAGCCATCAGTCAGCTCCAAGTGTTGTTTCTTCTAAACCACATAGCCATCAGCAGTGCGTGGTGCTGCTCTCTGACACACAGGACCCACGTTTCTAGGGGCAGGCCATCTCTGTTCCTATCGTTTGTGGTGTTCAAGGCTTTTAAGACACAGCCATGATGAGAGGAGTTGGGGGTGGCTGGTTAGAAAGGCAATGTCTTTCCTAGCTACTTTTCATAGGCTGTTAAATTTTGGTTCAGCTTGGCTGATTTCAAATGGAAACTACTCGGTAAGGGGGAGGAGAGCAGTATCTTCTACTGTCTCTGGCACACTTCTCGTTCCTCTGATCTGAGTCTTCCCCTGCCGCCGAAGTTACCGTTCATCTATCGCAAGCTCAACAAATAAGATTTTTCTGTCCGTAGTAAGCTAAGGAAGCTGGTGAAGTGCAGTGTGCTGGTGTGGGTTCTGCGGTGCTCGATTAGGGGTGCTTAGCAGTTCTGTGTGTAAATGCATTGCCATTATTGAGTTAGTAAGGAAACAAATCACAAAACTGCATTTGTCAGTTTTTCAAGGAAAATTGTGCAGAGTAAAGCTTTTAGGACAGGAATGACAGTATTAGTATATCCTGCCCTTACGAGGTACCACTTGTTGGAGGAGAAAAGGAAGTTCAGAATATTTCTGAACTAAACCTTTGCCTGGATGTGTCTCTGTGGTTTCTTCCATTGAGAATTGTCTGCCCTTAGTATGTGTCCACTTCGTTCACTGCTTATGCTCTGAAGAGTCTCACCTGCTGCATAAAGCAGCAACCTCACTAAGCTGCAGATTTCAACACTCAGTAGCTTAGTGGGGAACTGGTTTATTTTTCTGCACTGCTGGGGCCTCCTAACCATCAATTATTTTTTCAATATTTGAGTGTTTGAGGTTTATGGAAAACATGACTATGGAATTTTGATTTTGAGAGAGCTAACTGTGCAACAGAACAGCTATTGGGGGGATATATTTTATATATGTGTGTACATGTGTGTTTTTATATGTGTATATGTACAAAACAAAAATATGTATTCATAATCCATACATTTTGCAGATCAGTGGTGAAGCGCAAGAACTTTTTTCTGTCCGCCATGGTCCAGTTCGTGCTGCACGGATATTACCAGCTCCACAGATCAGTAAGTATTTGTTTATATTGCTCATAATTAAGCATAAGTTTTTTTTTTTTAAACAGATCTTCATACAAGTCAGTGTTACAAGCTGATGTGTAGATGTTCCATTCTGGTAGTGCTTCTAGTTTAAGCTGGTTGCTGTGTTTTACTTTGGGGATGAAGAACATGTACTTCTCGTATTACCAGGGCTGGAAGGATTCTGCTGGGTGACAAATTGTACTAGTAGATTATGAATTCATTAGTGAACTCAAAAGTATAGCCTAAAATCTAATTGTTTAAATTATTACTACAAAAATGGTAAATCACAATAATTTGAAGTGTTTCAAACAGCGTGAGGAAGAAGTTGGAAGGTTTAATATAAATGTTTTATTACCTAATTTTTGCTTGAGCAGGAGAATATATAAGATATGAGTATGTGTGGTTCTGTTTTAAGGGTTCTGTTTTATAAAGAACGTGATGTTGTCTGTAGGCAAGAGTTAAAGTTTATTTTCAAGTCATCTGAAGTAAAATGCTCCACAAGCATTTTGTGCCTTTTGTGCTGTTTGTGGGAGCACTGCATAATTTCTGACAAGCTATGGTTGTTTGCTGATGTGTGCCATTAAGTACTGGGTGTCTGTACCCCTCCCTTTTCAAAGGAGGAAAAAAGAAGTGTAGGTGGGAGTGAAGTAAGAAAGGTAAAGTACCTTCGCGCTCTGTTTTTTTTCTCTGATTTGTAAAATAGTGCTTTTTGATTTTCAGTCTAGGAAGTTACTCTGCTTACTCTTCTTCTTTCTCTAAATTGCATATATTTAGCATTTGACAATGATAGTTGTTACTTTAGAAAACTATTCAAATTAGCCCGTATTAAATTAAGTTAAACCTTTTAAAAACATGTTTTGGTCTCTTTTTACATGGCTTGGTTTAAATAAATCTTTGACTGCAAGTACATGAATGCATCATTGACCAGTATTTGGAATCAGATAAAAGTAATGCTGTAATAAGAGGCCTCGGATAGCTAACACATGAGCTTTAATGATTCAAAATAAAAGGAATTTGTAAAGGAGAAGCTGATTACCATCAGGAGGCTGAAGCGCTGTTTGACTGTGAAGCTGTAAAAGGCGAATTATTGAAAGTGGGGCTCTCTTGGCGGATGGACTTGGCACGTTCCTAGAAACAGATCTTAGTTTGTGATAAGAAGCTCATTCCCAGGTGTGAAAGGAAAGCTTATGGTTTTGACGTGGTGGCTTTACAGTAGCAGAACTTAATAGTTTGTCAACTCTTCTGTTAAAACCCTGCAGTCTTTTGATGTTAGATTCTCTCCTGCATCATGTGCCCCGCAGCATAATCAAGCATTGTTTCCAACGAGTTATTGCACGCAGGCTTATCGCACAGGAGACCTCAGGTCTGACTGAGCAGGCTACGAGTGCTTCTGGTAGCTGGAGCGTGGTGCGGTGCCTGCAGCTGGCCCTGCGTGCTGCCAGCTCCGGTCCCGCGGAGCTGGGTCCGGCCCTGTGCCACACTGCTCCAGCAGCCCCACAGCGTTGGTGCAGCAGCGTTCTGGCTGAGCCGACAGAGCGGGGGGCCGGACCTCACCCCGCATCGCAGCACTTCGATGTGGCCGCGGTGAGGCTGGTCTGCAGCCTGGAAAAGATGTGCATAAAGAATTGAGAGGTTGCTGTAAATAACACTGAAGAATGTGGGCACTTTCACTTCTCTGTGGACCTGCTGCATATCACCCACAAAATATAGGGTCAGGAATAGTGAGAGAATTTCTGTTTCTCATTCTCCTGAGGTTCACCCTTGAGGTGGCCAAAGCATAAGTAACTGTACGTAGCAGTTGCTTTGTTCAGCCTTTTCCACCGTTCTACAGTAACACGGTGTTCAAGGTGAGCGTTTCCGACCTCTTCCTTCTACCACGCCTGGCATGCATCACCTCGTTGAGGGGCAGCAGGGGCACAAGCAGCTGGGGGGGAGGAAGGGGGCTGTTGTCACTTGTGCAGTGTAAATGAGAAACATTTCTGATCACTGGCTCAGGGTATACAAGGATATCTGTGACTCTGGAAGGACTTTAAATCTCTTGTTATAGATAAGAGCTATTAAATATTTCAGAATGTTGTACTTGATAGTTGTAAGCTCTTTGTTTGTAGTGTGAATGAGGTGCTTGGACTATCACAGACCAGAGAACAGCGTGCAGACAGCCTTAGGGGGCATGCTGCTGGCCACGGCCACACCACTGGGCTGAAGGATTTGTCAGAGGTGGTGTTTTCCAGAACTGGTCGTGTCTGATGCTGTCGACAGTGAGGGTCGGAGGTGGGCGTCGTTAGCAGGAACAGTGGGAACCAGTACTGAGTGGATTGGGCTATTAGCCACACTAGCTTGATTATTCATAGTGTTTGTTCAACATCTTCTCTAATTTTTCCCTGCTTCCTCTGGATGTTGTCTTTTTGTGTGTTCTTTGAGTTATGAAGTTACTAAAAAAAGTTTTGGAACTTTTCCAGTATTTTAAAACAATTGTGTTTTTTTGAGGCCCATTGCATGTATACTTCTGAAATTAGTGCTAAGGAATAATAAATGTGCTTTGGATAGCTTTCCAATTATTTTTTTCCCTACCAAATCAGAATAGTATTGCTTTCTGAGGTGAGGTAGTGCTATGGTCTCATTTTCATTATTTATCCTAACTCACTTTAAAAAGTCTTGGCCAAATACCTGCTCCATGCCTTGTGCTATTCCATTTACGAGGGTAGGCTTGAATAGCTTGAAAATCAACCAGGAATCTAGTGCTTCCTAGTGAGGGAAGTGCAGAGCCTAATGCCGGAGTGGCAAATGTGTGGTAATTTGTGGCTCAGGGGTACAGGATGGTGGCTTGGTGTGTTGAAGTTCAGATCAGTCATTGTCTCTAAAAAAAACTATTTCCGTGATGAAAATAAATTCCTCCAGTGATCTGAGTTAATTTATTGACATTTTCTAGATTATGCCACTTTCAGAAAAGATGATAGAATAGCCCTACATCTTTCCTTGAATTTGACTGATTAGTCAAATTGGCTGACAAGGGGAAAAAAAATACAGCAAAGAAAGGAAAGAACAAAGAAATCAGAGGTACTAAATTGTCTGAAGCAACTGTGGCTCAAGGGACCCTTATGGACAAAGAGCTGAAGACCAGAATTAACTGGAAAAGCTGAAATGAATTAGGACACCCACTAGGTTTTCAGTTCAAATCTAGAACAAGTAAAAGTTTAAATTCTGCAGAAGATTTATCTCTGCTCTGCACTGCTTACGTCTTTGATTTTGGTAAAATGAAATTTGGACCTCAAAAGCTGACTCAGCGTTATGTGCAGGTACTCCTACAAGCACTGCAGTTCTTCGGTTGCTTTCTAAGGGAATGCAGATGTGAGTTTTGTGGGTGTTCAGCCACTTGGGTGGCTTAGTGGTTTGAAGTCCCCGAAGGCCAAAATAATTGCACAGTGTGTGCAGCAGAGGAGCTAGCCCCACGAGTCGGACAAACAGTAGCAATTTGTAGCTGGGTTTGGGTTGGTGTAAGTGGATCGTGCAGGTGTGCATTCAGCTTTTGCTGTTCTTTAGCAGCTGAGTGTTGTTATGGGATAATGAGTGTTCCTGTTGGCGGGTTACAGAAATTACAGAGCAGGATTCTGAAGTGCAGGAAGTAACCCTTTTTATAGATATCATTGGGAAGAATTTTGGAACACACACTTTAAAATACTGATTTCCATGGAGCTGTGTGGACTGACCTGTGTGCTCATTTCAGTTCTGGCCTCATCTCATTGATGCTTGAGACCAGCAGACCTTGAACTTTCGGCATGTTCAACTGCTATGTCTTTTAATTTTTTCAAACAGGGTTCAGTCAAATAAAATACTTCCATCTGTCTTCAATTAATGTATGACTCTGGAAACTTTGATCTCTAACAAATGCTTCAAAGTCATCTTGTATTTTTTTTTGTACACAAACTACCTCATTGTTCAAGAATAAAACCATTGTGTTTTGCAGAAGAAAAACCAAATTTTTATAGACATGTATAGCTCTGCCTCTTTGGCCAAGATCTTGAATGTTGGCATTGAGTTTTGAACCACTGCGGTTTATTAAGCAGGAAGTGCTGAAATTCAGCTGGAGCTGAAGGAAGTTGCAGGGCGATAGCTTCTGGGGGATGTAGGGAGCAGGTATGGTGCTGCAGGTGTTGCAGAGGAACTTGGGTGCTGGAAGCGTCTGCTGGAAGTGATGCTGGGAGGAGGGGGGAGATGCAGTGATGTGGTCTGGAACGCAAACCCTAAAGGAGCTCCTGAAGGCCTGGGACGAGGACAGCAGTCACAGCCCCAGGGATCAGGCATGAGACCAGGGAGTGGAGCTGGAGCTCATCTGTGCAGGAAGCAGAGCGTTGATGTGTGCTGCCTGAAGCTGGGGAAGGAGCTGACACGTCGTTTCTTCGGGCTGACCCAAACTCTTCACTTCTGTCTCAAGCAGCATGCATGCTTTGCATTCAGTAACAAATGCACAACAAAGCAGACACAGAACTGTGGTAGTGATTAAGAAATGTGAAGAAAGAGATTTTTTTTTCCCTTTTTTTTTTTCTTTTTCTTTTTTCTTTCTGCTGAATGGAAGAAGCAAAACAGGGAGTGAAAACCATAGGTAATGAATGCCAGCCACGTGGCTTGCTGCACTTCAGATACTGGTTGGCTCCTACACTGCCGTGGGGCAGGACTGGAAACGCAGCACAGTTTTCAAGGAACAGAAGTAAAAGGGTCTGGCTGAACAGGAGATGCACCACATTAGTGAATTGGCTTGGTCACTGGGATCTCCTACCAGAAAAATATGCTCCATCATGCATGCATGCTGTTGCTAAATAGGTCAGAATTTGACCTTTCTACAGAGACTTTCTTGCTTGTGGGAAACGAGGGCGCTTTCCATGGTTTTGAGTAGCTTTTGAGCTCCCGTGAAAATCAAGGGGTTTTCATTTTCTCTCGTTGCAGGTGTTCTGTTGTTGTTGTTATTGGCATTATTGAGGGGCCTTAGTAGGCCCGGGGATGTCCGTTCACAGTTTCATCAGAACTACAGCCCATAAGCTGCTTTGAGCTTATGTGTGGATAAACTTTCATAAAGTTCTAGATTTGATTTGGATGGAATTTCATTTAGCCGCAGATATATATATATTTTTTTCAGTTTTAAGTATACCAACTGAAGTTAGATTTTTTTTTTTTTTTTAAAGCTCGTAGATTTAACTAAATGGAGCTGTAGATGTGGTGGTGCCTATTTGGCAGGAAAACCGGTTTTCATTACTTTAATTGTGTGATTTGTCAGGATTTCCAGCTTTTTTATAAATGCGGTAGTGTTATATGACAGAATTAAAAGGATTTAGAATAAAAGGAGTTTAAGAAAAAGACTTTGCAACAGGATTTCAATACTTTTTGTATTTGAGGGATTTAGCTAGCTGTTTTTCATTTCAATCATCCTGCTGCATTTGGTTAAACGCTGTGTGGAGCAGGTGTGTACAACGTCAGCGTATCGCACATGCAAATAAACACAATTTTACAAATAAAAATTAATCCACCACAACTTGGAAGATTAAATTCCACCCCCAAACTAGACAGGGTTTGCTGGCTCCATTAAGCACTGCAGAGAACAGCACATGTCGTGTTTTGCAATCTCATGAGCAGGACAGCTATTAACCTGATTTAATGCCCTGTAGAGTCCTCAAAATAATGATCCTTTTCTAGAGTATTAATATTTACATTCTGAAAGTATATATTTGAGGTAGAAAATGGATTTTTTTAAAATGAGGGCTTCGGTCAATCAGCAGTTTAAGCACCTGTTGTACAAATTTTGCAAATCTGTTTTGTGGGTATTAAAAATCGCTATTCCTGCTTCCATGCGATTGTTTCCTGTGTTCTCCACCGCCTTTCTTCCCCTTGGTCCCTGTTCCTTGTTGTTTAACTTAGAACGAGGCCATAAAGAAGCATGAATTCAGGTGTCTCATATATCCTGGTTTGAAAAAAAAAAAAAAAAAAGGTATAGTTAAATATTTCAACTAAAATCCTGGCTCCACTTAAATCAATGTCAGAACTCCTGGTAGCCAGCATTTTGCCATTAACGCTGCGGGACTAGCAAAGGGAGCAGAAACAAATGGAGTTCATCTGTGACTTGTATTGAAGCAAACAAATTGGTTGCCAGATCCTTAAGAAGACTGTATGTTTCATTTGTCAATTTACAGGTCAGTACATACGGTACAGGTCTGACTCATGAAAGACCTTGAAATAAAAAGAAGAAAAGGAAAATACATTTGGCTGTTTTAGGTTGCTTGTAAAGCTATTGTTGGTGGTGAAATTATTGATGTGACCCATTTAACTTTATAAATGCCCTAATGTGGAGGAGGGAAGCCTTATCCTTGTATAGATGAGAGCACTGAACAGTTTTTGTTATAAATTAATTGCAGGTACCTGAGTTATTAATAATTAACAGAGACTGTTCTGTGAAAATGTATATTGTTAATTGTTGTGCCTTTCCGAATAATTGATTTGGTGCAGCTACACCAGTATTTGGGAATTAATTTAGAACGGACTGTATCACTAATATTCTTGGTAGATCAAAAGGTTTGGTGTATAATGGAGGCAGAAAAAAAAGTCCATTGTTCACCACACACGTATAGATACAGATAGATAATTTAAAGGCAAAGGCTGAAAGAAATAGGAGGGAATGCAGCAGTGTTGTTGTTGATAGTTGTTTTTCTGTTTTTGAAGTTGAGTGGAAACATACCCTGGAATTTAGTGAAACACTGCTCACAAACGCAGAGAGGGTTTGGACTCGTTTTTTTTGTGTTTATGTATCAGTGAGGCCAAATTGTCAAAACTTCTACATCCCCCTTGAAGAAGTGTGGCCTGTCTAACGGTGTGATGGCTCTGGAGCCGAGGTGTGGCTGCAGCTGGGCTGTAGCTGCCCACCTCTGGTGGCAGCCGCTGCCGCCGCAGCTCACCTTGCAGCTCGCCGGGTGCGCTGTCCGAGCCTGCGCGCATCGGGGCGAGCAGCGCAGCCCCAGTCCCACCAGCTGGAGCCAGGACACGTTCTCAAAGGCTGAGGTCGCCGGTGGCATAACCTTGGAGGATTGTTTGGCATTTAACCCTGTATTTTTGTAGGCTTGTGGCATGGAGTGTCGGCATGGCCGTGCTGTGGGCCACCACCAGCAGCCCGGCTTGTCGCACGCTGCCGAGGGTGGCTGCTCTGTCCCTGCGCTCTTACGGTTAGCTCTGTTATGGTTAACTCACATCTCTGCACAGTAAGTTGGAAACCAGCGGGTGAAACCCATGCAGAGCTGGTGACAGCCTTATTTCAGACAACTTTTGTGAAACAGTGAGAAGTTAGCAAGTGTTACTTGTCATTTCTTGCAGTTACAGAATTCTTAGCCCCAACTGAAAGGAACAGCAAATAACTCCAAAATCCTGGCCGGATTGTGCTGCTTGCTTTGTTACTCATTGCTGTCTTTCTCAAGAACAATTCTTCCCCTGTTCATGACTCTGTTGTTTGTATTGCTATCACTAATCTTGGGCAGCGTGTCGAGTTTTGCATTATATATTAAATATTCTTCCAGTATATTGTCCCCCCCACCCCCATGTGCACACGTACATTGCACGGTAACACAGGGTATAGTGATTTGCTTTTTCTTTTGTGCTTTCTGTCTCGTTAGGTGCTCAGAAATGTGACAATTTTTCTGAGAAGCGGCCTCTTCTTGGCGTGTGCAAAAGCATCGGATCCTCTGGGTAAGAATATTTTTCATGAATGAAATCTTGTGTATTGATTGTAATGTCATCTAAAATATAACAGTAGAAAATTCCTTCGCAGCTGTGTTCTGTTTTTACTCACAGGGTGACACTGAATTGCTTTTAAAGTTTTTTTCAGTGTGTCAGTACATACTTGTGTATGACTTCAGCTTCATAAGAAAGAGTGAAAAATGAAGATTCTTGATATGAAATAGGTGACAAGCTATTCTGAGTTCATTTTGTTCTCTGTGTAGTCACAATTTTATGATTAGCCGTTTCTGGTTGATAATCCAAAGAATTATTATTCAGTGTCTGAAGCAGCCTCCGTGGCTTTAAAAGTAATCAGAAGATGCTTTCAAGCAGCGGTCATGTCCGAGTGAATTACAAGCACCAGGCAATGTCAGTGTTCCAGCCACTCACTGTTTATTAGCAAAATACATGTTGAATCTACTTCTTTGAGTTGGGAAATGAATTTAACAGTCTTGTTTTGTGCTCTCTGGACAGTGTTGTGGCATCACTCTTCTTATAAAAGAGAGTCTGAGGATAGTTTATGTCTGTGTTAGATGCATTTATTCCGGCAACGCTAAGGATTTACGCCTGTGTCTCATGGAAGATATTTGCTTTTCAAGGATAATCCTCTACACAGATTCAAAGGCTAAACAGTTCAAGTAAATCTTCTTACAACAGTAAGACTAATTCTGTGCCGCATTTTTTTTCAATTAAGAATTTAATCACTCTGGGTGTGAAGGAAGACAATCAAGTGTCTGTGCATTTCCTAAGGACACTTCCCTGTGTATTATCACTGTGTTACATGAGAATATTGCCCCCTTTTAAGAGTTTCAAACAAAAACCATGTAGGGTAGAGAGGTGAAATTTCATTCAGTGGAAATCTTTTGAGAAATTCAAGTGCAGCATCTGTTAAAAATACATGAAAAAGTTTTGAGTGTTAAAGATGCTAAACATGAAAGTAATACCAATCTGGTAGAATATAGTTTATATCTAGATCCACTGCACTATCTTTTCATAATGGCATTTAATAGTGTTGTATCTTTTAGGACTATATCAATGAGATACTGACACATTCAAGTTAGGAGCTGGGATTTCCTGGTTCTGACCACTAGTCTGCATTAGTGGTTACCATCAGGAAGTTCTTCTCTTTTCCTTTAGCTGTAAAGCAGATAAACTATAATGAGCAAAATAGGATAAAAAGGTATTTTTTTTAATGGCAAACATGAATCAATCTGAAATACAATGAATGCTCAAGCTGTAATCAACTAATAGCTTCAGAAACATCACCAATGTTGAATAACTCCAGTACTTCCTCTAATATACTGTGTACTTTAGTGGAAAGGAACTTAATGAATAATTTTACCTAGTGAGCTAACTTGAGAGCCACGAGCATACAGGGGTGTCAAACAGTTTTGCATGCTGGCTCAGTCCTTACTGCCTCTTCTGTCCATCCTCCTTGAGATTTTGAGGTCCAACGATATTTCTGTAGTTGGGGCAACAAGATTTCTGGCCTTCTACGTTTCAGAATCCAACAGATACATGTAGACCTCTCTGCTCTTACAGGGAAGTGGTAATTTATTAATGTCCCCTGCAGTCTTCTGTTATGTGGGGAAAGGCATTAGAAATGATTTGAGAATGAAGGAAAAGGAGGAAAAAAAAAAATAAAAAAAATACTTACACTCTGTAGATGAAATGCATCTTTTCTGCAGTAAATTTCTTTGAACTGAAGTAGTAAAGCTATTTTTGTGCTGAACTGCGGTGAAGAATAACTGCTAATCTGAAGTTAATTTCTGGCACCCTCTTTGTAAAAGTGCTGTAGTTGAGCCACTAATCTCAATCTTTGTATTCCCCACAACAAGTATTTTACCAGGGAAGTCGAATTTTGTGTTTTCTAAACTTTTTGCCCTGTATCTGAGTTTCTGACTAGCTTTTGGTACATATATTTTTATACTTTAAAAGTCAAATTTTCCGTCTAGTAAAGTAACTGAAATGTCTAGCACAATTTCACTATAGAATCTTTTCAAAATACCAGTTTTGTCAACCCCCAGAAAGGATGCAGTTTTGACACATAAATGGGAAACAGATTGTGTTTTTTGGCTGATGCTAGATGCTGGTTTAGATATTGGTTCAGTCAACTTTGGTCTTAGATTACAAGATTTGCAAATTAAAGGAAAACCAAAAAGGAAAGAACATCTGCATAAATTTTGTCTTTGTGGAATTTTGTCCAGCCGTGTTTATTTTGTCCTTGCTGATAGGATAAAGGCCAGCAGAGGCCTGACTAGCAGACTTCCTAACCTCCTAGGTTGTGGAGAGTAGAAGGCACAGTCAGTAACCTGGCTGAGATCGGCCAGTCTGTAACTCGTGCTGGTTTTTTAGCATTTATTTTTGGAAAGACAGATTAATTTAATGACTTCAAGTGATAGAACATTTTGAATGACATGAAGAATTGGATGGAGGTCATTTAAGGGCATGAGAAGCAAGAGGTAATCTTTTTTAATCATGGAAGGAGAAAGGAAATAAGGGCAAGTTGCAGGAGGAGGAGTAGGTTTGAGCAAACAAAACGTATAACTTTGGCTAGCCAGCATTTTTTTTTCCTGATCAGTTTACAAGACAAATCAATTGGCAGCAGGTTTTCAGGAAGCATGCTTTATTAACGTGGCTACTGTAGATTAAAACCTCCTAACCTTAGCACAAGTTTAACTCGGGAACCTTTTTCGGGGAGTGTTTAGGTGGAAAGCAACTCCACGCGAGTAGGATTAGCAGCAGCGCACTGAAAGCACTAATGCAGGCATCCAGTGTCCAACTGGAGTGTGTGTGGCTTTCAGTGTTTAAAATTAGCTAGCTGTGAAATGATTTGTCAAAGATAAAGAGCTTTCGGGAAAGATCACCCAAGAGGAGGAAATGAGCTATGATGAATGAAGTTCTTGTTCCCAGTTCTCACACTCCTCACAGTAACTCTCCCTGGAATATTTTTACTGGAATACCATTGCAAATGCCGTGGTTACGCTGTGGGCTTGCCAGGTAATGCCAGAGACTGAATCATGCCATTGGACGTGTGAAGGGTGGATGCCCTCGTCACCGAGAAATCACACGCAGTTGGGTTGAACACATGGTTGTGATTTTCGGTTGTACTGGATGCCATGAAATAGAAACGTGAAGTTTGTTAAATATTTTTGGTCTTCATTGAAGCTTTGGAAAATTTGGTCACATTTTTTCTAGCAGCCTTATTTTTTGAACACCGTGAAGGATGTATAGGCTTACATTTCTAGAGAGCAAATTTTATTTACTTTTGTTTTCAGGCTTTTGAGCGATATTTACCTTTTCTGGTCCCTTGTAACAAATCTCCCTTCAAAATAAAGCAAAACTGCTAGAAAATGTAGGTTTGCACTGCTTCCTAAAGTCTCAACGTGGTTAGAACAGTCTAGACAACTTGGATTTTGTTTTGTGACAACTTCCTAATTTTTCAGATTTGTTTCCTTTCTTGTTGGAAAAAAAAATAATCCTTCTTGATCACCTTTATTGTAGAGATTGAATAGAAACTGGTATTTTTAGATCAGAGTTCTCCTTTTTTGGTTTTGCCATCCTCCAGCATCACCCCGTACACCACCTGGTCTGATCCTTCTTTTGGAGCATGGGCGTGTTTCGATGGTGGTCTGACTGTTTTTCCTGGAGGCATACAGGTGGTAGGGGTTGTGTGGATCTGGTTCTAAACAGTGTGGTAGAACTTTTTGGGCTGGGTAAAGCCCCCCAGTTTCTGTTACCTCTTGTCAGCATCATGAACTGCAAAGTGTGCTGTCTTGCAAAAAAATTTCCTTCTGTTCTGGGAGATGAAAACATTATCATCTCTGGTTACTGTAGGAAAAATCAGTTTATTCTTGTGTGGTAGCTTTTAATATCCTGAGAGACTCAAGCTCTGAGTAAAGGACTTTACATTCCTTCTGCTGATGTTGGATTTGATTGTTCTGTTCTGTGATAAAGATAGCCATGTTCTTTACTTTAAAAAGAGCTCCCCACGTCCCAGATTTTTTTCTTGTAACTCGTTTCTATAATTAATGCACTTCAAGTATTTTTGTAATGTTTAACTAGTGGTTACTGGTATTTCTGCAAATTTTCTCACAAACTGAAATGCTTTAATGGCATAAGGTAGTGTTTCTGGCTGTAAATACTGAGGGCCAGAAAGCACTGGTATCCTTCTGCTAACCAGGGTTTGTCTGGATGAACTACAGTAAGAAATAACCTCTGAACTATAATAAACTGCTAATCTTGGATCAAAACTGGAAGGCAGAAAATGAGCATTTGGGGTCACACTTTGACCAGCTGGTGAGAACTAGGGGCAGCGCTGACCTTCTGAAGCTCTGATTTATTACTCTGTAAACGCAGAAACCTTCTCCAAGCGATCTCCGGGATAGCGCGGGGGTTTGGGGGAGCAGATTTCCGAGCTGAGGCAGAGTTTCATTTTACTGCTGCTCCATCCCCCGTGCGAGTAATGATACAGGGAGGAGATGGAGGGAAGGAAGTAGCCTTCTGCTAAATGCACGGCCAGATAAAACCAGCTGGAGCACATACCTTCCCCGAGCAACTTGTCATAAGGAGCACTACAGGGAAAAGATAATGCACAGCGCCATTACAGGCAGAGCTGCTGCTTCCAGGGCCACTTTAAGTTCCACTTTAAATTATTAAATACTGTAAACGCTATAAAGTTAATTAGAAGAGGAACAAACTCTACAAAGATAAATGTGTTTTCAATATGTTTCTCAGGGAGGGTACAGTAGAAACCAGTGAATGAGAGGAAATTTATTTCTGGCAGCACTCTAGACGTGGAACTGTGGTTGAACTTTTTACCCTAATTACGTCCCTGCTAATGCCTGCAGCGGTCTGGAATCAAAGCGGCCCTTCAGGCCCTGGAAAGTCTCTGATGTGGCGAGCGTTTGTTGTGTGATGAGGGTTACTTAAGAAAAAATGGAATATTGTGACAGGATTTTTCAAAATTTCTCAGTTACCACCCACCTCACTTGTTGCCTACAAAAATAGAGTAATTGTTTGCATCTGTGTGTTTTTGTCTGTCTCAGAAAGAACTGTTATAAATCAATGCGATGTAGACCCAGAGAACAGTTTGGGTTTTTATTTCTTTTCTTGTATGTTTTGCAGTTACTTCTGTTATGTGCTGCAAGGAGGATTTAAAGTACGTTGCAAAGGACTTAGAAATTTCAGGATAATTTCTTTTTCTGGGCATACTAACAGTGCAGATACCGCGTTCGGAAACCAGTTCAAAGACGCTGTTTAATGCCTTTTTTCTGAGTAAAGGCTGTCACATCACACTTGTAGTCTGACCAGCTAATTACAAACTGCACTGCAGCCCTTGTGTCTGTACTGTTACGCAATTGCTGCCACTTGACTAATTCACTGCAACTTGACAGTAGTTGAACTTTGCATCCCTCACTAAATGGCATTTTCCGTCTTACGGCAGCCTCTCGCTGGAGTTCTCCTTGGTTTCTTTTTCTCTTTTTCCTTCAATAATAGTATACAGAGGAGAAGTCAGATGGGTTTGAGCTCTACCATTCATGTGCAGGTTCGATCCTTTTGAATCCCTGAAGTGAGAAACAAGGCCGTTGGAACACAGTAACTGGGATTCATTGGAAAAACCCGATCTGATACAACTGCTCTTTTTCACCGGTTCTAATCCAGAGTATGAAGCGCAGTGACAGTAATTTATTGCACAGAATAAACGTTTTGTGGTAGCTTTAAAATGTTAAATTTACAAACAATTTGTAAAGCAAAACGCAACAATTTTTTTCTTAAGTAATTCAAAATAGAGATTTAAAAGGTTCCTTCTTTGTCAAAAAGCAATTAGCAATTAGCCTAAGCCATTAGTCAGTAAGCAATTAGCTTACTCCCTTTTTTCTTCCAATTCCGTCTAGGTAATATATTCGCAGTGTCACCTGGAGGAGAAGCTGTAACACGTTTTTTGGATGGTTGCTCACAAGCTTAAAAATTAATTGTGATTTAAATTAATAATGAAATATTTCTACAGTATAGCTATCTAATAATGAAATATTTTTACAGTACGACTGTCCTATTGTACAGATGTGGCCTTAAGGAAGTAACACTAAAAGTTTTAATCAGTTTTGTCTGTACAGTTTGAAGTGCTTCATCTCCCACCAGCCCTGGACCCATCCAGCCTGGCCCTGTGCACCTCCAGGGATGGGGCACCCACAGCTGCTCTGGGCAGCCTGTGAGGAATTTCTTCCTAAAATCTGTTCTGAATCCTCCCCTCTTTTCGTTTAAAGCCCTTACCCCTTCTCCTGTCACTACACTCACTGATGAAGAGTCCCTCCCCAGCTATCCCGTGGCCATCGATCAGAATGCACTGTCAATAAATAATGCCTCAGACTAAAGAAAAAATACTTGGGCATAGCTTTGGATTTTTACACACATTCTCAATTTATAAAATCTAGAGCTGGCTGTGGCTGCAAGGCAGTAAGTGGCTCCACAAAATGCTCTGTTTGGCATCTACACCTGCCTGGTGAAACCTGGCTGTTGCGGAGATATTTCAGCATCAATTTGCTCTCAGTGTTGTGCTTCCAGAAATATGATATTTTTCTGTTAAGCTGTGGCATGTGGCTGTCTCTTGATATACAAGAAGTTCGTACACTTTTGGTTTTAGTCCATCGTGTATGCACTTGAAAATCAGCATGGCATTTATTGCAACACAGATTGCCTGCCTTTATTTCAGTGGTGAATTCTGCTTCATTTGGCAGTAAGGAAAAGGAAGACAAGACATCTCTTAAATTTATTTCATTCTTTGTTTTTGGAAGAAACACATCTACCAGAATTTAAGCTTGATCATCTCTTTATAGAGATGTTAATCTTTGATAGAGGTATGACAGAAATACAGTTGTATTCTGCGCAGAAGTTAATCTTTGCTCACGCTCTCCAAGATGTACGGAAATCTTTCAGGTTAGGCGTATGTTCACAGAATGATCAAGGATAGCCAGGGCAAGTTCATCGCTTTTGTGTAAAGGGACTGTCTGGTTACACAGCAGAACAAAATCTGAACCAGAATATATCAGGAAAACCGATTCTGCTCTGAAGAGTGGAGCTCCAGATGTGTGCTTCCTCAGTGACAGCAGTGGCCAAGGAGCCTTTTGATAAAGAAATCTCTTGAGATGCTGCTTATCTTCCTGTATTAACTAACTCAAAATACGATGGGACAGCTATATTTTGTAACATGTGGTATGTCTCAGTGAAGTGGAAAGTGTGTCACACTCCAGTGTCGCTGCTGAAGCGTGCCGCAGCTGAGAAGCCAGCTTGTGCTATATTTTACACTTCAGTGACAGGCGTGCCACATGCCGTGGGATGAAGCAGTGTAACACAACATGCTGCAGTACATGAAGGTGGGTTGTAGGCTGTTGTTTGGCTTTATGCAGCTTCATGCATTTTGAAATTGGGGAAGAATACATCCAGAAAGTCTCTTCTAGTGATGAGAGTGAGTGACGTTGTGGGCAGAGCACGGCAGTAGCAGTGTGCTGGTGAAGTGGAACGTGGGAAGAGCCAGCTGCTGCTGGCGCTGAGTAGTGAGGTGGAGGTTGCCAGGCTTTTCATAATTTTGAAGGGTTCCACTTCCCTTCTGCTTTTCTCCCTGGGCTAACGGTATTGTTCTCGTAGTACCTGATAACACCAACATGCTGATAAAACAAAGCCTTAGATTTTCCTCCTCTTGTTGATGCACAGTCAGCCTGACGCCTAGACTACGAGGGCTGAGCTGTTGGTGTGGCCGAACAGAAGTGGACGTCATGGTTGTCAAAGAGAACTGAAACAATCCGTGACCTCCATCTGTTCAAACATCTGACCTGTGACTGTCGAGGAAATCTATATTCGCAGATTCTTCCCCCATACCACCCCACGAGTGGAAACAAGTTGTCAGTCTGTGTTTGGTCATGGGTTTTGCCTGTCTTGTGATCTGCGGTATATGGTTACAGGATCTGATTAACCTCACTGGATCAGCAGTGTGCCCAGCCAGTAAGGGGACGTTTACCTACGTTGCCCTTTGGTAGGTTTGCTTTTCACTGTGTTGAAGTGAACATTGTGATCTTTCTTATCTAGCGCAGGGTCATCAGCTCTCTCAATAACTGAATCTTTTCCACTATCCTGCATGACAGGCATTTAGCTGCAGTTTTTCTGCTGGCAGAGCTGTGGTGAACTTTAGGAACCAGGAGAGGTCTGCAGAGAGGTCTGTTTCTGTCAGCACCCAGCTCACCGCCAGCTGAGAGCTCCTTACTGCTCAAACTGGGTTGTGGAATAGCTTCCTTCACCCACGGTTCTGTAAGAGCCCTTGTAGGAAAGGGGTGGCACGTGTGTGCAGGACTCTTCATTTGGGTCATTGTACAAGAAAAGCATCATGAAGTAACTTTAATAGATGCCCCAAAAATGCTTGCGTGTGAAGTTCAGAGCAGAACATACTCAAGTAAGATATCTGTATTGTATGCTCTATCGACACTTGGTGTACTTTCTGTATTTTCTGTTGAGATAAGTAGTGCTCTTTGTCCACAGAAGCATCCCTATGCTTGTTTTGATCTTTCAGCATTAAGCACAATGTTAGGAACAATTAATCTTTATAGTGGTGTATTTTTTTTTAATGAATGTGCAAAGCGTATTTATGGAGCGGTACATCGGCCCACAGCCATCGGTCTGTTTTTAACTTCATTTTCTTCCTTTGTGACGTAGCTTTTATGCGGACACTTGCTTTATGTTGAAGCTTTGTTCCTATCCCACTTCTCTCTCATGTATCTCTTAGTAGGCAAACTGTATGTTACAAGTGTACCAAGCAGGGCTGGTTATTTGGCCACCAGTAGTTTTTGAAGGGAACAAATGAAAACCTAGTTTAGCTGTGTTTCACTTTTAGATTAAATTGAGAACAGTATAAAATCTGGTATATGCCTTTTTTTTTTTTTTTTTAAGAAGCTTATTTCTTTGGTAATAATTTTTATGCATTACAACCTCTTTAAATAAAGGTAGGTAGTATGCATTTTTTTTTTTGTTACAAAAAGCTGTGTTAATTTCCATATGGATTTGGTGCTAAAAGTTTTTTTCTGATTGAACTTTCATTTCTCACATGTGATCATTTTCTTGTCATGTACTGTGCTGTGCCATAATGCCCTGTCCTGTGACTGGCCAGCAGCGAGCGCTGCGTTCCAGTGTCTGGCTGCACAATCTCCTTTTACCCCACTGCCTGTGCTTTTCCTCTAGTGCTTTTTATTCATGTGACCCTGGATAACAAACCTTTAGAACTGGGAGCTTTCCTTGCTGTGTGTTTTTGTGAAGGGTCTTACACGGTCCTGCGGCTGTGATAAATACTGCTTGGGGTGCCCGGGTGCGTCCCTCCCTTCTGCTCCATCGTGACCGTGAGTGGGTGCGCTTGATCTCCTGGAGGGCAGCACCTGACGGCGGGTTCTGGGCTGGTCGTTAGAGCAGCCCCACAGGGCTCAGCAGCAAACACCAGCTAGAGAACTGGTGAGCACTGGTGAAACAGTGGGGAAGAAGCCAGCTCAGAATCTAACAGAAAATAGGATATATACAGATATTAGATAGATCTGCTGGAAGAAGTGGAGGCTTTTAACCTTCCATAAAGGTCTGAATTATATATAGATAGAGAACAATGTGTTTTTTTTTCCACCTCAAAATAGTGAATTCCAAGTATTAAAATAGTTCTTTAACTTGATTAGTCATATGAAGAATATAACTGTCAACAATGAATCAATTCCCTGGCGTGAATTTTTTCTTTAAATAATAGTCTTTAAATCTCTTCCGGAAGTACATTTTTTGCTAAGGGTAAGGTATCTTTTGCCATAGCTCCTTAATTAAATTGATTAAAAAAAATTGACACATTGTTTAAAAAAAAAAAAAAAATTACCTTTTGTGTATGGTACAGATGTGGCTGTGCTGAATTTTGTCTAGTGGTCATTTTGGCACAGCCAGTGAAGTCATGTTTTTTTTCTTTTCACACAGGATAGCCAATAGGGTTTTCTTTTGGTATCCTATTTTCCTGCTCTTTGCGGTTTGTAGTTTACCTGTAACAAAATGTTTTGCCCCGAGCTGATGACTTTCTGAAAATGTTTTTCTTGTATGCCAGTGAGACCACAAAAATGGTGAGGTAAGAGGAAGATGGGAGTTTTATTCTAGACTGATGGATTTGATCAAAATATTTGAGGAAGATGTAAGGGAGAAGTTTGTATCTTTCAGTATTTAACACAAATATTTTAGTGCCATATCAAATAATTTCCTCACTTGTATTTAATGGATTGGATATAGTAACATGTGTCTAGCAGGTTTTTCTTATTTAAAAATAAGTGCTTCCATGCTTTTTGCAATTTGTGGTACACTTAAAATGTCTGTGCAGCTTTGTGTTTCACTGCTACGCACACATCTTTGGGAAGTGTCACTTTCTCAGAAATCCTATTCTGCTTTTCCTGATCTTGAATGAATCTCAAGTACCATGAATGAAGGTAGGAAAATTACTTACAGAGTTGAGTTCTCAGGCTTTCATAGCGGAAGGTTGTGATGCAGAAAGCCAGGGAACTTTAGAGGACTAGATGGTGAGGAAAAAATAATGCAGTGCTTGTATTTATTAAAAAGCAAACCAAACAGAAAAAAAAAAAAAAGGAACAGTGAAAATAAATTTTCTGTCTCTGAGGAATCATTAATCCTATAAGTAGAGTTTCATCCTGTTGTACATGCTTCAAAAGGTGAGCATGCTGCAGTACTGAAGAGCTCGGAGAAGGACCCAGGCTGGTAAACAACCTTGCAATGTAAGGCTTAAAACCTTCCATTTGATTGCAGATTAGCCAGTGGCTGGGCTGCTTTGAATGCTTACTGAATTATGGAAAGATAAATGAATGCAAGGAGCCTTTTTGTGATGTTAACAGCGACATAAGAGCTGGTGGTTAAAAGCAGAATGTGTACAAATTCTGTCTTGAAATAAGGAGTAAGTTCATAAAAATAAATACATTTAGATGTTGGGGGAACTTTAATGATAGAGAACTCATTGTTGCGCTAGGTCTTTTAAGACAAGGGTAGATTGCTGGGTAAAAAATAATTCATTTGAGCTTTTGGAACGTGTTATACTTGGCCTGGAGAGAGAAGATCCTTCAAGTATTGAATCTGTTAATCTGAGCAAACCTTCTTTGGGGCCTTCAGGAGAACAGAATTGCCTTTGTGGTGTCAACGTGCTAAGAATATTACTGCAAAGATCCTAATCTAATCCCGCGCTTCAACTTTCCAGTGTGAAGGTTCAGGAAGGACTGCTTCCAAGGTGCGGTTAACTAGCTCTGTGCTGGGTGCTCAATTCTGTTCTGCTTTTCTTCCCCTTCTCTGAGGCATTGCTGACTGGCTGCAGCCCGCAGAGGTTGCTGGGTGACCCCAGCCAGGGCGCTGCTGTTGCTGAACTCTTGTCTCACTGTCTCCTTGTCTGACTGCTGTAAGGAAATGAAAACAAATAAACCATCACAGGAGGAGCGTGCCCGAGCACTGGAGGTGGCTCTGCTCTGATGACGGATGGAAAGTCCATCTGAGAACATGTACACCTGAGGTTACAGTTTTAGCAGCAGTAAAAAGTTACATTGTTGAAAATTTAATTGGTACTTCAGAATAGACTAATAAAGCCAATCACCTGACCTAATTTTGAAACACTGTAATGTACCAGTGGTAACTGTGGTATGGCTGCATGGCAAAAGTCAAACTGCTTTTGACTGGAAGCCTGTGACCTGCTGTCTGAGAGCGGCTTAATGGGTGCTGTTAATTCAGGGCAAGGATACTTCCCTTGATCTCGTTTTCTAGAGATTCTAGCCTAATTTTTAGTGAAGAAAGAATAAAATCTATAGTGATGCTTATGCCAGCCAAACAGCATTCATCCTCAGGTGTTTTTGAAAATTCTGCAATTTATATGGGGCTTGCATGGGAAGCAGCCACGTGTAGGCAGGCAGTGTAGAAGCTTTCTTGGAGCCGATAATTATGGCCTGACCTTGATTCCATCAGTCTTCTTCTTTCATGTATAAAAGTGTGTGTTTTGTACAGTATATTAGTCTCTGTTTGCAAACATTGTACACAGATCTTCTATAAATTGTGAGACTCATTGCTAACAGATCTGTGGAAAGGTGATAGCTCTGTTGTCATGCATAAGCACAGATGTAATCAAGTGCCAGCTGTACAAGGCATCTGTTACTTTTCTTCTGTCCTCACGCTGCAACAATCTAACAGGAAATACAGGAGCCTCTGTACAATTCTGTAGTTATTAATGCAGCATTTTGAAGTTGTTGGTGAATTTGTGCCTATTATCTTTAGAGAAGTGGTTGTTATCTCTGCGTTAAGCAGCTTCTTATCTGTCAGGATATGTAACAAAAATTTGTTGATAATCTGTGGGAGTAATTTGCAAGAATTTTATTTGTGGCAGACTCAATGATATTACCAGACTGCAAGAACCAGTGCTGTCACATTCCTGTCTTAATCTTTCCCCATTGCATAACCATCCTGGGTACACTGAAGCATGGCCAGAGCCCTTCTCCCCAGGAGACATGCATGAACCATCAGCACTCAGGTTATCGGGAGGAGAGCTGCTTGCTGCAAGTCCCTGGCTTTGTTTCCTACCTGATGCTGGCAGTTAGTTGTGAGGCTCTCAGCTGGTTTATTTCAGGCACATCTGCACCCTGGCTATGTGAGCCTCTGATGAAATGAATGTTCATTTCTCATTCCTGACATAGAGCAAGATGCAAGAACTCGAGTGTCATGCAATTCTGAGGTTTCAAGAACTTCCGATGGGCAGGAGTTTTTAAAAACTATATCCATGTTGTTCTAGATTTTTAACTGTAAGAACATAGAGAGCTCCGTAATCGAGCTTGCCTTCCTCTGCTACGTGGGTGATGAAATCCCTGAATTCCCTGTTTCAGGAAGAGGTCAGCAGAGGTCATAAAGTGTTAGAGAAAGCTGTGTTGCACGGCAGCTCTGTGCTGGCAAGCCAGTTGTGTGGTTGCAGGTTGCAGCCCTATTGCACATCCTTTATTGCTGTGTTCCTGTGCTCCTACTTCCTGTCTTCCTTCCCTGCTTGCTAGACGTTGCGCTAAGCGCTTTGGGGTGCTGACCTGGGGGAGAATTCCCTGTAGAGGAGAAAGAAAGGACAGAGTGCTGTTTTTCTACTAATTTGATGAGCTAAAATGGGTCATTGTGGAATCCATTGGGTATTGGAGCCTGGGAAAGGAAGGGGCAGAACCACTGAGCCCGAGCTTCGGGCATCACTGAGATGCGGGCGAGAGGCAGCTCCTGACTGCGAGCAGTGGAGGGCGGTCGAGGTACCCTTATTCTCTAGGGGCTGTGACATGTAGATGGATGCTTAGATCTGCGTCCATAGTTCTCATTTTCCTCTTCCAGAAGGGATCTCGCTGCAAGATGGAAGATAGGAAGGGGAGTAAAGAAAGGTCACTGAAAAGGCTCACATCTTTGGAGCGGTCGAGAAATAATTTATTTGGGAAGGGAATGAAATTTGTATGACGTTTTGGAGATTCCTTGCTATATAGGGTTTGTTGAACAATAAGATTTAAATCCTTGACATTTTGGATCTCAGCATTGTGTCATTTCTTGCTGAAGTACACAGATTTTGGGGAAGAATTTATAAATTGAAGTTGGGCTAATTCAATGAACGTTCCCGTGTTTAATGGACTGGGAGTGCATGGTAGCAAATGAGGTTCATAACGGCCTTTGCTTTGAGCAGGGAGAGTGATTAATAACCAGAAGGAAATGGTAAGGAGAGAAGTCTCTTTATTTTTTTTACTGCATGAAGCTTTTTTTTTTTTTTTTGGTTCCCAAAGAGCAAGCAGATGGTGGTGCTTGCACCCTTTCGTGTCACAGTCAGCAGATACAGACCTTGGCCAGGATGGGGCTGTCTCATTTCTTTCCCAGAAAAGCGGTCTGAAGAGTCCTGGTAATGCTGAGCCTCTGTGCTGCCAGGAGCACAAGCATTATGGGGCAAGAAANTACAAGTCTTTTTTTTTTTTTTTTTTTTTGGCTATTGCCATTTGTTTCTCCTCATTAAGTACCAGGAGCTTCCTCAAAAGTATTTGACCTTGACTTTGTACATGTTTCAGAAAATAATAATAATAATAAAAAAAACAGACTTGCATATCATTTTCTGATCACAGATTGCAGTATACCAGGGCACAAAAAGAAAGGTAATGTTTGGGAGGAGGAGTTGAACTGGAGCTGGGGAGAATTTCCGAGTACTTCTGACCTAGCTGTTGCTCCATCACTAGCTCCGAACTCGGGTTGCTGGTTTGCAGCCAGCGCTGCTTACAGAAGGCACTGGTAGAGCGTTCTTGTCGCGAGCAGCCAGGAGCAAGGGAGTGCAGGGTGGTTTCCCGTAATTTTGAGGGTGCAGTGTGTGTTAGAAGGTACATGCGCTAGGGCTGTGGTCACGTGGCTGTGTAAATGTCAAATGGAACAGTCTGAATGGTGGTTGCATTCCACATGAGCTTAAATGGAAATAGGAATGGGTTTCAATTATGCAAATGTGATTTTAAGCTATATAAACTTCTGTTAAGTTTATAGTCTTAAGCTATATAAATTTCTGTTTTGAAATAACAATCCGTGCACCCTTTCATCAAAATAATAATTTCCATTCTGTAATAAAAGTACGTTAATCAGAATAGAGTTTGTACATAGACCCTGCCCGTGGCTTTCTGTATTTTGTAGCAGCAGTGAGCGGCTAACACAAGGTAACTTGAGGCTCGCTGTTTTAAAAGCGTTTTTGAGGGGCCTTTGAAGTGCTTAGAAGTGATAAATAGCACCCTCTAATTATTAGCCTGAGCATGTGCCTAGAAAAATGTATATATTGGGAAGACTTTCGGTAGGCAAAATGTCAAACTTATTTTTTCTATTATTTCTTCGACAGTTGTCTTTTTGTGCTTATTTTGCATATTGGTTCTCTGCTGTGTACGTATGTATGTAGCATTTTGTTACCCACAGGTAGTATTTTGCTGTCCCCCGACATTTAAGGTAAACAGTTGGCATTTGTACTCTTCTTCTCCAGAATATTCTTGAGCAGATCCAGAGGACAAGCGAGTGTTGTGTCAGGAATTGTGTTAAACTCTGTAAAATAAAACAGATATGGGCAAGGGGAAACACCCTCCTTTACCAATACTTAGTACGTGTTTGTACAGCTGGCAGTTTGTGCTGCTTCGTATTCGTTGACCTAGAAGTAGCCAACGTTTTAATGTGTTCTTGGAGGGGAAAAAAGGTGTTATGGAAAAGAACTGCCACATCAAAGCCTCTCCTCAGCTTGTAAAATGGTTTCCACCACTACCTTCCTCAGCCCTATCGGAACACTCAGCACTTTCTCCCTCTCAAAAGAAAGCAAGCCTTTTTATGAAGAAATGACCCTAGAGTTTTATTTATATTTAAACGATAAAAGTGACACGAAGCAGTTGAAAAGATCTCTGCAGCTCAAACAAAAGTCTGTCAGAGGTGTAATGCAAGTTCTGTGTGATGTGTCTGTCACGTAAACAGTCGTGGCTCGGCCATTGCAGATCGAGCTAAGTACTCCCGTTAGGGAAGTGTTACTCTGCAGGGCATTTTGAAATGACTGAAATGTAGTCTAAAACTTTATGCCTGTCAAATGATTTGTGTTTTGTGGTCAGATCTGGTGTTCCAAACTCTGGTTTTGGGACAGAGGAAACTAAGTACCTACTATCTGATTGCATAGCACAGGTTCTGGACCGTTGTGGATCTGATAACTCCGTCTGAAATCATACCTTCCCTAAATGTAGGAAACTTATATTGACTCTATGTTCTGCAGCATCGTGCTTATATTGCTACATTTGTGAAGGTTTGTTTTGGCCCTCTGAGGTAATCTGAAAATCACTTTACAAAAATTCCTTCTTTCTGTTAAAATCTCGCGTTTCTTTCTTCATTTCAGCACAAGCCCACCTTACTGCTGTGTGGACCTCTATTCTTTGCGAACAGGAGAGATGGTCAAGTCCATACAGTTCAAAACTCCTATTTACGATCTGCACTGCAATAAAAGGTAAGGATGTTTACCATATACCCTTTGTGTGTTAGGGCATGCAAAATTTCGGCAATGAATACAATTTCTGGAATGTGCACTCCCTGGTTTTACTGGTTTGATGTTGATGCAAGCACAGCTTCTGTTTGCCGTTTCTCAAGCAGTATTTCAGTGTGAGTATGACAATATGCTTCTCCAGTGGCTGTCACTGAAGCTCAGAACGTTTTGCATATGAAATCATTTAAGCTTCTCTGAGTTGTGATGAGTGAGCAGGAATCATTGGAATCCTGTCTTCTACCAACAGATGGACAAATGAGATCATAGAGAGTTTAAATGGTGTCTGGGTTGGCAGCGTAGGGTTTGCGGCTCTTGTTTGTGTTCCATTGTTCTGCCAGATATGTTGCCTTCCTGCACATCAGAAAAAATCCTAGCACACAGACTGTGGCCCATGGAAAACAATTCCTGGGTGAGTAACAATGGGTCTCTTAGTTGGGATAGTGTCACCTAATTTCTGGCAGAAGATGGCTTAGAAGTCTGAGCAGCAGGCTGTGAATGCCTTGATTCCGTCGAGTCTCGGGTTTGGATTTGTATTAACCGCAGACGCACAAAACTGAATACCCCTGTAGTTTGCTGGATATTTTTAAAGGGGAACAGAAAACCCAGGATCCGTCTTCTGCATGATGGTACTGGGGATAGTCCCTTGGCACTCCTGATAGAACTTGATGCAGTGACTTTGGCCCAAGGCCGTGATTGTGCTGCTTTGACGCTTCCTTCCACCCAGCTTAAGCTTGAATGTCCAAATTAGGTCAAGTAAAAGTTACAGAGGAAAAGTACTGCTGAGCAAACACCTTTAATACCACGACCAATTATGTAATGGGATTTTGATGGTGTAAATGTCTTTAAAGGAACAGAGGATGGCAGTGCCTGTGATCCCCAGGCAATCTGCTTACCATGGGTTGTGGGTAGGATCGTTCTGTCAAGAAACAGTTCGCCTGCAGTGCTTGAGTTGGTGGGTTACGTGCCACGAAGTGGTCCCTGTTCCTTTAAAGGCCTGTCAGAAGGAGTTCAGTACTTATCTCTGCAACTGTCCCTTAAAAAATTTAAAGTTCCCTTGTGTGCAGTGTGATGATAGTAAATCTTCCCAGCCTGGCCTCCTAGCAGAAGAAAAATCCAATTGTAAAAACAGTCAGAAGGCAAATCGACATTCAGAGTCTCTCCCGGCTAAAAGGCCTTTCCAGGTGCTAATGTTTCTTTTCCTAAGTAGTAAAAGTGGAAAAGCTACTTCAAAGCTGTGTGTCTGTGTCCAAGGGAGCTGCTTTTCTGGAACATATCAGATTCTGTTATTATCCACGGAAAGCTCACTATTTCAGATTGAAAATGCATTAAATGTGGCCAAGTGCAGCGCTAATGGCGCGTTAACCATACGGTGCACTAATGGAGGCCAAAGTTTTGGATTTACAATAAAACTCGAGTTGCAGAAGAAAGGAAATCTGTTTATTATTTATAAATTTATACTCTAAAAACATCCATCAGATAGGTTTCATTTATAAAGAATGACAGTACCTCTTCAAAGAGCAGAAAACAAAAATCTACAGGATTGGGAAATATTCCAAACAAATATGGGTAGGTTTTCAGTATATACGTTCCAGTTGCACATTCAGTGCAAGTCTTTCTATTATTCATTGATTAACTTCTTCTCAGCCTTGTGGAGGGAGTTAGAGTTGATAGCTTTCTGTTGTTTTCCTTTTCTTCATCTTAGGTGACTGGAAAATGCTTTGTGGAGCTAAAAGTATTGTTTTGTTTGAAACATTAATTCATATGTGCAGAGCTTATAACTTACAGAACTTGAGATTTATAACTTGGAAAGGTGTGGAGAAGGCTACAACAAATAAAAAACCTTACTCTAATTACTTCTATGCCATTATGACGTCTCAGCCCCTCTCATCGAGTTGCTTGTACTGCTTGTGGCAGGCATGTGGCTGATTTTTCTTTTTCTGCTGAGCAACCTTATCTAGTGCAGCCCTTCACCAAAGACTCTAGCAGGTATTGGGCTCTGATGGGACAGGAGGTATTCTTGTGGCTAAACAGTGGCAAAAAAAGCCTCAATCTTCCTAATGAAATAATTACCAGATTATTTTTAATTATGTCGTATTGCAAAAAGTTCCAGATAGTCGATAGATTTTGTCTGTCAGCTTCCCACTGTGATGTTTTTATTTCAAGAGTATAAAAACTTGGTTTTGGAAAGTCATTCATGTAGGAGGGGTTGTATCCTAGTCATAAAACTTCCAAGATGTTGCACTTCCAGATTTCCCTGCTCATTTACACCATGTGGTGTTTCATGCGTAGCTGTCGTGGTTTCTCTTCTATTACTTTGTCTCAACAGATGTTTTATAATAAAGTGGTACAATATTTTAAGGTACAAATGTGTACGTGGGAGTACATAAACATGCACCTGTAACTTTGCCTATTGACACAAATCCTGTTTCTCACGACTTTGTCTGCTGATGAAAAAAATCCTGCTTTTAATAAATAAAAACCTGGTGATTTAATAACTTTGCAGTGAGAAGGGCAATGGGATGATTTCAAACTTAGCTTGTGTTCTACCAACTGCTGATTTGATTGTTACTTGAGTCATTGAAAGTAATTCAGGATCCCTGCAATTCCATTCCTTCTTTCTAATGGAGCTTTTACTGCAGGAGGTGTGTCATAAATATGCCGTGTTGTTCTGTATCAGATCTGTGTACTTCCTGAAATGAAGGTTATGTGGTTGGGATGGGAGAGAATCCTCGATAACTGCCATCTATTGGTAACCTGGCAGTTTATCACTGTAGAATTTATATTGATGCTTTTGAAATAATTACATTTAGATATTGAATCTTTAAACCAATGCATTTAATGTTTAAAGTCCACGTTCCATTTCTTTGTTTTCAGGATACTCGTTGTAGTCCTGCAAGAGAAAATCGCTGCCTTCGACAGCTGCACTTTCACCAAAAAATTCTTCGTGACAAGTATGTATAACCCTGGCTTCAGTCGTTTTGCTCTAGAGGTGGCATGAGATAAATCAGATTTTTTTAATTTCTGCTTTTAAATCCTGGAAGCATCTGCAGGTCTCCATGACTTCAGCTGAAGTTTCAGGAAATCTGTTGCTTCAAAAATAATCCAGGTGTTACTCCGTGAATCCCTGGCTCTTTTACATATTTTGCATTTGTTGTTGCTGTTGGTAATTTCTCACTGTTGTGAGGAGCACTGTGTCGGCATCACTAGGTAGCCAAAATATTCTTCTGTTCATTTTGCACAAATATGTGCACAAGTTTCAGGTTGTACATAAAAGCAGCACTTGGAAAACAAATCATTGGCAATGTGCACACTGGTTATTTTCTGTTGTCCAGGTGCATTTGTGTTTTCGTTTGTCCTTTAGCAGGCCCCAAAGCTCAAGCAGGTCAGTAGCGTATTGCGGTAACACAGCGACAGGTAGGCATTTGCCTGCAGGTGCTTTTACACAAACCCTGAGCCTGGAGGAGCCGTGTGTTCAGATCCCTGTACCCTGCTGTAGCTTATGGCTTGCCTTGCAGTAGCAGCCAGTTGATTGTAACAGGTAAGGTGCTCTCCAGCAGCTGTTCGTCTACAGTAAGCGTCCCTTTGCTGCCCCAGCATCTGTACCCCAGCGACTGACATGTCTGTTAGTAGAGGAGGATGGTATGTTTTCGCTGCTTTTGCTCTGACCTGTCACCGAGGTAGGCAGGAGTAGGGTGTCATTTACCTGCTCCAGGACTGCGTGCGTCTTTGTAATGCTAAACACCAAGGAAGTGTTCACTGCAGGAAAATTAAAATCTTATCTAAGTGGTTAGTGCTAGTGTTTATCGAGAAGAATTGCGTCTCAAACTGTGTAGATTACTAAAAGATCATAATTTACTTTGGGAGAGTTGGAGTTCCATTGTTAAAAAGGAAATCTGGAATTTTCGGGGTGTATTTTCAGTCACAATTGGAAAAGTTCTCGATTACCTTCCAATGTTATCGCTGTGTGTTGAGAGAAACCCGGTTAGAAGAAGCTATTTCTTGTAACAGTTTGAAGCACCATAGTGCAGTAATATTAAAGTTGCCAATAGGTGTCAGTTTCTTCCTATACATGGATGTAAGATGCATAGGAATCTGCTAGGGTTCAGCACAGAGAGCCAGATGGGGAGAGATGATTGTGTCCTCCTGTTCCTCAATCCTCCACCAAACTCCACCAAAGAGAAGTAGAGTGCGAGCCTTGCTTTACTGTAGGTCAAAAAAACCCGACTGTATTAAATGTGTATTTTGACAATTCTTGTCAATACCTCAATTTGTTTTTTAAAGTGAGTGTATTTAGCTGTATTTTGGGGAACAGGGATATCCTATTCAGAACTGTAACTTCTTTCAGCGCGTTTTTGTGAAACAGTAGTGGAATTTAGAAAGGATAAAATAAACCTTTTGCAGTTCTTAATCAGATGATTTGAAAGTCCCAGCACTGAGGTGTCACAGCTTGCACTGTGTTTCTCCAGCTGTGCTGTGCTTGTAACGTCAGAAGCTCAGGATATTCTCAACCTTTCTCCCCATTCTGGGGTTCCAGAGGCACCCCGCGAGTTGGCCGTCATGGGGAAGAAGGTCAGGTGTGTTATCTGAGGGCTTTTGGTCGGAAGTGATGGCTTAAAAGGTCAAAAATATTGAGATCACTAGGTCTTTGAAGCTGTTTCTTTTTCTGTGTAAACTACTGTGTGGAAAAGGAAAATGGTTTTAAAAAAGGACTGGGTGGTGATGTGCAAATCGCATCTTCCACTCGTATCAGCTGAGTAGCATGGCAGCCCTGGATCCTCACTCAGACTGCTGAAATGCAAACATAATTGAGCAGAAGATCTTTCCCATTTTGTTGACTATTTATACATAGGAATTAAACGCAGAATGCACAATTGAAAACAGTGTCATGAATTCTGAAGTTTGATGTTCCTCAGCAATGCTAATGCAGCTGTGGTGCACATGAGTAGTATTTGTCTTTCTGTTTTTGTTTTTGTGGTTAAATGTGTAGCTTAATATATTGTTGTAATAAATATACCATAAAATACTCAGGATGTAGAACATGGTCAAGTTGTGCTGCTGTTCGAATGTTTAACTCCTGCATTTCCTGATTTTTTGTATCTAACTGAGCAAGTCTGACCTAGTTTAATCATTTTTGCATGTGATTTGATGGAAATGTGCTGATTCGCCTGAATGGCAGCCAGCCAGCAGATTTTATTTATGCCTTGTAAGAAAAATCAGCGTACAGGTGCTCCAGTCTCGGCGTTTGGATTTCAGACAGTTGCTTAAACTTGGCTGGAAAACCTACTGGATAGTGGTAGCAGAATGACAAGGGCATCCTCTCAGGTACCTACCCAGCAGGGCTGTCTTGTTGGCACGTGAAGGGCAGGCATAGTTTCAGCCTGCAGGGAGCTCCTGGCAGTGCCTTGCCTGTGGCACCCCGTGCTGCTGCGCCTACGCCTGGAGCCAGCTCGGTTTCATGAAGGAAAGATATGCATCCAGGGGTAGGTAAAGCCACACAGCAATTTTGTAACCTGCACTGTTTTAAGTGCTCAGGTGGCCAAGTATCAAGAATTCATTTGATGCCTGTGATAAAGTTATTTCCTTTTGGTAGCTGTCAGTGTCAAGGTGTGGATTTTAAACAGATTTTAAAATGGTTACGAGTTCACGTAAGATTTCCCTCAGAGCCTTTTTCTGAGTACTGTGTGATTGAACAGTCAGAGACAAAAGTGATGTACAAGCTTTCCTCCTACTTTACTCTAAAGAACAGACGCAGAAAAGCTGAATTTCATTGATTTCTATTACATCAGTGCTCCCACAACCCTCCTCCAAAAATGCTTGCTTAGTGGAACACTGATGATTATGAATATGGCCTGATGGATACTTTCTTCTCTATAACGAATATCCTTCCCACCCCCTGGGCCCTAAGTAAGGATCATCACAGATAACATCATGCATGTGGCATCATCTTTGTGTCCGATAGCTGGTGCCTGCTCAGTTTCTCTGGCCCTTCCACTCCTCCTATTGATATATTCTCCATCCATTATTCTCTAGGGATGAAGACAGTTATTGCAGCCATTAGCTGGCACCACATTTCTATTGATGCTGTACAGCTAGAGCCTTAAGACGTAATTTTCCAGATTTTAGTCAGAGTACTTTATTGTATACAAAGTCTCCAAAGACTTGCCTAACCACAAGCCAAAAATTATTTGGTATATATATTAAATGCACCCTACCTGCCCCTCTCAAAATAAGGAAAAAAAGTGTTTGATACCCCAGTCTGCAATTTGGATGTGGTATTCCTATTTTCACTGACATTCACATGCAAGAAACAGTAAGTTGGTTTCAGTTTGTCACAGGTCTGATCTGGAAATCATCTAGGCTGTTTTAACGTTTTTGTTAGCTGTGTTAGAATTCCTTTTCCCTGATGGGCACACAGGGAGCAGTTTGCTTGCTTTGCTTTGAAGTAAAAACACTGCATGTCTCGTGAGGAGGTTTAATGCCTGAGGAGTTACAAACAGAACTTCTTGAAGAATGTACAGTTCCCTTCTCAGCTGTGATCAGTAAGTGGCATTTATCCTGGCCGTCCCACATGGTATAATAATTGATAGGATTCCTGGGTCTGGGGGGGGAGGCTCTGAGTTCAGATCGAAAGTCCTGAAGGCAGGTGGGAAGAAAGCTCCTGTTGCAGAATGTTTTCTTGATCAGTGAAGAGAAGCCGAGCACATTCCTGTGAATTGTGTATTAGCCATTTATACATAAATGTAAATACATACATATATATATATATATAATATTTTATATGAATATATATATTGCTGCAATGCAGGACTGAGGCTGTTGTGGACATGACATGGATGTGAGTATTGCCCTGCAGAGGGATATGATGACAGTACGTGTAACGTTTGTGGCTGTACTTTCTCACCCTCTTACCCTTGGGTGAGTTTTTTTATTGTTTTCATAATGATAGTGCCACTATGATTTTTTTTTTTTTCCCTAAAAAAAAGCATGATTTCACAGTAGGGTGCATCCTGCTGGTTTGCTCTTTTGCTCAGTTTTTATGGGTGATACTTAAACAGAAGGAAGTACAAGAACAATAGCAGAGTTTTGGAAAGTATGTGACAGTGTGAGAGCACTAACATTTACATAGGGCCTTTCATCTAGATGGAATTTATAAACTATTACTTTATAAAGTTTATAAACAAACAAATTTGGTTTGCTTGGTGAAGCTAAAAAAAAAAAAAAGCACAAACAAACATGAAATATTAGATAAAACAGCTTATATGACTTGTTTTCCTTAGAGTAAACAGTTCTTCTACAACAAGGGTATCACTGGACCCATTATTTATTTTTAATACCCTTCGATGCTCTCTGTCATGGATCTGTTTTCTGGCTGCTTTGGATTGCAATACTTACAGTAATTTTGTAATTTCATTACTATAGAGTGCTGTGATTTTTATGAGACCTAGAAAAAAATAGTAATTGATAACAAGCTACATGCAGTAACTGAAAATTAGCATAGCCTTAGTGGATTATTGTAGCTTTATTTTATTTTATCATACTAGTATTCATACACACATACCATGTAAACAGTCATACAGAGGTGTGGCTTGAAGTAAAACTCAGCCACGCTTGTATACATTCCTGCTAGGTACAAGGTGTGGAACGTGCATTAAAGAGCACAGATATGGTGATTATTGGGACAGATCTTGTAACTGATAGCGAAAAGGATGAGTGTGGTTCAGTGCAGAGGACAACAGTGAGAGCTGAGGAAAGAAACACGGTGAAAACTACAGAGAAGAGAGGTTTGTCTATTAAACAGACACAAAAGAACACAGAAAAGGCTAACTTACTAAACTGGTTTCCATTAAAAAGCAAAAGCTAAGTCAAGATAAAGCAGACGAAAGTCTGGAAAATATCATAAACAGATTGTTGGTGTTTTTTTGTTTTGTTTGTTTTCCCCAGGACTATAAAATAGGTCTAGATAGCAAGAGACCTTATGATGTGCTGTAAAGGAAGAACTGGCCAGTAGGGTCTTAAGATAAGCACATCAGGAGGTGTTTGAAGAAAAGCAACATTGTTCTGGGCACCTCTGATTTGGCTTTGTCATTCACTTTGCTTTACTCGTTTGCATGTTAATTTGCAGTAGTTCACAGCATGTCATTTTACAATGTGTTTTAGTGCGGTCTGAGAAGGAAATGGAGCAGTACCCTGTGGAGGGAGCCATGGTCAGCTCTGAGTGCATGGCTTACGTACGCAAACACAAACTCTGATTTAGCTCAGACGAGCACTGACTTGGTGTCAGATTTTTCTAGGGAGACGCGTTGCCTCCCCAGGCACATCTAAACCTGACCACCTGGCAGGGATGAGAGCTGCCTTAGCTCCTCGTTCAGTGGAGCCATCCAGGGAGTGCAGGATGCTGCTGCAGAGGGACCGGACGGCAGCGTTACAGCCTGAACTGCGGCAGCGGTCACCTCTGAGGGACAGTTGTGACTAAAATGCTGGTCCTCCACCAGCACAGTACCTCTTTCCGGCAGGTCGTGTTGGTATGAGCTACATTCTGTTTGTGTGCGGCGTCCCTTACAGCACGGGGTGCACAGCCGTGCTGCAGGGTGCCCCAGGTGCCCGAGGGTGCTGCTGGGTCTCGTGGTGTTCTCTCTCATTGCTGCCTGGCATCCTGAGTAAGGGAGCTGCTTGCAAGCATGTGATTGCCTGGGGAGCTCCAAGGATTGCTCGCTTGGATGGGAAGTAGCCACTGAGTTTTTATGGCTGTCAGAAATCCATGCAGGGTTTAGTCCCCAGCTCCACATTTCCTACTGGGATTTTACATCTACATCTTTTTTTCACTTTTTTTTTCTCGTGAAAAACCTGTGCAGCTAGGTGGAGAGCTGTCCCAGTGCAAATGGTTCAAGTTTAGTCGTGGCGTGTTTGGTGATGGATTGCCTCAGTCTCCGTTATGGCTGACATGACTCCATAATGGCCCTGCTTCTCCTAACAGAGTTTCCCAGCTCTCCCAGTTTGTTTAAAAGCTAGATGGGGAGAGGAATGTGTTGCTTTTCTCTTCTGGGCTGCTCTCTCTGTATTCACACTGACGTTACTGAAGCTGGGAGATGATCTTTTTGAAAGCAATTTAAGAAAAGGACTGGAGTCTTAGTTTTTGTAGGAGCGTAGAGCAGTGGAAAGATCCAAAGTGAGAGGAGTGGGTATTTGTGTGGATCTTCAGACCAAGTAGATGAGGTGGCTGTGTTGGTTATGGGCATAAAGATACAAATCTCCAAAGGGTGGCAGAGATTTTCATGAAAGTAATTGAAAAATAATGGAGAATAAACATGCTTGCTCTTTGGTCACTCGTTAAGCAAACGTTTGTATAGCTCTTTGGAGAACTTGAAGTCTCTATGTACTCAGGAAAAACAAATACATAAATCCAGCACAGCAACAAGAAAGCCAGAACCATCTCTGATTCCAAACAATCACAGGCTATGTGTTTTCCAGATTATAATTTTCTAAGTCAGTTTAAAAAGATGGAAAACAACAGGGAAATTGCAGCGTTGAAGAATTTACCTTGGTGCCCTTTTGCCGCTGCCCGGCTGATCCCTGCTCTGGAGCACAGCAGTGCCCGTGGGCTGGGGCTGTTGGGCTCAGTGACTGCATCAGGGCAGCAGAAGAGCATGGGCTTGGTTCATTCAGGCTTTCCAAATAGTATTGTTCTAATTTGGCCGTTTCACAACTCTAAGTAGTGTGTTTCCTGTGTGTGTGACTACAAAGCACGGAGTAACTGAGTACTTAAAAGCATTTCAAATAGTTTTGAGTAGTTTTTTTCCTGTATTTTTGTGAGTGATAGTCCCAGTAAAGCTGGCTGTAAGGTCTCGTGTTGCGCAGAACTTGCTTGGTTTGCTGTGCTTTTGGAAGGATTTTCCCTTAGTGATCTTTTCTTGGATGACCTCTCCATGCTGTCATTAATACTTGGAAACCTTGGTCTTCTTGACAGTTAGTTCTGCATTCTCGTTGTGTTCGTTTTTATTGTAAACATGCTAAAATTGCTGCTGTTGTTGCTTAGGATGGATTTTTCCTTGGTTGTTTTGAAGCTTAGTAGGAGGAGAAGTTAATCTGTAAGAGCTGGGCATGCAGCGACTGGCGGCCGAGCCGGGCAGGTCACGCTGCGTCTGTCGTTTCATTTGCCTGGTAGATGGTGTTCTGCTGACTCCAGCTGTTTTTTTGGGAGGCAGAAAAACAATTTGCTTTTCCTTCCCAGAAAGTATAACCCTTTGTTTATCCTTGCACTGCTGCAAGTTTCCAAAATGCAGAGATTTGCAGAGAGAAGAAAGGGAGGAAATAGCTCTTTTTTTACGCTGTTTTTCGTATCAGAGAGAAGAGTTTAGCCCTGAGCCGAGTCGTTGACCTCTGTGGAGGGTATTATCAGAACTGGCTGATTGGTGTGTGGAGCTGTGTCTAACTGACCAAATCCAGTTCACAGAGCAACCCACCTACGATAGGTTTTGTGACAACAGTATGTTTTTTATGGTAACTTCACTTTGTTCTTTGTATTTGGTTAATTTTTGATTTGAAGAGGAATGCTGTTTTGTAGTTCCTCAATTACTTCAGCTCACTGAAATAATTGAGAACAGTTCCCTGTCGCAGCAAGGAAGGTGCTTCTTGCTAGGAGCTGTTAAAATGCTTGCTTCTGTCATTCCGATGATGAGTGATGCCCTTTGTTTTCTGCTGTGAGGATATTACAAGGTGCTTGCAGAGCCTGGGAAATGCAAGTGACTGATTCTGAAGTCACTGTAGAGATTTCTTTCATGAGGGTTGTCATCTGACAGCTTTTAATGATGTATTTTATACATAAAAATGGAGAAAAATAAATGGGAAGGACCTGAGTGTCTTTACTGACCCAGATGAGAACTGCTGAAGCAGAAGTCAGCATTAAAACCTCACTGGTCGTGATCTATAAAGTCACCGGAAGAACACGTTTGTATTTACAACCCTTTTTTGCTTTCTTTGTTCCTTAAGAGTCTCTGGCTACCCACATTTTATGCACTTCTGGAGTGTAATAACCATTGTGGCATCATCTCTTCAGAGTTCGTTTTCCTTCCTGAGATCAGGGCAGTGATAAGGCCCTACAAAATACTCGCTTGGTTTTGCCTTCCTGGCCTGAGATGGATGTAGTTCGATGGATTGCTGCCTCTGCTCCCATCGCTTTATGACCTTTGAAATAGCTTGCTGTGATCCGCCAAATTTTGCAATACCCTCGCCACTCTGCTCTACAAAAACGAGATAAGGAGCTGTTTGTCGTGGTGGAGCAGCTTCTTCTGCGTGTGCCCAGCGAAATGCCATCGAACACGTCTTTCAGGTCTATCAGAGTGTTTTCAGACTGTTCCTGCGCACCATAGCTAACAGCCCCCCCCAGCACACCTTTTTCATTGATCTGCAGGCCTCCAAAGTGATGCCACTTAACTTTAGAGCCCATTGTCCTCACTAAATATTCTGGGCATTTTGGGGGCATGTTTGGAAGGACCCCGGTCTTTGCTAGATGAAGGAGAATAGCTTTGCTTTTTCGCACTGTAGTTAGCGCACAAGTATCCAAGAGTCTGGGATAAGAGAAACTGGGGAAATATCACTTAGGTATCTGTGTACGTGTGTGCATGTATGTAACTATGTTGCTTCTCAGAAGGCAGTGTAGGATCGAATGCAATAACTCTGTTGTTTACATGTGTTCCTCTAAAATGCTGTTGCGGATCGCAGCACTCCTTGTGCCTGTGATACGGGGTCAGCCAGCCTGGACTCCTTGAAATGAGAGCCACGAGTCTTTAAATGTTTGAGTGTTTTGTTTCCTGGCCAACCAGGGAAAGAGGGAATAGGAATTACTGAATTGTCTGTTAGCCTAAGCACTGCTGAAAGCAGAGAGTAGCCAGGGGTTTGCTAGTCCCCTCCTTCCCCCCACCCCTTTTGCTGTATTTCTTATTTATCCAGGCGTTTGTGCACGGATTTAGGTCTAGCAAACGGCATCATGCACGTGGCTGAAGGCCTTTGTTTACCAGCTAAGGTTTGAACACTGGAGCTCAAATCCTGTTATCGTGGCGCTAATCAGTAAACAGGTTTGTGGTGTCATCTGTGTGGCTTCAGCCGGTGAACTTTCAGGCCCCTACCTGGACCCAGCACCCTGTGGGGTCAGACCGCCGGAACCTCACGTGCCGGGGCAGCGCGTTACAGCTGGGGCCAGCAGTGGGTGCTGAGTGCCGGCAGGGGCTGCGCGGTGGTGCGGGGACAGCAGCCGCCCACCCTGCAGGGCTTCATTTGCAGTGGTGAAACCCAAAGAACGGGAAAAGGGACGTGGGAGCAGGACAGCAATAGCAGTTAGGATGAGGGTCACCACGCTACTCTGAGTTGTAGAGAACCTAAGCTTTTAATTTATCCTTAGCCATTATCTAAAGGTTTTCACTAGATTTAAATCTTCTATTTTTAACTTTAGCGGTTAATAGCATGGTATTCTCGGTTGTTGCACGTCTTGTTTTCATCTTATGCATGTGTATATATCTATTTGTAATCAAAACATACAGCTAATAAAAAGCAGATGAGTGGTGGAAACTTTGCCACTGATTTTAAAGGATTGACAAATTCATTGTAAGGTTAAGCACATGCAAAAGTCTTCTGAGAGGGTAAGGCTTGTGTATGGCGTTACTAAAAACAATACCAAAAGCACAATGCGCTGTTTCACACCACAAAAATCTGGGAGAGCTTGGAAGTTAACTGCAAGTGTTGACCAATGGAAACATGTCAATAAAGTAAAATGCATCAAGATGTGAAGATACAGAACGGATCAAGTCAATCTTTGAAATATCCCCCTCACCCCACTGTATCAAAATGACATTAAAAAATGCAAACATAAGGAAAAGCTGGTATTTACACATAATTAGCAATTCAGACTAGCTCATCTAACCACAGTCTTATCTTTAGTAACAAAAATGCAAGCATTTGCTGAGTGACATTAGCAATTGAAAGGTTTTTGTTTAGACTTTTTGTTTTCTTGGCAATAAGTAAAATTCTCTGTAAGAAGTCAGTAAGATATTTCTTAATACTGCCTATTAAAACTTTCCAGGCTGCTATCCGTGTCCAGGGCCAAACATGAATCCTATTGCTCTTGGAAGCCGTTGGCTTGCTTATGCAGAAAATAAGGTAAGGAAAGATTTAATTTCAAGAAATACTTTTTTTTTTTTTTTTGTATTCTATAAACAAAAGCTAGATTGAAATGTAGAAACAGTCTCAGAAACAAGCTTTGTGAAAGAGATGGTCTTTTGCAAGAGGACTTGCATAACGGTGTCAGACCTAATCTTTGACCCACACGAGCTGTGCTTTGGTATCATTTATGTCATATCTTTACTTTGCACATTTGATTGAAGTTCATGAACTCAGAGGGCATAAATACTAAGTAGCATGGGCAGAGAAGAAAGCTGTCAACATGTATGGTCAGGGAGTGACTCAGTCACCAACCTCTTTTGCATTTGAAAATTTTAAAACCCCACGGAAAGGCAGGCAAGCAGGGATTCTTAAATTCTCTGCTGGCAAACTGACTTGGAACAGAGCTGTGGGTTTGTCTGACAACACAGCAATGCGCTTTGTAGGTTAGGAAATCTGCTTCTTAACATCCTCACTGAAACTGTTAAGCTCCAGGAGGGAAAAAAAAAAAAAAAAAAGGTGGAATTAATTTTTCTTCTTTTTAGACATAAGAAGGAAATAGATCCCAAACAAAACAATTATCACTCTTCTCACCCTGCCCTAGGCCAGAGAAGGGATTGTGTATTTAAAGCTTGAAGTGTTTGGAAACTTGAAATTCAGCTTCTAATGCCTTATTTTTATTTCAAAGCAGATGGTTTTTCTCCCTTCCACCTGCACCTGGCATAGCTGTTTCCAAGGCTAAATCGGAAATAATTGGAGACTTTATAAATGTATTTGTTGTTACACCCTTCTGAGCACAACTGATTTCTCTGCACATTCAGGCCTGCCTTTCCTTTAATGCCACACCTATGTGGTTTTATAAAACTTACCCTCAGCCTGGGATTTAAAAAGTGCTACTACACAAAATATAAACCTCTGACTGACAAAAGAATTACATCAGAAAATGAATTTAAATAGCCTGTGTATTCTCTGTGGACTTCCCCTTTTTCTTTAGTTTAATTATTTTTATTTAGATATTTAAATATAAGGAGAAAAAGCAATGCCTCTAGAAACAAATATATCTTACAGCAATTTTTAATTTTCTTTTAGGAAAAACCGTTGAACAGGCAACGTGTTCTGTGTGTCAGTAACAAATCTCCATAGCTCTTTGCCATTTTATTTAGTAAGAAGCACAGCTGGCACTGAGAGCTGGGGTTCAGTGGCAAGAAATGCTTTTGTAGGTTGATGGGAGGTAGAAGAGTCTTGTTTTGATTTATTAAATTTGACGGAAGGCAATACAGAGCAAACCCCACGTACGCTCCTCTAGGCTATCGAACGTGAAGTTTAATGTAGCTCTCTTCCTTTGCCATTGCTTTGCCTGCTTGTCGTGAAAAGGGGGAAAGCCGCAGCCAGATTCTTAGAATGTCAGATACTTGAAGTTACATTTACATGGCTAAAGCTTTTGATTATATTTATTCAAATTTATTTGTGGTGTTACTGCCAGACCCCAAATCCCACCGTTTCAAAGTTTATGAATTCTTAGTGACTGCTCATCTCGTAATTGAAAACCGGAGTTCGGTACGCGACAGTCTGGGTGGCACCCAGGAGATTAGAAAAAGGGGTTAAGTGTCTCAGCAGGGCTTTCTGCTGTTTGTAGGAAAAAGCACACCACTGTACATGATAAACAAGAGCTATGGTAATGGGTTATGGGCTTGTGTAGTTTAATAGTAGTTTCTTGGTTGCTGTCTTTCTTCTTGTAGCTGATCCGATGCCATCAGTCCCGTGGTGGAGCCTGTGGAGACAACATTCAGTCTTACACTGCCACAGTCATTAGTGCTGCCAAAGTGAGTACATCGTCTGCTGCTGGGAGAGGTTGTCGTGTAAGATAATTACTAGGTTTCCCTGCTGAATTGTACAATTTTTTTCCCCCTTCTCATTCACAAAAGAGAGAGGAAAAAAAAAAGGGTAAGAAACAGGCTAGCGATAGCCCCATACAGGGCCTGATCCTGCACATCTCTGAGAGCTGTTGTTTTTAACCTTTTTTTGTCCTTCAGAACTTGTCTTTATTACAAGCAGCTGTTCATGTTAGGAACTCCTCGTACAAGAAGATCATAGTACAATGGATTGGCGTTGTGGCTATTCATAACACTGCACGGTTACATGTTGGGAAATAACACTGTGCATTGTTAGCCTTCTAGCATCACGAAAACAGACTTCACAAGTGCTTGGTGCTTTTTGGACTCAGTCACACCAGCAGTACGTGCTTTAATCTCTCTGAATGATGACAGCACAGCACTAGAGCTAATTAGTTACCTAGTAACTTTGCTGGAGGTTAGAGTTTATTGATGGCTGTTTACATACAAGTTCCATTGCCGAGTTTTTTTTTTTTTTNNGACATTATAATATCATTCTGTTTTCAGAGAAACATCGGAGTTTTCATAGTATCAGAAAATGACCATGGCTTGGAAAAATCTTAAACGAGCCAAAGGCTATGCAGAACTGTTGTTTTACTGTATCCCCCCACCCCACCCTGCCCCACTCCTTTTCTTGAGGACTTGCCTGCAACATTTTGCCAGGTTATTTCTTCTTCACAGAGATGCAGGCATACACACAGACAAGTGAGTTTTGGCATTGTCTACCAAACTTGGTGCTGATTACAAGCTTTCATTGTAACCACTAGGCTTTTCATTTCTGATAGACACAACAAGCCAAATCTAATAATAGGAATTAAATGACAGCACAGAACAGAAAGGTCAGTGTCACTGAAGAAAACAACAGTTACAAGAACCCACAAAGAGAGACATAGGCCATGCCATCTCATGTGAAAACAAAACAAACACGAACCTATTCCATCAGCAGAGCGCTGGGTACAATCTGGCTGTGGATGTAGTGGGAGAAAAATCAGTTTTTTACATTGTTGAGGGGAACGTGAGTTGCTTTTCTTCTGAAAATATAAAATTAGCTGCATCTCTTTGCAGTCTTCCACTATCAGCAAAGAAAAGTCGGGGAGAACCCCCCAAACTCCTTCAATCTCAACATCACTAACATGTTTTAATAGCGCAGTTAGAAAAAAAAACGTACTGAGCATAACCAGCCGCAGTTATGATCAGAGGTAGTAGAACCATACAAACACATCGCTGTACTGCCTAAGCCAAGCCTGAAGAACAGTCCAAAGCTTTGTTAAACCATACAATGGTTGTCAAAATATTCCAGTAGGCATTGAAGACTGAAGCGTTACCCGGTTTAATTCTTTTCAACAGCCTAAAAGTCTGAAAAAAGGAGGACATCTGGTATAGCCCTTAGCCCCCAAAGACTGCGGATAACTAGGTTTTAAGGCCCATGAAGCCCAGGGTGATGACCTTTCCTCCTGAGTAGTACCTCCTGAGCAGAAATGCTGACAGGGTCACTTTGGGGAATTACCTTTCAGATCCCATGTGGAAGGGGTGCGTGGCAGTACAGAATATTTGCTTCATGGTGCTCGCTTTGATAAGAAATCTATTTGAATGTCCTGGCAGTGAATTGTGGGTCTGTCCTCAGTGTGATGCGCTGCTGTGTGCTTCATGCAGCAAATACGTTTTCTTGTTAATTAAATAACTTTGGAGTCAGAAGCTCCTCTGTTAACAGAGGGTACCAAGGTCAGAATCACATGGGAGTGTTATTTGCTGGTGCATATTCTAAAAAGCTCTAATAGTTATTCTTTAAAAAACAAAACAAAACAGGAAATTCCTGGAAATAGAAAATGTGTAAAGATTTCAATTTAGGTGAATGTTTAGCTCAGACAAAAATGGATGAGTTTGGAAAAATGAAAATACTTCATGAGGCTTCTGTCCACTGCTGGTGGAGCGAACAGAGTAGAGTGGAAGTAGAATCTCTTTCTGAATAAACCCCGTTATTACTGACCCGTGGCAGTGATGGGAGAACATTCAGGTGCCTGGTTTTAGGTAAGAACCTAATTATGAAACTGCTAGTTTTAATTACCTGTATTCTCCATTTTTGGATACAGCAGGGAAGGGGATGTGGGAAAAGACATTCCTAGGTCTCCTTGCTTGTGCTCTTGGCATGTCCCTGGGTGAGTCACGTTTCAGCTCGCTCTGTCCTGGTGGGGCTCATGCAGACCTTCTGCCAAAACAACGAATTCCTCGCAGTCCAACTTTCTGTGCTGATGAAGATCAGTTTGCTAATAGGTTTTCTCCCCTTTCCTACCTCTTTTTAGAATGTGTGGCAAGAGCAGGAAAGGGAAACGTCTTTGTGAAACAGGCATTTCGGCAAACGCTTCGTTTGAATCTGAATCTAGAAGTGATTGTATGTTCGTTTTGTTTAAACTAGACATGGGGCTTTTAATTATTGGTCACCAAGGCATATATTTTTGATATCTTTTTCTGCTTTCTATAGATTTTTCATTTATAAATAAATTTATTGTGGCTTTTTTTTAGAAGCGGGAGCAGTATGCTGTTTTGTCATTGAAAGGGTGCAAGAACCTTGGAACAA
>VXAV01000765.1:52817-97849 GCA_013399715.1 Alectura lathami | reverse complement strand
GAACCTTGGAACAAAACAGCCTAACAGGCACCAAATGATGCATGTTAATTTTCTCAAGTAATTAAAGTTGTACCTATTGTTCAATTAAGTGAGGTGTGAGTGCATACATTTACTTTGAATATGTTTCTTCATGTTTGAACAAATATGAACAGCTCTTTTAAGCAGACAGGATACATGTGAGCGTGCAAAGAATTTGTGTTTGCACAATGTCATCATTGCTTACCAAAGGAGTTGGATCATGTGTTTTCATTTTATTTATAAGAAAATTTCCCTGCATATGAACTGTCAGTTCCCACTGATGACAAAGGAATCAGGGCAGTGCAAATTTTAATCTATTTCAGTTAAGATGTATTTGGTCTGTCGAATATCTAGTATCAAATTATAAACCAAATTCTTCTCACCCAATAACTTCTTTAGTTGATTATTTCTCCATATCTTTTAATCCTGTAGTGGTAAAGTGATTTAGCAAAGGCTGCATCTGTTTTCTCTTGTTACCTGATAACTTCTTAATGAGTACTAACAGCTTATGTGAGAGCAAGGTCATTAGCTCTAATGGATAGAGGGGACAGCTGATATGGCATGGGAAAGGTTAAAGATTACCAGAGAAGTTTTTGCAAATATACACACAGCACGGAGAAGTAAGTGCTGTAATGGCTTTGCACTGATAGTTCTGAGCTAATGGCCTCAGCCACATCTCTGTACACCTATTACTTCTCAGTAGTCCTGCAGTCACAGTCTGCTCTAACACACAACAGTAATTCATTTTGGTAGATAAGCATGGTAATTTTTTGCTGGTGAGATTTGAAGTGTATGCTTGGCACATTGTCATCCAGTTTCCGCAGTTACGGCATTAAAATACGAAATAAGCTGGTTACGCTTTTTGGTATTTGAACTTGCATGGGTGCTTTCTGTGTAGCACTTCTATGCTGATTTCTCCTCCTGCCGCATGAACTCCCAGTGCATTTTGTATGGTTTTACTGTTGGTCAGAAAACGGCCTTGTCAGTTTATGTTAAAAAAAAAAAAAAAGAAAAGAAAAAAGAAGAAAGAAATGCGTTCTTGTGATGGCGTTGGGTCCATTTTAGGTCTGCTCCTTGGACATGATTTCATGTTTATTTTTCAGTCTTCTGAATTTGCCAGTGTTAAAATTGGTTTAATTGTCATTTGTTGCATCTGGGTATAAAAAGAAATAATAAGAAACAAATGGCAGGATATTACTGAAGACTTTAAACCCCAAAGACATTCCTATGATAAAGGCACGGCTCGATTTTAAGTGGTAGTATCTCCATTAGCAGTAATGGGGTGAGTCCATCAGCAGAGGCACCTCAGAGGTTAATCAGGCTTCCTGGCGGGGTATTGCCATCGATACAGTGTGGCGCCTGATTCTGTTGGCCCTTCAGAGGTTTTCCTGACAACACACTAACAGACTTTGTGTAAGTCATTTCCTATGAATTATTAAAACAAACGTTTGGCTGCTAATTGATGAACACTAATGTGTTTTCTAATCACTGCAGTTTGAGATTTTAGCACTAAACAAAGCAGTTGCAATTGATTTGTGGCTGCTTCTTGGTTTCAGCCTGTGAGCTGAATGTTTTTTTCCTTTTCAATTTAGCAGGCAGCTTAGCTTGTCTTTTTAGTTAAGAATTGGCTTGTTATAGTGTCATTCCATTCTGATCTCCTTCTCTATTTCCTATTTATATTGCATAATAAATCTGGACAATTCTTTATAGCAAATAAGGTGCAGTCCTTGGTTCAAGGAGAAGATATTTAAAGTTGCATTTTGGGTATTTTTTAGATCTATGTTTCCCTTAGTGTGTGTAGGCTCCCTCTTTCTCCAAATACAAACAGAAAAAAAAATCGTCAGCATCTTTAGATAATACAAGTCAGCGCGGTGAATACGTTCTGCATCCCGCACCTGGAAGACATGCAGACTGTAGAGAGTGACGTTATTGGTGGCTGGGGCGTGTGTGTGCCCTGTCCTTCCTCGCACCTTGAGGTCGGAGTCTTTAATTTGGCTGGCGCTGAGCTGTAAAGCTGCAAGCTGCATAACTGCTGAGAAAGGAACATGTCTGTCCTGCCTACCACGGGCTGAATCCCTTGTCTTTTACTCTGGTGGTTAGATTCAGCATTTGCCATTACTCACTAAAACCATTTCTGTATGCAACATTGTTCCGTACTTACTCCAAGAGGTGCAGAGCACAGGAGGCAGAAAGATAATTGATGCAAAGGGAAGAAGTTAAAGAAAGGAAAAACTTGAACAGAGAACACTAACGTTCTTTTTTTTTTTTTTTTTCTTTTCCCTGAGAGTTTATTAGAAGCATTTACCTCAAAAATAAAAGTAAATAAACAAAATTAGTAGGATGCTAAATCTTTTCTCTTACATACAGCGTCCCGCAGTTATGGCATCACTAGCAAAAAGGTGTCCTGTGTGCTCCGTGTGTGTGCAGTATGGTTATAGTATTAATTGTAAGGAGAAAAAACATTCAAAGCAGATCCACAAATCAGCCCTGGACATTATTTATAGGTTCTGCTTCTTTTTACAGACAATAAAGACTGGGCTTACGATGGTTGGGAAGGTCGTCACGCAGCTGACGGGGACGCTGCCTTCGGGGGTGACCGAAGAAGAGATTTTAGCTCACAGCAACGTTCGCCGAAGCCCTCTGGTGCCTGGAATCATCACAATCATTGATACAGAGACAGTGGCAGAAGGACAGGTAATACAGGCTGCGCAGAAACAAAAGGGGATCAATTTTGACAAAACTCTTAGGAAAATTTTATTTTATACTTTTGAAATGAAAAATAGAGGAGATTTTCTGCTAAGTCAGAAACTTTTACAGACACACACAGCTGTGACAGAGTCCTGTTTGGGACTGAAACTAAGCCAAAATACATATTGTCCTTAGAGCATATTTATATGACACTCTGACAGCATCAAGTGTGAAGTGTCAGATTTTGTTTCTCTAACACTTGTTCATAATTGACATTGATTTATGCTGATCAGCTGAAATGTGTATGTAGTCTGATTATATTTATTAATATGTAATGTGGCAGGAAAATGTGGTTGTCTAGAAATACAGTGAATTGTTTAATTCCACTGTTCAAAAAAAAAAAAGTGAAGAAGTTGGAAAAGCTTATAATTTTGGAGAAGCTTATAGTTTTACATAATTTTCAAAAGTAAAATGTAATCAAACATGATGCTGTTTTGTGAGGCATTTGTAGGGTTTTACTAATAACATCCAGCCCAGTGCCTCAGCTGAAATCGTCTGCTGAAAGATCCATACAGTCATCCCACAGACTTTAAAGGGATGTTTTGAACTTACTGTCTCTTTGACAGAGAGGAGATAGCTGTTTTTTTTTTTTTTGTTTGTTTGTTTGTTTCTGTCAGACATTTCAATTTTAAGTGTCTGGTCCTGCAGTCTGTGTTCATACTGACTCCCATAGACTTCATTAGTTTTGTTTTTTGTTAGCTTTTTTTTTTTTTTTGAATGTTCACATTTATTGAATTCAAAATGAAAAAAAAATTTCTTGTTACTTCTGTTTCCCCCAGAACACAGGGAATGTTTATGATGCTTACTGCAAATACTTTAGTAAGATATTAATGACAAGTCAGTAGCCAAATTATGTTGCTTTCTTACCCCAGAGGAAGATAAGATATTTTACTTAAAAAACAAACAAAAAACCAAACAACCCCAATATGCTGTTTGAGCTGTAGTTGTTCTGAGAATTCATTTCGGAAGTACTTAGCCAAGTAATGCAGCATCAGATGGGGATAGTTCATATAACATTAGAGACATATAACGTTCCTCCAAAATTGAAATAAGTTTACAGAAAATAAGGAGGAGAACGGGGGGAAAAAAGGAGCATATTTTACCTACCATATTTTACTCTCACCGAGTCAGGTCTTAAAATAAGTCTGTTGACCTTTGGGATTTGTTTTTTTTTCCTGGAAAAAAGGTCTTTTGGCTTTTCCTATACTGCCAGGAAAAAAAAAACCCTAAAACAAAAACAAAAAAGCTACTTCATAAATTTCTCATGAAGCCTTGTTTAGTGCAGTCATTATTTCTGATGGTCGTTGTCTGTGCTTTGATTCTTCTGCGTAGGCCTAGGGAAAAAATGATATATCTTAGGGTTTTAAGCCTTGTTATGTATGATTTAAAGGTTTTATGAACTTGTCCTCTGACCTTAACAATAGTAGGGAGCTATCAAGCCTAGAGGGCACCATGGAAAAGTAGTTGTAAAAATGATAACGCTTGCCTTGTCCAAATAATGCTGCTGTAACATAAATAAGCCATCAGTTCTAGTAAAATAATTTTTGTCTTGAATCTCTAGGGAAAGAGGCTCTAAGTTAGATACCCTAATTGTCTGCCCATCTTGCATTCATATTTTTGTCGTTTGAAAACTTAAAACTATTAGATGAATCATTTATTTTCAGAGCTGCGGCTCAGTTTCAGAATTAGTGTTATGGGTTTTTTCCCATGAAAAATCAAATAATCTTTCTTTTGCATTGCTAGATTTTCATGGTACAGAAGACTTTTCACTATTTTTTTTCTCACTAAGATGTGAGTCTAGGAAAGAGAAAGTTGGTTAAGCATAAATACAGTTGGATGTGGACGCAATCCAACATGGCCCCAGTAAAAACATTCCAACGTGAGCAGCGCTGTGCTTGCTCGCAGTCCCACCCCAGCAGGGTCCCCAGTGCCAGGCAGAAACGTAAGTTCTGTGCACGAGCCTGCTCTGGAGGTGGCAGGTTCTGGCATTCAGCTGGGTGAATTGATTTGTCCCCGGGAGCCTGGCAGCGATCCTGTGCTGGCAGGAGCAGGCGGGCCTGCAGGGAGTGACGCACTGCAGTTTAGGTGGCATGTCGTGGCACGAGCTGGGTAGTCCCGGCTGGCTTTTATAGCACAGTCGGTTGGAGTGTCAATTCAGGAAAGCATTTTAGCAAGTCTGACCTTTAAACGAAGCCAGTAGTGTCACGAAGTGTGACTGCTCATAAACCTCCAGACAAGCTCATGGCTGGGCATTGCAGGGATCTGAAATCTGTCGGGCTGCTTGAGCTGCGTTCGCTCTTTCTCACGGCATGAATTCCTGGAATTATTTCACTCCTTGGTGGCAAATTGGTTTGCTGCTGGGAGTCACCCAAAGCGCAGAGTTACTGGCACTTTGGTGGAACTGGAGAAGTGATGGGGCACATGCAGTAAGGTGGGTGCAGCTCAGCCCTGTTTCGGAGGCAGTGGTGGTTGCGCAGGTCAGATCCAGAGGCTCAGGGTTCGCTCTCAGGTTCTTTGGCACTTCCTGGCAGTGATTCTACTGAAGCTCCTGGTTTGGCATCCCAGTTCTCTGCTTCCAGGATGGAAATAAGAGGCAAGTACAAAGAAATGCTTCGGGAGGGGCATTCCTGCTTCTTCCTGTGAAGGTGTGTGTTTGGGAATATTTCGTTCCTGCCTCCGGTGGCTGTGCCCGACAGAGGCTTCGGGCTCCCTCAGCTGACAGGGGAACTGCGAGAATTAGTGGTGCCTACCGCGTGTTCGCTGCACTGAATTGCCACTTTGAAGACCTGCCCTCCCTTGCATCAGAGATTTGCCCAGCAACTGTGCAGATGCATTTGTGTGTGTGTGCACATGCATCATTTTTGGGGTTGTCAGCCTCACTGCAAGCTAGGGGAGCTTCAGAAGCAGAAGCGAGTTGTTTTCTTACCAGCTGACTCCTGATGTAAAGGGAATGCCTCACCTCCTTCAGGTCCATGAAGATTTCTGTCTACCTGCAAGCCTAGCTAAGAATTTGGGTGTCAGGATGAAATAAAACAATTTTCATTTAACAAAATGTATCTTTAAGGTAATGTATAGCTAAAATAGTAAAGAAAGCAATTTTAAACAGAGAAAGAAAATGGCAAAGCAGCAGATCTAAGGCAAGGAAGCATGTCCTTCTGAAGGAGACCTAAGCACTTTTTCAGAGGGGCAGATTTTTGTTCGTGCTGCCCTGCAGGTCTGCCTGCTAGCAGGAGGGCTAAGGAGCATGTTTTGACATACATGGGCCAGCAGCACCAAGTGCATCTTCAGGTTTTCACTCGTTTCTTCATGCAGTCTGCCATTCCAAAGCCACCCAGTGCGCTGAATGCAAGATGGAACTCCCTGCACCTCGCGGGGTGTTCTGTGCTGTCGTGGCACAGGTTGAAATGGCAGCTTAGCACTGAAAAATACACCAGGCAGGAGCAAGGAGGTCTTCTAATGTGATCTTGCAGAGATCAAATCTGTGGGAAAAATATTTTTAATAAGCCTTACGGCTGTAAGTACTACAGTGAAATCCCATATCCAACCGTTGTTTGTTTGATAGTTCCTACTTCCAGAACTGGTGTCACTGTAAGAAGATTTGAATTGTGGAGCCACTAAAGAAATGTCTAGGAATGTAGAATTATTGGAGTTGGCTGTCATGATATATTTGTAAAGGGAGTAAAAATAATTACCGAGATGCCCAAGCAACTTTGTGGTAAGCCAAAATATGTTAACAAGGCTGTGCGCTTGTTTAAACTTCCTTCTAATGAAGTGTTAGCAAACTTTTCAGTTAGATGTAATGCCTATTTATTTGAATCTGCTAATTAGTTGGAAAGGATAAGGCTAAAGCTGTACAGATGTCCTCTTTTTCAATAATTGGAATTAAATCTGTAAGACTTCAGTGGCTTGAGTTTGAACGAGAAATTATTTTCTTTAGAGCTCTGTTTCTGTATTCTTAATTAATTTGTCAGGTAGGCCACCCACGGGCAAGCTGCAATAAGGACCTTCCTCAAAAGTCGCCAGTTTTGTGACGGAATGTAAATCTGTTAAACATCCAACATTTAGTTGACAGAGAAATATGTGGCCATTTGAAAATACAGAAATTGGTTCTTAATGCCTTCGATGGAGCGACGTGATTGATGAGATATCATTGTGGTGCTTTCACAGATCATCCGAAACACATGAAAATATTTGAGGAAAAACTTTAAAAATAACTTATAAAAATAAGATAACATGTTGATCTTTTTATGTTTTAAAATGTGATTGGTCCTTTTTTTCTGTTCCCTATTAACTTTTTATTGCATTAAATAGGAATTTTCAGGAAAAAAAACTGTAGACTGCTGCAGTTTCAAAAGTTCGTTTTCATTTGGTAAGAAGTTGATAACAACTGAAACAAATAAAGATGCTTATCAGGAGCAAGAATTGTAGTGAAACTTCATTCTAAAGCAAAAAATAGCTAAAATAAAGCACATTCCATAATAAAAGTTTAACTACGTACGTAATTCCACTGGTCATTAACACCAGGGCTTTTATTTGCAAGACCAGCCTTCACAAAGGCTAATTTGATGTTCTAATTCTCATATATTTGGCATCAGTTTTGTTCACTTTTTATATCTACATGTATTACAGAAGAATTCTTTTTATATATAAATATAAAAAGAGCAACAGGATTCCCTTGGAGCATAATACTGTCTGCCCTACTTTTATTAAGGGAGATCTGTTTTTTGTCAAGAAGACATTTTTGTCTCAGATAAATGGTTCAGGCTGAGCGCAAGGCTGTTTTGAGTTTATGCTGGATTCTATTAAAAGCAGTGCAGTAGTTAATGCCACAGATTTATCACTTTTAGCCCTTTTCCACTGATGTTTGACCTTAGCTAGAAGTTGGGGAGGCTGTCTGGGGGGGGTCAGGTAGGAGGGGGCTGGGTTCTGAGCGTTGGTCGTAGGAGCTGGGGCGGACGCTGCACCATCAGCTGTGTAAATCAGAGGAGATCTTCATAAGTGTGTGCAAAGATCTCTTTATTATATAACACTCAGAATTATAAATATTGCCAAACTTGCTCTTTTTTATGATGCTTGGATCATGTTTTCTTAATTTTATTAAGAGTAGGACCTGCTTGATTAAATTTGTGCCCATTTTTATTTGGGTTACTTTCATGTTTTATTTAAAAACATCTCCGCTGGGATAAGTGGTGTAATTTGCCTCTAAGGATTAAAATAATTAAAGTCATAATTACTAGTGGCTTCTGTTCAGCAGCATGGGAAATGCAACGAGTGAAGAGAAATACTGCATAGGAGAAAAAAGCTTCAGCTTTAGCTGTCTCCTACCCTCAGTGCAAACACCACTTTCTGACAGCAGATGTAACGATCCCCTAGGTGTTTTGTCCGCTTCTGTTTTAGAGCGAGATAAAGAGGACTTCACCCTCCTCCTACCAGCTGCAGTGCTCTGCTGGGCTGTCACGGAGTGGGCATGGGAGGCCTCGGTGGGTCCAGCCACGGCTGGGCTCCTCCTGAAAGCTCTCTTGATGGGACAGCGTTTGGACTTCGGCAGTGGGCAGAGCGGTGCCTTACGAGGCCGTCCTGGTGGGAGAGCCTTGGTGTGGTTGTTTCCTCTTGGTTGTAGTTTGTTTTTTGAATGGGGTTTCTATGTGTAATGATAGGGAACTCTGCGAGGAAGATGCTTGGGCATCCTTACAGACCTCGGCAGCGTCGTGCAAAGATTTATGGACCTTTGTCAGTGAGGGACTTTGTAGGGGCTATTGCTCTTAACAGCACAGTGGTTAGAGGCCGCTACCTTGGGGAATGGAGCCTGTTTGGGCTGAAAAAAATTGCAGCCTTGGGATTCCTGTGGGCTTCGTCTGCTCTGTGCATTGGGAAAGTGAACAAGCTGCTTCCTTTGAGCTCTTTGACAGCACTTGCATGTGTTATTAGGCAATTTGTACCACTGGTTTCATTTCCAAGAAATGTTTTCAGCTCCACTCTTTCCAGTGGTCAGAAGCCATGAACTGGCCCGAAGGAGCCAGCTGCACAAGGTGGCACTGAGTTCTGCACCACTCGTTGCCCACCGAGGTGGGTCTCGGCACCTTGGCAGCATCTCCCACGCAGCGTCTGTAGGCAGTGCTGTCTGAAATCTGTGGGGCTGCAAGGAGGAGGCCTTGAGTGCTCCCTCTGTTACCATACAGCTCCAGTCACCATCCTTGCCTGCATGAAGTCAGCACTGTTCGGTGTGTCTAAATCTATCGTATCGATGCATTTAAAGATCTTTAATAGAGAGAGTAGCGTATTCTGGTATAAAGCACCTTGTCTCACACAAGCCTGATTTAGTTTCCTTTNTGGTTTTTTAAGACAACTTCTTCAATTCCTTTTTTTTTTTTTTTTTTTTTTTTTTTTTCCCCCTTCCTTTGTAGTGTTGAAATTGTAAAAAGTGATGTATGTGTTTCCTAACTCTCCAGTGCAGAAGTGTAGGGGAAGGGCACAACAGATCTTGCAGTGCAGCCTGAGCATTTAAGTACGAGTTGGGGTTTTAATAGAAGAACATGCCTTGTCGGTTCCAGAAGCAACAGGGATTTTTTCATACTGCTTTTAAAAAGATGCCAAAAATTTCTTCAACTTCATCCTGTCTTGCACAAGTGTGCTCCCATGTGTGTGCTTCACACGCGTTGGCACTCTGTGGCCACAGTGGTAGGGGAGCGACAGGTGCTGGGTGTCCAGAAGGGAGCGTGGCACTGTCACAAATTGGGTGTCAAATTCTCCAAGGATTTCCAAATTTTTTATTAACAAAGGTGGGTTTTCTTGATGGTGTTGTTGTTTGTTTCTTTTCTTTCGACTGACATTTCAGTTTGAGGCTGAGCGTTTCTGCTGAGCCAGCCCTGGTGATAGCTCACACGAGGTCACAGTTGCTTTTCCTTCTTGCATGGATGTTAGGCCAAAAAGTTCTTCTTCCTTTTATTTCTGTCACAAACAGTGGAATTGTGGAGCAGTCAAAATAAGTTTGCTGAAACTGAAAATCAGCTTTTATAGTGAAAACCAGAGATTTGGGAAGAACTGCTTTTAGATTAAACACAAAGGATTTTATTTCAGGCAGATGATTTTAAGCGGTGATTGAAAAAACGTTTTGAAGCCTGGAAAGAGCCCCGCATACAAATAATAGATTGGGGCTTTATTGTGTTCTCAAGTTAGTACGTCTGAGGAGTTTCACAATTTTTAATGTGAAATTTTTACTTTGTTGAATTGGGCTTCGTGTTGCAGGGATGGTAACAGTGGTGCAATTATCATTAGCTAAAAACAATGCTGAACTAACCCACTGTACATTCTGAAGAAGACTGCATGTGAAATGCACTGCATAAATGGTTTTAGCTGTGGTTTAGGTGCTGTTGATACATGCACTTTTCTAGCTTAAATATTTTTGTTTAACAGTCTGGGTGCAAACAGCCTTCAGTTTCTTTGTGAGGCTGGTTTATGATGCTCCTTCATCATTATCGTGTATTTTTAATTAGAGGGAAATGTTTAGGATAAGGCTAGTTACCTGAAGGTGGAAGTTGGGAGAAGATGATGTATAGGAGTTACTTAGTGCAGTTTATGTAGGCTGAGCAAAGAACACTGGTTCTTTGAAAAGCTCTTAGGAAGATCTCCAGACCCTTGGGTTAGTGGTTCTGGAATGAGCACGGAATGCTGACAACGGAAAGCAAAACCATAATTGTGCTTATGTGACAGTGCCAAGTAATTTGAACATTTAAAGCGAGGCAGGCGCAGGCCTCTGCATCCATATTACGTGACTTCTTTAAGCATTTAAAGATGATTTCTCTTTTTGAAGCATAAAAATATCTTCAGATTATTCTGATATCTGTTAGGAATAGGAAGTATTAGAAACATTTCAGATTATTTTGGAAGCAGCAAACAAATCATTCTGAACTAGAAATAGGAAATTTTGCAGTTATTATTATCTCTGTATTAAGAAGGTGTGTTTTGCTTTCCGCAGATACCATTTTCTGAAGTGCTTTTCTGACAGATCTTTCTCACTGTTTTACTGAGTTTGGTCTATAACATAATGTGACCAAGGAGTAAAATACTTTTTAAGCTCTTGCATATGTTTTGTCCACACATCTTTTGGTTCTCTTCCATATAAGAATACCTCTTCCTTTACACAGAATTAGACACTAGTGATACGCTTAGTTTCACAGAGTTATGCAGTTCTAGGTGAAACTGTGATGATAGCTGAGTAGTAGTAGATAATGAGAATTGTGAGCTTTTTAGTGTAGGAGTTGCATAACTTGCCGAAGTTATCAAGCTGCAAAACCTCCCTGATTTATCAGTTGTATACAGTATTTTGGTATATAGAAATAACTGTGCTCTATGAAGGGGACCTGCAGCGTGCTACCTTGTTTCTGTATGCCTTATTCCAAGTGTTCTAGATAAAATACGACAAACGGTTCCCTGTTCACTCTGTTCACGGTGTGGGCTTCTGCCATACCTGCTGTTCGCTCCCCTCCAGAGGGAAGGAGTAGGGCTGGCACACAGGAGTCACTGCCTGCCTCTGGTCATCCCTGCTGCCCTGCCCTAACCCTGCTGTGTGCCTGTGGAAGTGCCTTTGTCTGTCCTCGTAGCCAGCTTTGGCTGGCCGCAGCAGAAAGCATGCCTCGTCCCTTGCTCCAGATCTGCAAGCAGATCTCAGCCCAGAGACTTCCTTCATCTGTTAATCTCCCTGTGATGTGCAAACCCTGTCCTACCTTTTGATCTCTTTTTAGTTCACAAGAAGCTACACAAATCCTGTATCCATTATTTGATATTTTCTCTTCAGTATTTTTCTGTTTCCTAACCTCCCTCTGCCTCCATTAATGTTATGCAGGTACTTGTCAGCGAGGACTCTGACAGTGATGGGATTGTCGCCCACTTCCCTGCACATGAAAAGCCTATTTGCTGCATGGCTTTTAACCCTAGTGGTAAGTTGTTTTACTGATTTAATGCAATAGTTGTTTAAAAACATATATATATATATCTCAGGTATGTGTTTCATTGCTGTGGAGGATTTGCAGTCCTGTTGTGGTACAAGCAGACATACACCTTCTGCCATTGTAACTTACTGTTCTGTTGAGCGTTGAATGTCATGCACTGGTTAATTTGAATCTTCTAGAAATTTCATACTTGAGCAGCTGTTACACTGTGGTATTTGTGAGTCTACCACGTAGCAGAAGTACTCAGGAAACCAACGTTGTTGGGTATCCTGGCAGCCAGGTATCCAGATGTTCCACTGCGCAGGTAGCTGGAGGATCAGAGCATGTTTATTAAATTATACCTCTCCATAAATATGAAAACAAAATGAGTGGTTTCCCTGACACTGGTTTTTAAAGTAACTTAGAGCAATGTGGTGTGTTTTGTTGATGAGAAGTTTGCAGCTGTACCCTCTTTCTTCTAAGTGAAACTAACCATACTTTTAAGGAACTCATCAGAAATACCTGTTCCTCTCAATAGATGAAGAATAGCTGTGGGCAGCAGAGATCTCATGCTGATAAATCTTGATTTGACAACTACCTAAATTAAGGGAGCAAAAAATGTCTTGGTTGATTGCGGTGGTATTCAAAGGAACGGCCAGTGAGTCAACAGCTCCCTTTTGCCGGAACTAACGGTTTCTAAAATGTAGCAAATGCTGTGGAGATTGTGGGGATGAAGTCACATGTCAAAGAATAAAACTAAGTGTCTGTCATTTATTTTTTCACTTTTAGTGACCAGTTGGTCTTATTCTGACATCCCATCTGTTATGTCAGAACTCTTTAGTAGTTGTGTGCAGTTCACAGCATTTTCACTGTGAGTTTTTGACATTAAAACTGTATTCTCATCTGGCTGTATTTTCTTCTGTTACTTGAGAGATTTTTTTGTGGAACTCTTTGAATTTAAGTGAGAATAAACTATGACAATTCTAGAATATTAGTTTTGCTTTGTACTGTGGTAGAAAGAAAGAAACGAGTAATGCCAATTAAGCAGAAAAGCTGCTTAAATCAGAATACTTTATGGGTATTAATTGTCTTCAGACAATGTAATGATTGTGTAAGTGTAAGGGAAACAATGTTCACGTGAAAGCAGATTGACTTTTTTTTTTTAATTGAAGGATATATTTGCATATCATTGGATTACTTGTAGTCTATTTCTACAGTTAAGATCCTTTGTTTATGATGTAGGAGGCTGTTACCTGAGATTAATGGTGCAGTAAGATACAGAAGGGAAAAATGCTTTATCTAATCAGTGTTATTTTTGACAGTTTGCAAGTTGTGTGTGTTATGAGATATTTGCTGGAGGAATGATTCACAGCAAGATCCTGACTCATAGTGCATGTTCTGGGTACAGAGCAATACCAAAACTATTACCTCAGCTGCTTCCAGTATGAAAGCAGCACTTCACAGTGTATCCTGGCTTCTTTATTTAGCATCAAGGCAGAATTTTGTTTGAAGCCAGTATCGTAACATCATCTTAATCCATTTTACCCTGGTGTATTGCCAGTCAGCTGATTTCATTACAGAGCAGAACAAAACAAGAGGTGGCTTTTGATACTGTCCTCTTCTGTTGGCTGGCTGTACTGAAGAAACACCTTTACTGCTGTCTGCAGTGCTGCAACAGAACATAGCAAGGGCAAGCTTCTGCCAGAAAGACAAGCAGTGCTCAATGTTAGTGAACTGCTGTCTTCTCCATGTCTGATCAAATAGCTTGATTTCATCATGTCTCATCTCAAAGGCCCATGAGAGGTCTGTAAAACCTTAGATTGTCTTTAAAAAAACAAACAAACAACAAAAAAAAACACTTCTGATACTGGAAACCACTGACGTTCAATGGACAGGGAAGGCAGGCATGTACGATCTGCGTAGTAAAGCAACGGAACTGAGTGCCACAGTCGCTTTGAGCAGTGTTTTCAAGGTGTTGATTGTGCTTCCTAGGGATACGTAAATGAGTGGTGATAGACTAACAGGACCAAATTCGCTGATACTGTTCCTAGAATAGCTCCTGAGAAGGGGTGATAATGTTGCCTCACTGTAGGAAGGCAATCCAACAGAAGGGAAAGGAGACTTGCTGCTGTCAGTAAATGGCAAAGTCATGTGTTTCCCCAGTTTTTCTTCTAGAAATTAAGAATTCCTTTTTATTCCCCAGTAAGGTAAATAACCTGTGCGGACATCTGAGCTGGGTTGACTGGCAAGCAGAGCTTGCTTTGACATTAGCTGCGTTACAAGGCCAGATCGTGAAAGAGCAAGCAGGGGTGTCTCTGCACAGCGTTTCATTGTGCTCTGGAGGCATTTCTGTGATGACTTTTTTTTACATTACATCCACCTTTTGTTAGATTCAAGGCAAATTATTGATTTTTTTTTTTCCTTTCTGTTTTTGAGGTATTCAAGGAAAGAATAAACTTGGCATACAGTTAGCTTTTTTTTTTTATTAGGTCTACGGCTGTTCTGAAAATCTGGTCGTATAATAAAGTAACAAACTTCTGAGTGTACCTAGGGGGCACCGTAGATGTCTGTGAAAAGTTAAGAGCACCGTGTCCACCCTTTCTTTTATGAATGAAGGAAGAAGACTTCCAACTTTTAGGAAGACTTTTATTAAAACCTTTCAAGAGGAGAGCATGTAATACAAGGAAGCGAAGCAGTGTTAAAAGACTGGAGACTTTGTTCAAGCACCTCTGGCATGTAGGTTGGTGCAGTGGAAACAAGAAGCTTATACTTACAAAGAGAGTCCAAGAACTGTTACTTCAATTCACTTATTAAATGAAAATCGCATTAAGCTTCTGTGTGGGTGCTTTCACTCGGTGATAGCTTTGGCTCCATTTATGCTAGCTTGGATATTCAGTTTTGGATGAATTCAAGGCCGGTTCATTGTGTACAGTGTACACACAAAAGTGTAGTGCAGTTTGCTAATTAGCATTTAGGTAATTTAGATGAAATTTTCGGAATTCATTTGTGTAGATAGCCCAAACCTACATACAGTATTTTTCCTAGTTACATTCTTGTGTTTATGAAAAACTCGGGGTCCGGGAACAAGGCCTGTCTTCTGTAGGATTGCCGCCAATATACCTTGGCTGCACAAAAAAAATCTAGGATGTTGTCAGGGAAATTGAGTTACAGCTAGTGTCATCTGCATGGTTTCTGCTGAACGTATGACATGCTGTTAGCTTGGTGTGAGGAACGCAGTCTTCATTCTGTCCTCCGATGGTGATCTAGCATTTTGCATACTAGAAATACAAGACTTTAAAAGCACCAGTTATGTAGAACCAGTAACAATTGCGCATCCAGTAACAGTTTTCTTTTATGTTATATGAAGCAGGAGTACTGACACAGAGCTTGGTATTTATTGTGGTTGAATTTTTACTGTATTTAAAATATTCTTGGGATAAAAATTGCACCAAGATTTCTATGGTTATTACAATATTTTTCTATCAATATAACATTATGCAAGAGTTTGTCACTAGGAGGATTTAAACTTATATATATATAAATATAAATATTTTTTTACAAAAACAGGTACAAACAGTTTACAGAATGTCATAGTCATTGCGGTATCACAGAATTGTGTCTGGTACCTGATGGAAATCAAGAAGAGTTCCTTATGTAGGCTGCGGATGGAGATGCCATGGGCTAGATTTTGGAAGTTCACAAAAGGATGGAATACACTGTAGGGGATTATTTCATCTAAGAAAAGCCTCCAAGCTTTTAATGTGTTGATGAGAGTCTGCCAGGAATTGCAAGTGTGTGTATGCAGGGTCTGGACTGGGGAGAGGAAACGAGGAGAGGGAAGGGAAAGGGTGAAATGCTGCCAGTTAGAATCAGTTGCTCAATGATAAACTGGATTAAGTCTGAACTAGAGAGTGTCTGGACTGGGGACTGAGGGAACCATACAAACATCCTCGTTATTCATTATGTTGTATTATTTGACGTTTTAATTTAGAGAGGAGGAAAAAACCTCACCAATGCTGGTGTCAGCCATCGTCCATTAGAACTAATTCGCTTTCTTCCATCGTAGACATGGAGATGATTGCTAGGCACTGTTGTTCCAGTCAATAAATACACTGGGCTGCGCAGGCCTCTGGCAGGAGCTGCTATGGAAACTTCTGTGTACTGCTTCATTTAAATGTTTTGGCTTTTTTTTTTTTGCTGTTCCTTTAAATATTGTTCCAAAGCCTTCATTGTGTTACTTTCATGTGAGGCCTTGGGACTGAAGTGAAGTTGCGGATGCAAGTATCCCAAACTGGGAATTAAGACTGAAATGTGATCTGGGAGGCATTAGGACTGCTGCTTCTTATTTTTTGTAAGCCATCTCAAATACAGAATTCTAAGGGTATGTATATACTGTCTGGATTTTGGATTTCCATGTTTAAAAGAGACGGTTAGTTGTTTTTTTCCCCAGTGAAAGTATGTTCCCCACCCCAAAAGGAAAGAAAGCATCAAGTTTTAGAGGCCAATAGGATGATTTTTTTTAATCTTTTCATGTAATAACCTGAAAACTGAGAAGGGGAGGATCATTACATATTTGAAAAACACGCCGTGTGTACATTTATTTTTTTTTTGCAAAATGTCATTATACGTATTATTTTCGTCTATACTTGGAGAATATATTCCAAACTAAGTTGGAAATCCTAGTTTTCATACTATCCTAATTTGCAATCATAGAATCATGGAATCATATGTTTTTCAATCATCTGATTCTTCTTCTGTATCTGCAATTTTAAAAGTATCGTGACTTCTTTTTACCATTTCTAAATGGATTTCTTTCAAGTATGTTCAGGTTCCCAATTCTGTACCTAATATATATTTTTCATCCTATGCATTTTGGCAAATTACTTGCATTGATTTTTATAAATGCAAAATAAAATAGGCCATACTTTCATTTTTAAAGGTATGTGAGTAAGGCTTGTTTCACTCCCTTGTATCTAGTCCTTTCGTGGGATTTTGTAATGCATCATTTCTGAAACGATCATCCAGTCACTGGTGTACTTCAGTGGGCTCTGGACTGACACACACGCAAACACGTATTATACATAGACAAAAAAAATCTGTTCCTCTTGTGTGTGAGGAAGATTATGGAAAAATTACACAAATGTTTGAACACGTTCTAATGAGAAGTCACCAGCAAATAGTTAGTCATTGTTTGCAGACCCCATCTCGAAGGAAAAGTTAAAAATACAGTAAAATTTACATGACGGAATAACGCTGCAAAGTGAACTCAAAAAAAAAATACTGCTTGGTTGACTGGCTGGCATGCAATCTGTGGTGTATGGCTGCTATTCATAGAAGTGAAATTAAAGGATGCAGTTAAACAGTTGTGAAACGTCCAGTCCAACAGCTGCATTTAGTTTGTTTTTCAATTTCTCATTGCCTTTCTTGTTTATTAGCTGTGACTCTGAGGTCAGAATTAAAACAAATATTTTAATGGCAGCATTTATGATGTTGGCAGGGAGCACTATGGCTTAGTGCTGTGATTTGGACAGGACTCGATATGGGTGGTGTGAGGTAGTCCCTTCAGCCTTGAAACGGAGTCACGACTGGTGAGACTTCTCAAATGTATGATGCCTGTAAATCACACAGCTGATAAGCATCGTGGAATCTGCGTTTGAGTTCTGTCAGCAAACTGGATCTTAGTTTTAGGAGGCCAGAAGGGAGGATCCTTTTATAGGTTTTTACCATGTTAAAAACTAACAGAATTCCTCTGTTCGTTTTGACAGATCGAAGGTATCAAGGCCTTTATGAACTGTGATAATTAAAACCAACTTGTGTGTAAATTATACACATCTATTCATCCCATAGAAATTGTTACCCATGCTTTTAAGAGTAATTATAGAGTCTATGGGGCTGTAGTATTACTTCAGTAAATTGTCTTTACTTCACCACAATTAAAAGAAAATTACAGGCATTTTGTTTGTGCTAACTCTGAATATTAGTTGCTAAATACGTTGTTGTCCACACTTGTGCGAGTTCTGTAAAACCATAGATAATGCAATAAAAATAAAATCCATAAGGAAGGAAATAAGATCAGCGTGTCAGAAATCACTTCCAGACAGATAGGTTTCTGCATTGTATTTACCATTTCTATTAGGCAAGCTTCAGGATAAACTTTGTTTCCCCTCTGCCCTGTACAAAAAATGAAAATTTTATAGACACACCAAACTTTATAAAGTTTTATATACAGTGAGGCTTAAAGTCTCCATTTCTATTTTAGCTTTCCATTTAAATGTGGAATGTGTAGATTTTTAATATTAAATAGTCTTACTAGTGTTTTGAAGGAGATAAACAGTAAAATATTTGAAATAGATTAAGGGTTTTCATACAAATTACGCAGTGATAGCAGTTACAAAAGTTTTTTTCACCTTCTTCCTAACCTTGAGGCCTTAAATGATGCTGGGCTGTAAAACGTGACAAGAAACAGTTGGTTCAGCCTTTGAGTCTGAAGCAGCTGCTCATCTAGCTATAACAAATGTTATCAACAGGCCGGGCAACAACCAACCCCTCTGTTTTTTAATTGTCTGTACCTTTTTTTTTTTTGTTTTCATCTTTTCTTTTACTTTTTTTTTTTTTTCCCTTGGCAAAATATGTTGCCTATGATAGTATCTTTTGTCTACAAAATGTGGGACTGAATTTTTAAGATTAGCTGAAAAAGGAACTTAGTTCTCAGTATTTACATTCAGCATTGTAGCTAATACATGGATTCTGTTTATTTGGTATGGTTTGGAGCCATAAAATTAGGATTTTGTAGGATATATAGATACATTAAACACAAAAGTGAATATTCTTTTTTTTTTTAAGGTTAACTTGAGTTATTGATTGGACTAGATTTAACACAAGTGTGCATTTTACCCCAAAGCTGCCTTTCCTAGAGATACTGAAGAGGACAGGAATTTGATAGTGTCTTTAGGATGTAATTAATAAATCAATATTATGACATTTCATGTTTGAGATTTTGTGTTTAATAAAAACAGACACTGATAAAATCATTTTTTTTCATTTGAAATCCAGTATTTCCTGATGGTAAAACTTCTGTTTATTTTTTGCGTGCCCACATATGTGCTTTCTAGATACGAGAATTTTTGGCACTGATACCTGGATGAAGCATGTTCTCCAATGCTAAAGTTTTTTGCTAATGAATGTGTGGTCAGGCTTAGCTGGTTTCTTTTCATGTCTGGAAAAATATTTCATAAGCAATTGTAGATATTTCAGTTTAAAACAAAATTTACTGTATGTCAAAATTATTGATCGTTGTGCAGGTTAATGATGTTTTTTGGCAAGCTTTTTGTATGATATATGAATGATAGCTGTGGTTTATAGGTTAAATTTGAGATTGTTGGTGACAGTTTTAATGAACACTTTAAAGTCATATTCATTTTATTGTCTCTAACATAATTTCATTCTGTGCAATTCACTAGTTAATGGATAGTCTGTTCATTTATCTAGTGAGTGGGTCAATAAGTTTCGTTCTCTCCTGCCTGCAGAGGGGAGGAAGGGCCAGATCCTCTCCTGCTTGCAGAGGAAGGTATGCTATATATCATCTGCTCCCCTGACGCATACGTTGTGGAGCACAGCTTCAGCAGCAGCCCCGTGAGTGGTGGGTGCTGCAGGAAGGTGCTTGGGCAGTGTGGACTGTGCAGCCTCCTTCCCAGGCAGCACTAGTGGTTTGCTAGGGTGTTTTTTTTTTTTTAATTTTATTTTTTGTTTTTCACAATAGCAACTTCGTAAGACCAAAGGGAAGTTATAGCCTACTTGTATTTTACAGTGGTGTACACCACGGCATGCGCTGCAGAAGGAGAATTTGGTATGAAAATCAGCTAGCCATGTCATTTGTAGACTGTTGCAGTTAATCTGTACATTCTGGCGGCATAAGTTCTCTGTCAGGATTGTGGTGGAGTCAGTGGCGGAAAGGCAAGAAGAGAATGTGCTTTACAAAGCTGAGAAATCTGCTCACGGTCTGGCTGCTGGGTTCAGGCAGCAGTCTGTAAGTGGGTGTCGGGGTGAATAACCTCGGTGTCTGAAGTAAAATCCCCCGCCTCCAGCTGAACTCGGGTAGCATTTTTCCAGGCAGTACACTGTGTTTCTGCCAGGTTCCTGAGATACTTGCCTCACCGCTCTTATAAAACCTTGAGACAGTTAATTTTTGTTCTTAAAGCTGACACCATTCCGTACAAGCATTTAGAGAGATGTCAGCTATCCAGTGTGGCAACTGATCACATGGCTGTATTGCCTTCGATTTTCTGTATTCTTCTGTGCCATTGAATTGGGATAGTCAGAGGAGAACAATTTCTGGCTTATCCTGAGAAGCAGAACCGGGCTATCCTTTGCTGCAGATAATATGAATCAGACCTTCACAGGACTACCGCACTTATCGGTTGTTTTTAACGTCCACGGGGAAGAGTGCTTTGTAAGCTTCGTGCTGATTACTGTAATGCTCCTCGGTCACAAGATCTTAAGGATGCATATGTGGGAGCAAGTGAAATGTGACAAACTCTGTATGTGTCATTTTCACAATGTATAGATAAAAGCATGGAGCAGTCAGCCCTCGATTTTTGGAGAGCACTGATACATCAGGTTTGATTCTGAGGTACAGCAGGACATCTGTGTCTGCTGTCCAACTTCCTCTGCAGCTCCCCTCTGCGCGGAAGCCTCAGGTCATGCACACCGGTCTAGCGAATGAGTCTGGAATTTAGGCTGAGCTACTGAGAGAGACAAAATGGGAAATTGTGCCTAGGCCTTAATTCCTCTCTTCCACCCGTGCCTCACAGCGGCCCTGCGGCCTGCTCTGGGCCCCGCGGCCTGCTCCGGACCCTGTGAGGCCGGCGAGCCACCCTGGTTCCATGTGGCTGCTGTGGCAAAGCCTGTGCAGTCCCTTGGGCGTTTGGCACAGCCTTTGGCATGGATTCCTTCAAAAAGTCGTTGTTGCATAGTAAGTGTACCGGTACAGGCCAGTAACTTCCTGCAGGACTGCGGATTTTTGCCCGGTTTCAGGTTTGTGTGTTAGCTGTGGTACTCCGGCTTGGCGAGTCCCTGCTCGGTCAGACACTGTGTGTCTGCTGCTTGGGTTTGTTTTGGGAGTTGGGTTAAGAGCAGAAGCTTACGCATCTATTTGAAGTTCTAATCTTAATCATTTGTGTCTGTAACTGTAAGAATTGTCTCGTTTCTCAGTTAGGCTGGGGAGGGAAGGCTTCATTGCCAAGAACTGTATCTACATACAATCCAGTAGGTGGCTGTGAGTAGCAAGGAAAGATGAGAATTATCCTGTATTGGACTTTTTACTTTATTTTTTTGAGTGGTTGTGCTTTAGTTACCGATTTTGTTAAGGCAAGGAACTAGACTTACAGCCTCTGAAAAGGATATTTTGTTGGAAAAGCTTAGCGGTGGTCTGCTCTTGGGACAGCCTGTGTCTTTTCTGTACACATCTTACATGTATCTGCAGGAGTTTGTCAGCTGCAGGATTCTGTCACGTTCTCCTCCTCATTTTAGAGGGGGGGGGAGTAATTAGAAGCAATGTTTTTCAGTACAAGCTCTTTAAAACAAACTGCAAATACTATAATTAAGTAAAACATCTCTGTAGCTATACTTAAACGCACCTTCAATTTGGTATTAGCACAACTTTTAAATTGTTGGGGTGGAGAAGGCACATTCTATTATATATTAAGTAATATATATAGTTTTATGTACAATTAATATATATTGTGTACAGAAGTGTAAATTCACATAGCTGCCTTGCAAGTTCAGAATAGAATGAATGCTGTGACCAAGAAAAATTCTACATGAGACAGGAAAAATATAGGAAATAAGACTTGGTTCCTGTTAAGGGCAAGATTATTCATGCTGAAACAGGTTTAGAGAGGAAAAAAAGGAGTTCTCAGTGAACAAGAAGTAGGAGACCTTTCAAGCTGTGGTAGGTGATTGAATGAATGGTGGCATAATTCCAGCAATGCCAGGAAAAGGGGCTAGAAGAAGTTTGCAAACAGTACAGGAAACAAAGAGCAGAAATCAAAGCTATTGCTGCCATTAAAAACCAGTTTATTAGAATGGGAGTGATTAAAAAGGAGGATACAGTGAAAATGAGCTATAAGAACTTCAAGCTTGTAGTGTTAGGGATTGAAAGTGAAATTTAGATAAGCAGAAAGACTGAGAAGCTGTCATTCACTCAAGGTCACGCAGTATCTCAGAGTCAGTGAAGGATGTTACATCGGATCCCTGATTCTGACTCCATTCCTGAAACCCGTAAAGGGCATGTCAGTCTCAGCTCATTTTTGTACTTTGATACTGTTGTTCTTTAGTTACGGTTGTTTAGATATCAGAGGGAAAGTTTTCAAATAAGATAATCAAAGGCTACAAAAGCTGGTTTTTATAGATAATTTTTTTTCTTTAAAACACGGTAAATGAATGATCTGCTTTCCAACAGTGTTACTCCTACCAGCTTAGTGTCTGAGAGCTGTGAAGTGCAACACATCTACATTTTAAGTAATTACACTTGCTTGGCTACAAAAGAGCTTTTCCATCCATTAATAATGAGAAAATTAATGTTGGACCAGCAGTAAAACAGATTAAGCTGTATACCCTTTGGATGCCTGACTGCACCTTTAACGGACCTGAAATTCTTCTGATTATTTAAATGTTCTATATTGAAATGTGATGGTGGCCTTGAGTTAATAGTTAAAGAGGTTTAAATTGGAATGTCTCTGCAAAAGTCTTTCCCATTGATCAGAGCAAGTGGGCAGAAAAATACCTGATTTGATTGTTGGAAGGCGTTGATAGCGCCTCACAGGTTAACAGATTTTTTTTTCTTTCCAATCTAAGCTGTGCAATCAGACTTTTATTAAGCAGGTAGATGACTTAAGGTTTGGAGATGTCTTTTATAACGGCAAGTGCTGTGTAAGCTAAGTTACTGAAACACTGATTTGCCTGCAGCCAGCACTTCATCTGTGCTTGCACTTCTAGAATGATTGCAACTTTCTTACCAGGTTTGGCAGATTAATCTTACTTTGGAGCATCTCCCTCCTGGATGTGTCAGTTGGAGTAAAATAAGCTGTGATTATTTAAAGATAGAAAAACTCCTTGCTTTTTCTCTTCTTATTCTGACTTCCAATTTTTTACTTGAATTGTTGCTTTTCAAGGCAAATGTATTACTCTGTTATTTTAACAGAGTGGCATCATATGCGAGGAACTGCAGTTAGAGATTGTGTCTCTGTGCTGTGTATGTCTGGGCAGAAGGTGAGAAATAACTCATCATCTGTAGCTTGCTAACATTGCTTTTTGGCTTGTTTGTGAAGGAAAACTGTAAAGAGTGGAAGTTTTTGGCAGCAAAAATCTAGAAAAGAGGAATTAACGACGAGAAGAAAATGCAGTCTGTTTTAACACTAAGAGGTCAGTGAGAATGGCCTCTTCCTGACATTACTGCAACGTTGTATTTTTGCTGTAATTTTTAGCTTCATTTGTGTATATCCCTCCTTCCTTTTTCTTATTTTCCTTAAATGCCTCCCTGCAGGAAACCAGGTTTGATTCTACAGAAAGACTATAAAGAGGGAATTCTTGATAATTTAAGTTCTCTATTAAATGATTACTACATTGCAGATAGCTATGATTTAGGTAAGCCTTGTTTAAAAACAATCTTAAAGTTACTCCTTGTTTCCTGTGGTTTTTGCCCTGAAGCACACTGAAGAGGATCTTGAATCTGGGCAGAAATGGTTATGAAAGCCTGTAACCAGGGCTGTACAGCTTCATTTTATGGAGGTGAAAGAAATGTATTGAAAAAGAGGGCTAGTATTGTGATTTACAGCGCATTGATCCTCCTATTTTTAAATTTCAGATGTGATTGTCAGTAGTTTAAATCCATTGCCGCTTAACCTTTCTGAAAACTTCCAGATTCAGATCTTCATTAATCCAAGCATGACCCTTTTATCTCCAAAGAAATTCATCCTCAAAACAGAACTAAGTAGAAGTTAGCAGTAGGATTTCCTGGAAGGTTTGAATAGAGCCCGTTTCCCTTTGGAGATCTGATATTTGAGGAGGGGGAGGAACATCAGAGTCGTTTCTCAGTCATCCTCGAGTTGGTGTCCGCATGCGAATAAGATCCTTTACTGCTGGAATAGTGTGATTAAATCGTTGTGCTTTATCACCTATTTTTTACTGCAGATGGAACTTTTATATAAATAATTGATTTCCATCCATGTACCATTTGCAAGCTTTTTTCATTACTGCCAGAAATTCTTGCTCTGATAGGGGGGCCTTGAGGAGGAGGATCTTGGTCTCCTGTCTTTTTCAGTATGTGCTGTTCCTGTCCTTTTTCTAAGTTTCAGTACTTTTTATAGTCTCCCATCTCTCACTTTCAAGAACAAAGGAGTATTAGAGTCTTAGTTTCTGTAAGCTTAAAAATATGCAATTGTCCTAATCTAACATTGTAAACAAATACATTTATTTTTCCATAGCTACTTTTACTCTGCTGCATAAACTCTCATGGTTTATTGAAGGTTGCTGCTTTGTCACCTTTGTATGGCCAACTTTTTGTAGTAATTTATGCAATTTTTTGAAGAAACCTTACATTTTATTAAAATTTGTCAAATTCACAGGTAAACAAGGTGAATTTTAATATAATACTGAATATACCAAAGAGGTGTGTGGGCACTTGTAAAGGTTGATACGCTTGGGTATCACTAATGGTGAATATACTCTGTTTTGATACCTGATAGGTTTGTAATTAATTCTAAAATATATTAAAATCATTATCAGAGCAGTCACTTAGCATGGCAGGCATTGTTAATGAGTTGTTAATGTCCTTTAGTATTAAAGACTCGCAACTGTATCAAACGGTAGAATTGTTTCCCATCTTGAATTTAGTGGCAAAAGCTCTGCAGACTTCGGGGAGGTCAGGATTTTACCCTGTCTCCGTAGCATTCCCTTTATTGCAATTCCAATTAAGAGAGAAAAACACAATAATGTATTTCAGCAGTAGAAATGTTTACTGCAATCTCTGCAGCTCTAGCATACCCCAAAACACTGATGCAGCAGTGGTGGCTAGGGGTTTGTGTCCCTTCTGGAGGAGGTACAGGCAGGGTTGAAAGAAAAGGCAGTCTGTTGCCTTTGATCCTTTGCCCTCATTCCCTCTGCTGCCCTCAGTGTGAGTTCTTCAGTTCAGGGAGGGAGAAACCCATAATGATAAAGATTTAGTGTTTACTGGGCCATCAGCTGTGGTCGGTTCGTGTCTGAAACTGCTGAACAGTGTTCAGTGCACGAAGCATTCCGTTGAGCCATCTGTTGGACGCAGCAACTGTCTGACAGCTTCCACACCTCCACCCCAAATATCCAGGGTAAATATGCAATTGTCCTGGTGGGGGTGTTACAGCGTGTAGTGATCTCCAGAGCACGGTCACTGGTAATGACTTAGTCACAAAATAACTTTTTTGTTCTGTTTCTTTTGACTTGTTAATTCGTTCTTAATATTTGTTTTAAAATATTTTGGATTTCTTTATGTACTCTCTTTTTGTTAGTGAATTTTGATGTTAAAATCAGGTTTTCCTTATTTAATTCAGGTATTTTAAGACAAAATTTTGTAATGATGGCATATGTGTTACACTCAGAAGTACACAGGGGCTCAGTAGCAGCAATATTTGGATATATATTGATTAGTATCAGCCTCATAGAGGAGTTAAGTGAGCAGAAATAAAGCTGCTGTTCATAGGTCAGGTCGTATGTTTCGTAAAAGCACGGACCATATAAGCTTTATCACGTCTTGCATGGTTTGTACGAGGTTTCACCAAGGAATAGAAACCATCCAGACAGCGTGCAGGGAAGGGATGCAGAGCGAGGGCTGAGCCAGGAGCGCTGCAGGGCAGCGTGGTTCCTCTGCACGCTGCGATCCTCCCAGTGCAAACCTACAAAGCAGGTTTTATTAGCGTTTCAGGTGTCTGTCCTAATATTAAAAAATGTATCTGAGAAGTTGTTCTTACACTTTGACGCTATTTGTATAAATAGGGTATTTGTGCAGTGGCTATGCAGGTCTCTGTGTGCATGGAAATGTAAGAATTGCATTCTTAAATGAAGTGTATCCATAAATGCATGCTTCTTTTTTTTTTTTTTTTTTTTTTTCCATGCTGTTGTATGCCTGCTTTCCTAAAATTTGTGCTGTTAGTGTTTTTAGAACAAATCCAGCACAGCTCAGATGTGTTGAGCTCTTCAGCATGTAATTACAGAATGACATTGTTTTGGAAGGAGGCAACAAACTGCTGTTCTGAAAGATGGCATTGTTTAAGGCGAATTTACTCGTGAAACCTAAACAAGAGGTGAAATTGTTCCCATCTCGTTTGTATGCATACAATGAACAACTGTGCAGTTAGATAGGTGTTATAAATAGGATGTGGTGGAGATGCTTAGGCTGCTAAGGTTTCCTAGATTTTATAGCAAGCACCAACCGAGTTTTGCTGCTCTCTAATTTTGCCTTTTGGGCTAACCAGCTGACGCCTAGCTGAAGAGAGTTATGTTCCTACAAGGCCACAGAAGCCTTAGTATGCCGTCTCCGTCTCCTTTGGATTGTGGAGAACTCTGTGTACCATCAGCAGCTCCAATCCCACCCTTTAGGCCAGCCCTCATCTATCAAACCCAGGCTGAGAGCGAGCAAGAGGAAGCTCCCAGATAAACATACAGCAGCGCCTCAACTCCTAATCACTCTGGGCTTCCGCTTCCAGGCCCTATAATTAGAAGTCCTTCTTTTCCTTGTATTCCCAGTTGACGCAAATGCTTTTTGTGGCTTGGCACCTCATTTAGGGCGTGGGCTCAGTTTATGGCCAGGCCGGAGTCTGGTTTAGTCTTCTGATACTGCATAAATAGCTCTTAACCCACAGTCTACATCTGTACTGGTTTTTCCTTTTATGCATATATTCGCTGTATTTTTTAACGTCTCTGTCCTGAAAGAAGCTTATTGTTTCCCAAACAGAATGCATGAAAAGCAGGAAGCTCTAAATTAAGGCATATGTGTCTGTCAGGTAAAACAAAGCTTCAGTAATTTTTTTTTTTTGCATCTAGGACATCAGGTCCTTTTAAACTGGATTTTAATCATCTCTGTGGATTTGAAAAACCACACAGTAAAGCAGTTAATTTAAACTGGCTGCACCCCTCTCGTTAAGGATAGCAAAATCAAAACTTTACTGAGAGATGCATACTAATTAATATCTGCTTTGCACATAAATTTCCACTGGGTTCTGCATGTGCAAAGACTCTCAATTGATTTCAGATGTTATCTGTTAACCAGGGATTAATGCCAGTTTGAAAAATAAGCAGGAAATCCTGGGGAATTACTCCCTTTTCATCTATGGTTATTCAGACATAAAGTACATCACAAGAGAAAACATTTTGGACTGAACTTATGACAGCTTTAACCCATATTTCCGTCTAAACAACTTCTTAAGAAAACTGTCACAAGGTCTTTGAGAAAGCAGAGCTGAAGTTTCCTGCGCATGAAAGTGAAAGTGAGGTCACTGCCTCGACTGTCGCTCGGAGGGGGCACTTGTCCCAGTGTCACCAAGCGGCACAGAGGTGGGCAGGGAGGCGCTGTCGTTGAGCTGCAGTAGTTGAAAGCTGTGATTCTTCGGTGAGAAGCTGTGAGAGATGGAAAGTACCACGCCAAAACCCGTGTCAAATGTTCTAAAACAACAGTGCTTCAGGGTCTGAGTAACAGCAGTCAGTCAGGTCTGAAGATGCCATTGTACAGATGCACGTTTTTTTGCATTCGTGGTGCAGTGCATCAGACCTCTGTGTTGGTACAACTCTGCAAGTATATGTTGGTATTTCAAATGCAAATGTGAGTATGGAATCTCCTCCTTTAGCTTACTGAAAAAATACCTGCTAATAGAAGTGACGGGCCTGTTTTCTTTTGGCTTTCATCTAACAGAATGCATTTATTCCAAGCAGTGACAGGCAGAAGGATTTTAGATTAGACGTGCAAAACTGCCAAATCAGATACCACCCATCTTTTTATTTTTAAGCCAATTCTTTTCCACCCTCAAATATATTTCACCTCATACTCCTTCAAGCTAGCCAAAAAAAAAAAAAAAACACCCAAAGACACAAAACAAACAAACAAACAAAAAACCAAGGCAAGAGCAGCACATTAATATGGAACCAAGAAGTGTTTACATCATCTGGAAGTGATCAGAACTGCAGATAAGCAGGCACATCTCACTGCTTGACTTGTTCAGTTACCGTGTGTGTCACCGAAAGGACCAACAGGTAGCACCGCATGCTGTGTGCACTGGTGTGACGTGCTTGTGAGCGTGTGTGCTCCCAAAGTGGGCACCCTGGCACCGCGTGGGCAGAAGTTACAGATTTGGAAAAATATCCTCGTGAGGAGGAAGGCGAAGCTGTGTCAGTCTGCATGCTGGGGGGGTTTATCGCGCCTTCTGCAGACACCTGCGCTCCCAGCCAGCCCTGGAAACAGGACACCGGGGAGCTGAGCCGTGGAGAGGTGTGAGGGACAGTGCAGCGTGCTGCTGCCGGTGTTTTCACTGGCTCGCAGTTTTGAGGCAGCGCTCTGTCTCCAGCTCCCAGACACGTTGTTGGCTCCTTCCAGGAGTTTTTTACGACCCACATTGCACTGTGCCGTGCAACGGGATGCACGTGAGGAATGCTGCGCTCAGATCTCTGGGTGCTCTCTGCATCTGCGTTTGTAAAAGAGAGAAGCCCCGCGGGCACTTCTCCTCCAGCTCCTCTTTCCCCAAGGCTCCTTCCCTCTGGAGCAAGGCAGAGGTCAGGAGGACAAGAAGCACACTCGCCCACCCTTCAAAGCGATCTAGTGTGTGAGGAGAAGCAGATGGAGGAATACAGCAGATAAATACTCTGTTGAAGTAGGTCTTTTGGAATACCCTCGCTCCAGTAATAGTGTTAGCCTAATTCTAGCACACAAACCCCTGTATTTGCTTCCAGCTTTCTCCACTGGAAATGCTATATATTATTGAGGACCGCACACTTCACTAGGAGGGAAGAGTATCTTGTGATGTTTCAGAACAGAATTAATGCAAATTGTGTGCATAATCCCACACTAAAGACTTGGCTGACTTGCACTTGAGCAACTTTAGCTGTATTTCCTATCAACACAGTCACTACAAATCAAGGAAATTGCCAGTTAAGCCAACATTAACATCCAGACCAACCTCAACTCACATGCCTTACCGCCCAAACATAATACCCCAATGCTCTCGTGGATTTCTGAGCTCTGTAACAAACTCTCTTTCATTTCTAACACTCGGCATCAGGGCAGCAGCCTCTAGCAGTAAAAGTATGTCTACTGGAGAGAATCTTGCTGAGGTCGGGTTTAAGACATTCAAGATCCTGCGTTTGTGTGATTTTGAGGAAATGGCTGCGTGCGACGTGGGTGGGCTGCGCTCCGCCCGGGCCCCGCCAGCACAGTGGTCAAGCTGAAAGGAACCTCGTAGGCAGATTTGTCTCTAAAAGCAATTTAGATTTCTCTGCAATTCTGTACCTTACTGCTGGCGTGGCTCATTCTCAACAGTACTGATCTTCCCCAAATCCTTGTGCCGTAAAGGCTGTGGGTGAGGGAAACTGAGGCACGGCTGTGCTGCTGCGTTAGCGTCCCTGTGCCTGGGGCACGTGGGAGGTGCTGCTGGGTCCAGAGCGTCAGCGCTTGGCCTGAAATCTTCCAGTCTTGAGATTCCAGGGCTGTCAAGGAGGGAAAACACTCAGGGTAGCGACCTAGTGATGTGGTAACAGTGGTACAAAGAGAAGTTAATTAAGCTCGGTCTTAACTAAGAGAGCGGCCCCCTGCTGCCCACTGCACAAGAATTTTCTTTCCCAGTCTAACTAACATTTTAAAAGTGGCATTTACCAGACTTCAGTGATAACGTGCGAGGGTTTTCAAATTTGTACTGAAAGTGTTTGTTTGGCAGCAGTGAGGAGAAGAGGAAAAGATGAAGCATGGAGAACACGAGCACTCTTTTGTGATGGAAATACAATGGCTGTTTGTCCTTTGGATAGGTGTCATGTGAAACGTGGAGACCTGAATTCTCCTCCTGAAGGATAAAAGATTTCAGTCGTGTTTTAAGGGGAGAACCAACACAACCTGAACTGTGTGCAAGAATCCTGGGTTTCTGTAGTAGGTGACACCTGGAAAATTGTTTAGAAGGCACTTTAATGTTGCTGTTCAACAGCTTAATTGGCTTTGCATGTGAAGTTAGTAAAGTGTTAGAGGTTTATTTGGGGTATTTATTGATTAGTAAGCAAGCTAATATGGACATTTTTATACAGAAAAATGTATCTGAAGTTTGTTTACTGTAGTCGTAAATTATGCTATGATGCCATACTTTTCTTACGTATGCAAAATTGTTTCTTTATTTGGTATAAAAACGGAAACTTTTATGGTACGTTGACTTTAAATATCTGTTTGGAAATTAAAAACTGAGTTATGGACTGACATGTAAAAGGGGGAAAAGTAAACAGCATATATAAGTTGCTGTGATTCTACTAGTCTTCTAATTTAATCATTTCAGTCCATCCATCAGTGACCTGTTTCCAATGAAGTTAGTACCTAATTTAATATTTCACTTGAAAGCTCTCAACTCTGATTTGCTGCCTTTCAAGCAATAAATCAGACAGTTTCTTTCATATACATTTGTAAGAAGGATACTTCTTCAGGATTGTTTTTGGTATAGGTTGTTTTAGCTGTGTTTGATGGTGTTTCTATTTCAAAAAATAATTACTGTGGAAACATCAATCTTTTTTTGTACTGACTCTTTGACTGCGAAGAGCATTTCTGGAGTTTCTCTGCAGTGCACGTTGCTCCAGTGCTTCATATTGGTCTCACAAATTTGCGGCTTTAGTTTAAATATCCATGGATTTTTCTGTAGCTTTTCTGTAGCATTCTGTAGCTTTGTACTGTGCAACTTCAGCAGCGACAGTGTTGTATGATGTAGACTGAAATTCTGATTGATTTTTATGAAGCGGATCCCTTTCAATTCAGTAATTTTCCTGCAACTGTTTTGTTTCCAGAACCAAAATGTAAATTGCTAGCTTTTTAGACAGACGTTCTTAAGCCTCTTCTTTTGAAGTGATTAATCTCTTGTGCTTTTCTTTTTCTTTTTTCTTTTTCTTTTTTCTTTTTTTACCCAGGGATGTTGCTGGTCACTACTGACACATTAGGCCATGATTTCCATGTTTTTCAAATACTGACACATCCTTGGTCATCATCACAAAGTGCCGTCCATCATTTGTATACACTTCACAGGGGAGAGACTGAAGCCAAAGTAAGTTAAACTATTTGCTGAAGAATAATCCCCAGACACCTTATACATTTTGTGTATGTTGGCACTTTAATGTTTGTTTCAGCGCAGAAAGAGCCTTTCTTATGTTCGAGCTGCAGAAAGGATAAGAGCATAGCGTTTAACCTGGGCAATAATAAATTCTTGCCCTCTACAATGAGGTGCTGTCAGATTTATTCAGCTATGACACTGCCTCCAAAGAGCCCAGATTATTAGCTGTGTTTGTACTTAACCTTTTCTCATGTAACATGTTAAACATTTGTCTAGTGCCTGTGAAGCAACGGTCAGGGTTTGCTTCACTTTGGTGGTAAAAGCCAAAGAGAGGCAATCGGAGAGCTGAAGGCAAACGGTAACCCAAAGACTGCGATTAACTCTTACCTACACTGCAGCAAAATGGGGGAACTTGCTGGAGATCGGAGTGGTACAATTTTAGCTCCAGACTAGGATAAGGTGAAAAAGCCTGAAATTATATTTTTAAAATGCTCAATAAACTGTTTCATTGATAAGAGGGAAAGAAGTTAGAGGTGCCACTCTATCACTGTTTGCTGGCAGCACTGTGACAGCGGCAGTGCAACGCGTTCTGCCTGGATCCTTCACTGCACTGCTTTCAGGCATCGGCGGAGCCTCACCTTTGTGGCACTGAGTAACTGTTGAAGAACCTGTTTTAAATACATAAATAAAAATGTCACCAGAGGGTAAGAAATGAGTATTGCACTTGCTGATGCAATTACACACTGAAAGCACAGACTTGTGGCAGTGTGGCAGATGTAAACTGGTGTGACAGGGAGAGGCCTCGGGCACAGTGATTACGACCCTGACACTGGAAGCCTGGGTTACTGTGGTACCGTGATTACCATTGCTTCAGACCTTGTTTCTATGGGTTGTGCAGTTTCCCTTAATTTTTTTGCCTTACCTTTAACCAGCAAAATGTGCCACCTTTATTTAATGTAGCAGTGGTTGATAATGTTTCAGCCTGTGTGAGTTTAAGTTCCTGGTAGTTTCAATACTCACAAGCACTGCTGCTACTGTGCTGGCAAAATGTAATAACTGTTACAGGCAGTGGTTTCCTGTAGGAAGGCACAGCCAATCTGAAAAGTGGGAGGAAATCAGGAAAGCAAAGTGGTTCTTTACATGGGATAATACATGTAGCAATTGTAAATGATTTTTATAAGTAACGTAAAGGGCACGTATTACAGATCTGTGTATATATACACACATACACTGTCATCTATTAGATGTCACCTATTAGATCTATTAGATTGTATGTAATACAATGTTTTTAGTGTGTTATTTTTGTTTTCTTAAAAAAAAAAATCAGTATTCCAAACCAAAGTGTATTGCTCCAGTCAGTAGGAACAAAGTTCTTCTGTAATTTATAGCTGACAAATTTAATTTTAAGGCGTACACTGGAAAACAAACATTACGAAGTTTAGGACTAAACCTTTATTGATGCAAGACTTTTGGATATAGCATTAGCATCTGTGTGAAGGTTTTATGTTAAAATTCTCAGAATCAACATAGTAAATTTCCTTCCTAGTTTGCCACGTAGTTTTCATCTGGGACCTGAACAGTATAGCTTTTGGAATGGTTTAAAACAGAAAGAATTCTAGCCAGTCTGAGGCATACTGATGGATTTTACAAATCCCCTGATAATTAAACTATCCAGCAACAATATCACATTGGTACGTGGGATTCTCAATATACATAGTTTAGAACATTTACATAACAGTATGGGTGTTTCCGATTTGGCTGTTGGAATAACAGAGCTTTCTGTTTTGCAGTAAGGATGGCAGTACATGGTGCTGTTCTTTTGTTCCATACATCTCGTGTATGAGTAGCATTAGGCAAGAGCTTGGGAGGTGGCTCAATATAAAATTCTCACTGCACATATTCTGAGACGCACACTGTGGAAGCCTCTGTGCCTCCTTTCTTGGGCTGAGCAGTATATGTACATTTGCAACCAGACTTCTTTTTCTCTGGTTTGAAGCTGATTGTGAATCAAGGCCAATGGTCTTAAAGGTCACCTTCTGTACTGGAGCTATAAAAAGTTCTAATTTGTGTTGATGGACATGAGTGATTATCAGTGTCAGAATTTGTTTAGTTAGTTCCCATTATAAATTGTTTAACATCATCATATGTCCTTGTTATATGTGGTATTTTAATATCCATACTGAAATAATCTGCTTTCATATGTGAGATTCTGGCCAACAGTGCTGCACCACGTATTTCCCCAAATATCCCTCTTTCTGATGCATAATGTTTTTTCTTGCTTTTTCATTAGTTAGCATGTTTCTTGCAAATACTTACTACGGATACTGTAAGACCATTTAGTTCATGGACAAAGAACTGGTACAGCTGTAATGGTTCTAGGAGCTTTGCACAGTGCTGAGACCTGAAGTTTGGGAACTTCTGCACTGGCATTCCAAATGCTGACGGGTGTACCCAGAGTGACAGCAATGTTTGAATCCGAGCAGCAGCGCTGGAGTGCCTCCTCCTTCAGGGCTGCCCGGTTCCTGGTCCCAGTTTCACCCCGTCCCCCGTGGTCGTTGGGCAGGCAGCAGCTCAGTGTGCCTCACCTGCCTGCTAAGAGAAGGTGACAGGACGTCCCTTCTGTCACTCATACACAGAAGCATCTTAAGTAGATGAAGTTGCACTCGTTTATTAAAGAAGAAGCAGGTGTTGTGATTTAATGACGGTGTTTTTGGATCGATTTCCTGCAATCAAGCAGTGTCTCTAAGGCACCCACGTGTCTTTCTGCAGAGTTAGATATCTAATTTATACTCAGTCCTTAGCTAAGCCACTGGCTTTTTTGTGTGAGCAAGATCAAGATGGGTTAAGATGGAGAATGGGCCTCTGGCTCCCATGGGAACTGGGAGGACAACAGCCCTGAAAGAAAGTGAAGTGCTCGGACACTTTGTTGGGTCGAGTGATGCGAGTCCTAAGGTCACAACTTGCAAAGTTACTTCTCTGCAAACACAGTCAGAAGCCACTCTGTCTGTTACACTGGATTAAGATCTTTTAGTCTTTAAGACTTACTTACACCTCAGAATTATTTTTCTGAAGAGAACAAAACCCAACATGTTTGATGCCCTGTCTTCCATCATGAAGGCCCATGGCGAGTGCTGGCTGTATTTAAGCATGCCTGAGGGAGTGCTAAAGCTTGCAGAGAATCCATGCTGCACAGTTCAGCTGCAAAGGGAAAAATGTGTGTGTGGCACACGTCTTGGTTAAGGATACGTTGTCTTGCCTTACAGTTCTTGCATCCTGAGTCAACACTTACTGCACTCGTATTTTTATCCAAGAGCATTTTATAAAGCTTTTAATGAAGGTGCAGCATGCTCTGAGCCAAAGAAGTTCATTTACTTGCAGATGAAAGTTAGGCTGTCACCTGATGATCCTTTCCTTTTGATCTTAAATTGTAAACAGAAAAAAAAATCCCTGAAAACAGTATTATCTCCACCTAGAACAAATAAACCTACTGATAGCATCAGTGGGCTGGTGGCCAGGGTCCTCTGTAGTCTTTGACACTGTCAGACTTCTGTTGTTCTGACTCTCCAACTGCTGCTATAACTGACTTCAGTCAGCGTAGGTAAACAGAGGGAATGATAAAAACATTCCAGCATGGGCCGCCCGAGAACACGGGCTGGTTTACACTTTTCAATGGAATGCACACGTTTTCCTGGCGTGATTTCAAGGAGATTATTCAAACTTGTGTCACGGGCTGTGTCCAGGTAGTGAAGCACTGGATTAGTTAACAAACATTTGATATAAACCTTCACAGTTAATAGAAATCTCATCCTGTCCTGTGACATAGTTCTGAATTTGCAATTGCTGAAATAGTTTCTGGAAGAGAGATTTTCTAATTTGTAGGAAAGAATCTGGGGACAGTCATGAAATAATAAAGATTGATTTAGAGAAGTTGATCGGTCTTTGATGAAAGCAGACAAAAAACTGCTGCAGTTAGAGGCAGCTTAGCTGCCTTGAGGACACAGACCTTTGAGCACGGTGGCACAGTTTCGGTGGTTAACACGGAGCAGCTCTTCTGCCTGAAGGACCCTGCGTGAATGCCGCGGTGTGCCCAGGTTCTGCAGTGTTTTTATAGAGTCAAAATCAGTTTTGTCTGCTCAGGGAGGCAGAGTTATGTCCATGTGGGTCTGATAAATCAGATTGTGTACTCCATGATTTTATTATTTTTTCATTTGTGTTTGTTGTCATGTCGTTTCCTTAATTTTCTCAACCAAAAAAAAGTCCAATACAGACCAGTCTTCTAATTTATGTTGACCCTCAGCTCCTCAGTACTGCTCCTTGCTTGTTGTTCAGCGCTGTTGTTTTCTTACTTCTGCCATCTCCCTGCTCAGCATAATTAAATACTGAAGTCATGTCCTTCAGATAATGGTATGTTTTCTCCGTGACATTGCAGAGTGTGCATGCAGTAATGCTAGCTGTGCTTTGTTGTTGCTTCACTTCAATGCTGAGATGGAATTTAATACAGTAAAATGCACAATATGCATATTGTTCCTGGGGTAACTTACCGCGCCTGAAAAAGAGGCACTGGGAAAGAAAGAGCACCGGGAAAATCAAGCTGCATCTTAATCGTTGCTTCTTGCAGTTACTGTGAAAATGCGTGGCGCAGCGCTGCGGGCTTTGTTCTGCTGCCTGGCGCACGCAGCAGCGGATGCGCTCCGGCCATGGCGGGGGGCTGCAGCCTCTGCCCTGTCGGTGCTGTGGTAGCCCCCATGGCTCCTTCTCCTTTCAGAGAAAACAAGTGGTGGTATAAACGTAAGCACTGTGCAGCAAGTTGGTACAATATTAACTTTGAGAAGGAATATAGAGGCTGAGTGTGGGCTGTCAGTCATTCCCAGGAGTGGTGGTAAACAAGGTCACTGCCTGTCCCATGTGATTCCTTGTGTAATCAGCCATACCTCTGGCTATCCCACTTTAATCAACTGCTTTTAAAATAAGATTTCTGTGTGCTGCCCTTGCTTCTGTTTTGTTTTCATCCAGTTAGGGCTTGAACTTTTTTTTTTTTTAATTATGAATATATTCTGAGTAACGTTGTATTTAAATTTGGAGAAGCTGTAGGAATAAAGGAGGAATGATAGCAAAAACTTATACAGATTTCTGATTTATAGGAAAATAACTATGTCTCAGCATTGAAGCCTTAGGTTCAGGTAATTCCCTCCAGATTTTTGTAGTATCAGAAATAGCTGTATAGCTGTGGAAGCTGATCTTCAGCGGAGCCGTTGGTAAGTGACAGCTCCCTGTAGGACTCCACGTCTTGCACTGCCCCATGGCGTCGCTCAGTTTGGGCTCTGAAGACATGGTCATAAAGCTGGGAGAAGGCACTGGTATTCCCCTCAAAGCTATTTGGTATTGCAATTTAAAATATCTTCAATGTTCCTGAGTTAAACAAAATCACAGGTCTGTATTTTATTGGCCCAGACAGAAGAGAATAGATTAAATTCTGAAATACAGACTTGAGTATTAAATGCGAGGCTGACCTTGAGCTGAAGAGTAAACTTTGCATCTTGAGAGATCTAGTGTACTTTGTAGTTTATTAACATGTATCTGTAAACACTATGGGGTCTTGATTGATCTTTGGTATCTAAACATTACATCATAATTAACAACAAATCCAGAAATATATTATAAATACATGAAATAATAGTCCATTAACCTAAAGGACAGCAATAAATTGCAACGCTTAGCATAAACTTGAAAACCACTAATGGGCCACTGTGCAGTTTGTTTATACAAGAAGCAGTCAAGAACTCTGTGCAGTGTACAGTAACAGTGTGGTGGATAACAGCAAGCCTGAGATGGTAATTTATATTTTCTTTTCATGGACACACACAGCTGATTCTTGAAGTGATTTCTGGGAATGCTGCAGCAAGCATTCTCCTCCTGGCTTGGACCAGTGCTTCCTTCAGGTCTGCTGGAGGGGAGTTACGGGCCCCTTCCCATTGCACAGGGGGCCTTGCATGAAACTGGGAAGATTTTCAGAATTAATTCCTTGAACCATCTGTAAAGCTGCTGCTTGTGGCAGTCGAACGAGGCCGAGGCCGTTTCTGAGGCTGGCAGGAGATGGGCGGAGTTGCTCCTGTATGAAGGTGGCTTCCAAACCACTTCTCACCTCTGCTCAGTAGGCTTTGTTAGTGTACTCCTGTAGGCCTTGGGTCATTTCACACCCATCTGTCCACGCTTCTTTTCCCCCTGGTGGTTTTTGGTCTATTTCGAGCCATCATGGCCGTGGTAGCCAGTGTCCAGCTGCAGTGCCTGTGGTCGTTATTTTAAGAGGACATTTTGGATTACGGCGTTCCAGACTTTCTTCCTGAAGATCAGGATACTTCTTTTCTCTGTAATGTTTACACTGAGAAAAAAACATCCTGCTACGATTGTTCCCCAGTCGCTTGGCTTGAGTTGTCATATGCCAGGGCCTTTGTATTTATTTATTTTTGAACAACCTACTCATAAGGATGCGTACTAAAAATGGAGTATTACTCGGGGAACGTACCTTTCTGTTATGCAGTACAGCGAGATACAGTTTTTTCTCTATCATCTCATAGAAATGCCCTCTAAAAGTGCTTTACCAAATAACATGAGGGGGTGTGGGTCGGGGTGAGTGAGAGCAGAGATGGCAAGGGATGGCGGTGACATCAGCTGAGCGCAGGCGGCCTGGGTCTGCCCCGTAAGGGCGGCTCCGAGACGCCAGCCTGCGGGGAGGGGACGCGCCTGCGAGGAGCATGAGGCTGAACGGCAAGGTAGAAACAGCTCGTGTTGGAGGCTTGGAGCAAGTGAGCGGGAGAGCAAAGGGGAAGGAAGAGAAAAGCTGTTTCCTTGAGGCCAGGACAGACACACTTTTGGAGAGCAGGAGGGGAATTTAAAGCTGGATCTGAAATAAATACCAAATATTTGGAAGACAGTCATATGTGCAGAGGGTCACATCTAGCGACAGATGTGGCCATTCTTCATGTTATTAGAAATTAAAAATAGGGCCTTTGTTAGGACTGGAAACACATTCCAACAGACTTAATGATTTTATTGTAGTAACGATCTTTCTGTTGTAGTTGAGGGTGGTAATTTCTTACATGTGATTTTGACTGCGAGAAATTCCCCTTGAAACCGCACGTGGTTAAATGCTCTTGGTGCCGTAGTTTTGCTCAGACCCCACAGCTCTGGGATTTCTTTTTTTGGCTCCAGTTAATCCCCATGGGGTCTCTAATCCTTTTTGAGCAATCTATTAAGGTGAAACACTTTGTAGGCAAACCAGGAGCTCGCCGTGCTGTGACTTTATGTCAGCAGTGCCAGGATCACTGGAAGTGCTAAACCTGTCAGATTTCGGGGAGATTGTTTCGCTGTATCATCAGCAGATCATTCGGGTATGTCACCGTAATTGGAAGGAGCAGGTGTGCAGCGCTGGTTTTTAGTTTATCTGCATAATGTTGATGAAGCATTTTGTGTAGTGACAGTCTGTCAGCCAAATATCTTGTCACAAGTCACAAGACTTAAATCCTTTTTTTATCTCAAAGGCTTCAGGGCTCGGTTGGAAACTTGCACTTTGATGAATACTCGCTGCTTTTGTCTGGAATAGCTGGAGTGCATTTCTGGAATATTTGTCAAGATTTTATCAGTGTTTACTCCAATTTGAGTACCTTGTGTATTGTAAAACTGGCTTCAGTGAAATCTTAAAGAATTTTATTTAGTTTATTCATTATTATAATATAATGAAAACTAATCTTTCATCTATATGTTTGTTTGCTGTGTTAAATCCCACTTCTGTACATGGATCTTTTTAGTCAGCTTTTACCTTTAAAAACATTTTGGAAGAATTGTTGTAGGACTTTTTTTCTACGATAAATCATTTTAGCCTAGACTACTTGCTTTCTTGAGTTGTCTGCCAGTATGGGGCTGGAAACAAAGTTTAATCTCTCTTTTAAAGCATTCCTTCAGCAACAAGAATTTGCTTTCCATCAAAGTGTTATGTAAAGCACACTTAAAAGAGAATTATATACTTCTGGACTTCGTATCGGAGGTCTGTGCAAGCAGTAACTCTAATAGAAGGTATTTAACTGTATTTCTGTTTGCTTCCAGACTGACCATTTTAAGCTAAAATTAAGGGTTGCGTTTCTCAAGTGATGGATAAGAACTTGTATGTATAAGAAAAAACCTAATTGCTTTTTTTCCTGGGACTTGTTATCTGTAAAATGGAGTGATTTTATGTTGAGAAATCGCCAAAGTTACTAAGTTAATCTATTATTAATTACTAAGTTAATTGCCTAATAAAATTTGAAAACCTAAAACTAGCATTAGTCCAGGGATACCTGAATGGATGGCAGTTCCACTGAGGGACAAACTGAGAGCAGCAGAATTAGAGACCATTGCAGACAGCTTTTGAAAATCCTGGCCATTGATTCTTGGTTGGTTAAGTTACATGGTATGTAGGACATGGTTTTTCTGTTAACTTTAAATACAGTTTTGGGTGCCAGTATTTGTCAAAATCAGGCTCAGTGATGAGATCTCTCTGTTGTTCTCATCCTTCCCTTTTCCCCATTTTGGGTAGTTTCTAAAAATCAAAGTAAGCAAGCAAATAACAAAACATATAATTGAAATGATTTCCTAACTCTTTTGAGAACTAAATTCTGTTTGAAAATTACACCAAGCTCTTGTGGCTTTGTGAGTGCGTTGCATCCTGGTTTGTTTTGATAAGTTCAGGCCTGTTTAAAAGAAAAAATACCAGAATATTTTAAAAAGTACATAAGGTTTAGAGCTGGGTATTTTACTGCAGCAACGTTCAGTTGGTATTCGGGAGAAAAAAATCAAGCTATTGCCTGCACTTCATCTTTTTATTTACATTCCTGGTCAGGATTTGCCTTTTAAAACATTTCCACTGCACTTCCCTGTTTTCTAGGTCCAGGATATCTCCTTCAGCCACGACTGTCGCTGGGTGGTGGTCAGCACGCTGCGTGGCACTTCCCACGTCTTCCCCATCAATCCCTACGGCGGGCAGCCCTGTGTCCGGACACACATGTCGCCCCGCGTGGTGAACCGCATGAGCCGCTTCCAGAAGAGCGCAGGGCTGGAAGAGATCGAGCAAGAGCTGACGTCCAAGCAGGGAGGACGCTGTAGCCCTGTTCCAGGCCTGTCCAGCAGTCCTTCTGGCTCACCGCTCCATGGTAACCCCTTTTTTTTTTTTTTAACTGCTGCCACGTTGTCAGGAAGCCTTTCTCCCTGTGTCACTAATGCCTGTGTCCTCCAAGATGTCTCAGGATCTGCCTGACACACAAGGACTTGGTTCCTAAATACTGTTGGAGACCTTTGTCGTCTTCCAGCTTCACAGCTCAGTAGTATTTGCTAACATCCTGAAAAACAGGAATGCTGAATTTACTGGAGATTGCAGGAATTGATTTAGTTCCTTCCATCTATCTGCCCGTGTAGATTGTGCCACTAAACACTGAGTTTCGTAAAATGTATGGGATATGCAGGCGCTGTGGGAATGAGCCAAGGTATAAAAACTTAACAAAGAGAGTTCTAGTTTGCAGCTTACTGAAGTAAACTCTGCTATCACAGATGTATTAGTAATTTCCACTGAAAGTTTTGGGGTCTTTGGGTTTCTCATTGGTCATCCGGATGATCGTGAAGTACACCTGGTGAAAACTAGGCAATGTGAAATTGAGGGCATTGATTTTTGTCTGCCTTTTTTTTTCCATTTTATTTTTTTGTTTTACCAGTGTGACTGCTTAATGTACGAAGGGAAAAAGTCTTTAGAATTGATCTGTACATCCTACTCCTGTGGTAGACGTGCTTTAGAGAAACTTAATGGTGGTGAAGGGGAGCCTCTGAGAAGGTTCAACAGTCATCATTGTCCCTGCTTCTTCAGTTCCTTCTTTGCTGTATTTTTGCCCTTCTCTTTGGTGAGCTCTCTACTGGAAGCTGCGTGTTTGGATTCAGAGTTTGCTGCATAATTACCGCTCCTTTCTGGTAAGAGCTCCCACTGAAGTGAAAGTTTAAATATCAGTTTGGGACAACTAGCCACGCTTTTCCAGTCTAAAGGTATTAAAAATCACACGGAACAGTTCCTCTTCCCTAGTTATGAGTGGGATTAGAAATGCTTGTGAAACCCCAACCATGTGCTGTCAGTCAGCATCTTTACTGCTAGAGATAACCTTTGTGAGGTTTCTGAATCAGAGGAACATTTTTATGGCTTGTTGGTGTTAAGGGAACCAGAGTTGTTCCTTTGGACATTTCTACACCATTGGACATTTCTGTGTTTTCTGCGTAGCAGTTCTGGAGCCATGCTTTTCTGCCTGGAGCCACTGGAAGGCCCCAAAGTGTTCTCTCTTGTTTCCTCCTTGGAAATATTTGTCTGCCTCCCCTTGTAGTTTTGCTCCCTCTCATCACTGTAGAGCAGCTCAGCATGTCATGCTTGAAACACATTTGGGATTGACGTAAATGTTTACTGTAGCACATTCAATGCCTTTTAGCTATTGACATCACACGGAGAGGAGGAAGGAACTATCCATTTGTGTAGCTGTCATCCAACCAATTTTGTTCTCTGTCAAGAGAAACTGCAGTAAATTGTACTGTAAGTTACATGGGAAGTTTGACAATTTTTCTTTTTTAGGAAGAAACAGTGGTTTCATTTGCTCTGGAGTCCTCAGTTATGGACGGATTTTCTAGGTGGGAGAAAGACATGCGTGGGCAAGGGGCATTACTGAGGGGAAGGGAGCAGGATGTATGAACATGTCTCAAGTTTTAAGGCTTCTGTTTTCGAATGTCTCTCTTGGAATATGATAAATCAGAGTATTTTCAGCATCCCTCTACAGACAGTGAGCTGCGTGTGAGGGCTGCACGTGGGTACTGAGAACTGAGGCGGGCAGGTAACGTTGTGCAGTCTGTGTTCATTGCTTCTGCACTGAGTAGAATTTGGGTACGTGCTGAGCCTCTGTGGTGGTAACTTTCAAACCCTCATATGAAGATTTTAGATAAGAAAGTTGAGAGAATTTTGTGTAAAATGTAAATGTGTAAAAAAAATAAATGTGTATACATGTTTTTATATATAGACACATGTATATGCTACTGTGGGCACCACAGATCTCGGAGCACAGATAGCACAGAGAGAACTCTGTGTCCTTGTGTTCAGGTGTGTTCCAGGGTCAGCTGCTGCTCCCTCTAATGCCAGCAGCTCATGTCCACCCAGCAGGCTTGGCATGAGAGCGTGCAATAACTGCAGGGTATTAGACACGTGTTGTTGTTTAAATGAGATAATCCAGAGCACCACCGTGCTTTCAATGGAGAGAAGAGTTTTTAGACTCAAAGCAAAACAGTTCTGTGTTTGTATTTAAAAAAAACGTATGGAGAAAAAAGATAAAATTGTTTGGTTTAAAATAATACATTTGCCAAAATATTGGAATGTTTTCAGTAATATTATTGCTGCTTTTTCATTTCAATAATCTTTTAGTTTAACTGACTGAAGGCAGGCAGGATATTGAACCCTACTATATGCCTTTTATAAAAATGCATTTATCAACTTGGGAAAAAAAAATGAGGTTCGCAGCGGCTTTCGGTGGTGGGATTTTTTGTCTGTGTGTGGCAGCTGGATTAGCCAGAGACTGTGGTGATTGTTTTAATTTGTGCACTAAGATGGGTTTACGCAGATTGTAACAGCTCCTTATCGTATTATATTGTGAAATTATTGTTGTTTGGAGGAGCTGTGGCAGTCTGCTGACAGGAGCGTAGACCAGCGGTAAGGAGCAGCTCTGGGTTTAAATCTTAGCTGGTAAATTTTAATTCGGCTGATTTTGTCTATCAGTTTTCTGTTTTCTGGTGGAAGAGGAATAAATAAACTCTTTGTTCCCTGTGTATGGAGTTCTTTAAAGTCAATAGTTTTCTTCAAGAAAGAGTAACTGTTGCTTTCCCCAGTCATCCCTCTAACTGCAAGCTGCTTGTGGTGGGAACACCAGCACAGACCCCGAGCACTGTCCCAGGGAGCATCAGAACGTGGGAACACACTGGTTGCTGATGCATGATGGATCCAGAGGAGGCTGTGATAAACTGGTTTTATTTCTTGAGGATTTTTTGTGTGGAGTCTTGACATCGTGATATTCTTTTTATGTCCTTTCAAACCTACAAAAGCCTTGAGTAAGCCTTAAAACTACGAAAACTGCTGCTGATCCTTCTGCTGTTATTTCTTCAGCGTTACAATAGCCTTGCTACAACTTTGGGCCAAAAAAGGGACTTTGCGAGCAAAACGCTGCCTTGTTATTTCCTTTTTTGATTAGCAATTACAGCCTGTTGATGTGAACTTGTGATTAGCTTTTGTTCTTGTAAATATTTTCAGAGTTCAGACTTTGGAATATTTTTCTCACTGTTTTTTTTTTTTTAACTCCTAGCTTCAAAATGAAACTATTCGCTGTGTATATAGTAGCAAAGCAAATCTATTTACATTTTGCTCTGAGTCCCCTACAAACTGTTTACCCGCACAATGTAAGCCTTTTCTGGGGGTGGGGATGATTTCATTTCCAAATTAATCATAGTTTGGCTTTGTTCTTTTTAGCAGGATGAAGTAAACTGTTAAGTAGAGATGATACAGAAATGTTTCCTTGCACCTTTTACAGCTAACCCAGATTCTGTTTGGGTTCTTGTCCTGTTGATCCAGTGGGGTTATATTTTTGTCATTCAGCTGAGTTGCTGGGGTGTGTTGTCAGTAATATCCGAGTTAGGCTGGCATCCTTTTATGGGCTTTTACTGTTATAAGGCTGTTAGTTGGTCGTGGGGCTGGACATTGGAATAGAATGTGGCCTTATGCGACCTTCTAACTTGTATGAAACGGGGCTGATGGTGCTTACCTGCCCCCCGGGTACACGGTGCGCGTTGGCCGACATGTGGTTAACACAGAGCTGTGCCCTTGGAGGCAGAAACGTGTCCCGTTCCCTCCAGGACACCTAGATGTGAGCAGCAAGTACATGTGGGCGTAAAAATTGTAATGCTTTACTTGGAAAACTGAAAAATCTGTGTAACTCAGTATTTGCTTTCTGCAGATTAAAAATTGCATCGTGTTGTTGTTTTTACGCCTCAGAGCAGCAGCAAGCTGAAGTCTGTCTCGCTCTACCCAGAGGTTTCTGCTGTTGCTGTCTGCAGGATTTTTCAGAATCAGAACAAACTTGAATACAGTGAGTTAGGCGCACGCTGGGCCTTTTGCTACACACCTCACCTACTAAAAACATTCTTTGACAATGCAATGTACTCTGATTCATCTTCTCATTTAATTGGGGATTGAAGTGTGTATTTGGATGGGACAGTTTAGCCAAAGGAGCATTCACACTACACAGTCATTCTGTTTTCCATGCTGTGACTACACTGAAATGCGGAACAAAAATTTAGAATTACTCAAAAACATGCTGTTTTGTGTGTATTGCATTCAGACCTGAATTTAGCTCTTTGGAAGATTTCAGTGTAGCACACTTTCCATTGGAAAATCTTTTTTAACTTTTAAAATAAAAAGGGTCCTCTCACTTCTCCTTCATTACGATCACAACAGGATAGAAATCCAGGCTTAAGTCTGGAAGTCTGATAAACATGCAGGCTGAGATGCTTTAAATATTTTCATGTTACTTTTCACTATTTCCCAGAGTGAAACTCCTTTTACTAGAAGAATTCTTATGGGAAAGCGGAGTTGAAAGGACTGACATCATCAGCCCTTCCTGAAAAACAGATTGGTTTCCTTTAAGTAACACTCACTTAAGAAACCACCTATTTAGAGAGAGGCAGACAAAAATAGTTTCAGAGAAAATTAACTGTATAATAACTTAGAGCACTGGAGGGCAGTTCCTTTCCAGCCTTTCACTTGAGAGCAGGCTCTCGAAACAGGCTGCCCGCGACGTCTCCGCTGAGGTTTCGTCCTTCCCTTCCGTACGCTGCAGCTCCCACCTGCAGGAAATGCTCTTACAGCTGGACGGGAGCAGCGAGCAGCGCTGCGGGGCCGGCGCGGTCCCCGTCCCGCAGCCGAGCGGCTGCCGCTCGCCCC
>VXAV01000765.1:0-52697 GCA_013399715.1 Alectura lathami | reverse complement strand
TCCCGCCCCGCTCGCCTCGCCGGCCGCCGGTGGAGGTTTGCTCCGTTGGCTTGTGCCGGAGCTGTTCGTGCTGCAGGTCGTGCGTCCGTCCTTTATGCTGCTGGCGCCTAGTTGTTTGATGATAGGTTTGATGGTAGGTGTGAAACACCACGGTGTGCTTTTTTTTTTTTTATTAATGCAGGAAGGATTGCAGTGCAGTCGCTGAGCTACTCACATAAACCCTCCCAATCCACTGGGCAGTGCCTGGAGTGCCCGGTCGTTCCGCTGATTACACACGCTCCTTTGGAGTCTGTCTGTACAGGTTGAAGGCAACTGGAAAACAAAAATTACCTGGTGGGAATTTTGTGCTTACAACTTCTAGAGTCCATTACTTCCATCTGGAAGGTCCCAGTGCTGTGCTAAGCCTGTTGGCTGTGGAAGGGTGGGCAGAAGCCTCCCGGAGCCCCACGGTTGCAGCAGCCCCAGACACGTGTGCAGCGGGGGAGCAGAGGTATGAACAGCTGACCCAAAGCACCAGTTTGGGCACTGGCCAGCAGCTTGCTGCTTGTAGATGAGCTGTTTTTAGCTGTTTTTTTTTTGGTAATGGATTGAGAATCAGTGAAGTGAAAGAAGTGGGCGGTATGTATTGGGTAGTTTCTGAAGTGGAAGGAAAAGATCCATTCCCTTCAGATAAGTAGGGAAGTAGACTGATAAATGCTGTCACAAGGGAAGTTCGTGTCTGTACATAAAGTGTTTTAGAAGTGGGCTTCTGTAAACAGTGTTCATCTGAGACTAGGGCAGATGTATATTTGCCTTTATATTTAGGATCGTAGATTATTCTGAGCTGGAATGGACCCACAAGGACTGTTGAGTCCTTGTCCCCACACAGGACTACCCAAACCCTGTGTCAGAGAGCGGTGTCCAAACGCTCCTTGAGCTCCAGCAGCTCGGGGCCATGCCTGCTGCCCTGGGGAGCCTGTGCCATGCCCGCCACCTTCTGGTGCAGAACCTTTTCCTAACCCCCAGCCTGACCCTCCCCTGACAACGTTTACAAAAGTGTGAAGCCCACAAACTTACTCAGTATGTGTTCGAGGCCTGTATCCAAGCCATTGATTAAAGCATTAGAGAGAACTGGAGCCGTGCAGAACCCCACAAGCCTGGTGGAACCCCTTTTTCTCCAGCCCTTTGAGCCTGACCTGTCGGTTGTTCAGCCATCACGTTATGTTTTGCCTAGCTGTATGCTGGACGTTTTGTCCAGAAGGATATGTGAGAAACAGTATTGAAAGCTTTGCTGAGATTCGGAAAGATTACATCAGCTGGCTTCCCTTGGTTGACTAGGTGGGTAACCTTGTGTTTGAAAAAGTTGTTGCAAGTATTCCAGATAAACTGAAAATTGAAGGAGACTGACGTCAGAAGGGAATTGCAGTTCTTGAGATATGAAGTGTAAAAATACATGACTGAGTGATTTAGCACAGCAAATGCCAAAGCAGTGGTCAAAGCAAACTGTCTCGGAAAGATTGTGGGTAGACAAGCAGAGGGGAAGTAATAGGTAGGACACAGGAGAGCACGATGTCAAAGACGGATCGAGAGGTGAAAGGAGAGAGGAGTTGGATTACCGCAGATGTGAGCGTCCCACTGAAGTTTTCCTGTCAAGATGGATGATTTCAGTCTTGGTAACGTCAGGCTGAAGAAAATTTCTGTAGGGTCAAGTGTTGTTGGAGGCTTGTAGTGAGGGAGTCCAAGAAGTGGTAGCCAGATTTTTAAGTGTTTCTGTGAGAACTGATTTAATAAAATTCCATTTTTAGATTCTATTATTTTATCGGTTGTTCCCCCAATTATTTCCTCTTAGTTTTCAGTAAAATGATGTTTTTCCATCTGCAAATCTCACCAGTTAGCCAGGTGTGCAAAAGGCAGGCCAGTGTGTTTCCTTCTCATACACTGTGAGCAATAAAGACATCCTGCAGTTCATGCCTCGCTTTTGATGGGGTTTTGCTGTTCTTGCCAGTTGGAAGTTGGTAGATTGCAACATCAGTGATGCACAAGAAGGACTGTGCTCCACTGCGCTGTGGCTTCTTGCTCTGCTTGATGTGACTAGGCAGAGAACCGGGTACACGTGTGTGCAGCTGAGCACTTGCAGAGCTGAACAGTTTTTAAAAGGAGAAGTGAATGTGATCAGCATAAAAGCAGTCAGTAAGAGGGAACTAACAAGGCAGCTATGAAGAACTGGTGCAGGAAAGGTTTTCTGAATGGTGTTTGTGTGCAAAGCAGCAAAGGGAGAAGCGCCGAGTCTGGGTCAGGAGAAGAGAGGTGCAGTACAGGGGAGGCAGTGTGGTCCAGAACCTTGGTGGATCAGGGGACAGAAGTGGCTTCAGGGAGCTGCGAGCAGTGAAATGGCAAAAGGGAGCTTTTTGTAACATGTTCGGTCAGAAGTGAGGAAGTAGAATCTGGAGCTTTTCAAGAGACCCTACAGCTAAAGGAGGAGATTGAAGTATTGAAGGTGTTACATGACAAGTAAGATCTGTCCTGAGGGAAGGTGAAAGCACGTGAAGCTCTGTGTTAGGGAGGGAGGGAAAGGGAAGGGAGAAGAGCTGTTGGGAGCCATGATGTTGTCTGAGGGACCTGCAGAGGTTGAGTCCAAATTCCTTCTGCTTCCTCTGGTGGTGGGTGCTCCTGGGCACAGCCACCGCTGCTGTTGAAAGGGAGTCTGAGGCAGATCCCCTGTGCCTGCAGCCTGGATCCGATTCCCTGTGTATATGATCGGTGATTGATTATGCAGTAATGGATGCTGCCCTTGTTGTCTTTGAGTTTATTATTCTTAAGTAAGGCATTTAAATCAACTGTGCATTTTTGGTAGTCTGAAAAATGTAAACACTTTATGGAAAGAAACGTAAGCACTAAGATTGGAAATAAAATATACTTGTATCTTTTAAAAGGTTTATCTTTACCCTTAAATACGCTGATTTGGCTTATTCTTTTTGCTTAGTCTTTGTAGGCTGTTAAAATCAGTTGCTTTTTCCCATCTCAAGGAAATGCATCTTTGACACTTCTCATGACCTGAGTCACGATGCTGACACAGAGCCAGAAAACATCCTGAACGGTCATGGGTAAAAGAGCAGAGCTGCCGAGGGTGTGTGGTGGGTGGAAGAGCGAGAGAGACTGCTGTGGTTTGCTTCAGTTCCTATTCTATGGGTGTTTCAGACAAGCCATTTATTATAATTATCCATGGATATTATTATCAAGTTCTCATAGGCAGTGGTTCTCAAGGCACTTTTTTTTTTTTCACATAGTTTGGAATAAATACTGTGTATTCAACCTGGATTGAATTCAGGCATTAAAATATTAATGCTAATTGCTGCAGCCAGAGCAAGGGAGAATAAAGTAATGGTGTGGGAAAAAACAAACAAACAAACAACAGATGTATTAACATGTAGTTTATTACAAATACTAAATTCTAATAAGGTAAATTTGGGTAAAGGCCTGCTGTTTAACTTTCCCTATCTCCCCACCCAGCATGGCTGCATGAAGAAGTGACCTTCAGAACTTTCCAGCCGCGTCATATGTGGTTTCTAACACAAACTGATCGGTTTTTCTGACTGTGCTGTCCCAGTAGAAGAAAGCTGTGTTTGTAAAGATCATTTGATTCTGTATCATTTGGAGGAGAAGTCTGAGATACCCAAATTCTCCAAAGTTCACAATGCTGAATTGCCTCAGAGTAATCCCTAAAAGAAGGCTTTGTGTTCTTAAATGTGTTGATATGAGTTCTGACTGATAGATGTGACAAGGAGGAGGAGCAGCTTCTTGTTTTCGTGAGCCTTTCTCAGCACTTCACCAGCAGACAGTGTTAGCAAAATTCCTGCATGCAAAAGATTGAAGTAACAGAGCATCTACCCAGCGCCCAGGACCTGCCTGCAGGATAGCCTCCGTAGCGGAGCGTTAAGCCTGAGCCCACAGGGTCCTTTCCTTGGAAGGTTTGCAAACTCAAGCCCAGTGCTGGGGTAGCTACAAGTACAAGCTTCAGCTCCAGGGCTGGCTTATGGCCACATGTTGGGGAGGATTTGCAAAACACTCCATAGCTGCACACCTGGTACTTACAAGAAACTGATCTTGTACTCCATTGATCTGTGAAGAGCTGGAGGTGTGAGGCCTGCTGCAACCAGGATGGCAGCTGTCTGGACCCCTCCCTGCCTGTGGCCAGCATTAGCTGGAGGTGACCTAAGAGCAGGACAGCCAGTTTGACTGATTTTGCTGGTAACCAGCATCTGGAGCAAACCAGCTGAAGTGTTACTGCTGCAGCCGGCTTTATGGCTATGCAAAGCCCGGAGCCAAGTGGCCTGATTGCCAGCTGGCAATCAAGTTTTGCTGTTTTTACTTCAGGGAGAGTTTTGCCCATAAATGGTCTTAAGCTTAGCACCAACAGTATTTTTAGTTAAATAAATCCTGAAAGATGATTATGAGGCCAGGCTTGCATGTGTGGTGGTGGTAGTAGAGAGGTTGTTTTCTAATGAAATGTTTCAAGGCACCTTTACCATGCAGGTTTTTGAGCAACTTTAGCATAGCAAATCAGCATCTGTGCAAAATGAGGAGAGGAAACAGGGGAAGAAGCAGACATTTGTTAAAGTTTTCAAGGAGGTATTTTTTTACACAGGGCAGTTAAGACTGTGGATGTCCTCACAGCGGCTGGGGAGAGGTGCCATGGGGCCTGGGACATTGTCACTGTTCTGGTACAATGGGCTTCCTTTCCTCTTTGATTCTTCTGGACCACACGTGTTATTCCTTTTCCATGCAGGAAAAGAAGAAATACACGTGGAGGTAGGAGGCCAGCCATGCATCGGTAATTGTAGAAGTAAATGACAAGTCCAGTCCCAGGTAGAGCTGAAGGTTAGAACTGTTCTTTCGTCATCCGTTTTTGGACAGGTAGAGATAAGGGGCAGCAAAGGGGTCACAGCACATCCTCCTCTCTTCTAATCCTTGTCAAGGAGTAGGGGAGATGCTTGGGTATCGGTGGGACACTTTATGACGGAGGGACAAAGTTGCTGAAACAGAAGGCAGTCGAAGAAAAGGCAACTTCAGACGGAGGAAAGGAATATTACGAGGAATATCCAGATGATGTTCAGATTTTGAGAGGAAGATGCTGATGGGAAGTAGGAAGAGAAGAAGTTCAAGGAGCTCGGGTGAGAGGGCAGAGGACAATGTCTCATCTGTGGCTGAGACACTTGGACTGGTGCTTGCATGCCTTGGCAGTGTATTCTGACTTAGAAGCTCGCCTGTCACCATCACATGCCTTGCCTGTATGCGAAAAGACAGAAAGTTCTGCCTTCTTAGGGATAATCATGAGATTTAGTGCAGCTGTGTCTCAAAAGGTTCAATATCAAGCAGTTTTCAACGTTATGAAAACAAACGGCTGCATTATTTTCTCCCATCAATTTGAATGGAATCAAGTTAGTGATAGGTTTTGGACTTGGACCAGTTTAGCTGAGGGAAAAATTTGCTCTCTGTAGCTAAATCCTGTGTGCATACGTGCTGTAGCTAATACACAGTATTCAGTCTTTAATGGGCTTAATTGTATTTGAAGTTATTGAGGGTACGGGTGTGAAATGAAGCTGATTTTGGTAGGATGCGAATCAAGGAAATTACAATGAAACTTTAATTTAGAAGTGATTGATAAGAAAAATAAAATTTCTTGACTTTTTCTAGAAGAATGTGTAACATTTTACAAAGCAAGATAAAAACTTGCTTGACTGAATGAAGCAAAACATTAGAGAAGAAACCCACTTTGGCAGTAATTAGTGCTCGTGGTACTGAGTGTGCTTCTCTGGACGCTGTTGGGTTTGTCTGTCAAACTCTTCCAAATGACTTCTGCACGCCAGCATTGCTTCCGCAGAGTTCTCTGTTCGGGTCACAAGGCAGCATTTCTCACCAGGGCGCTGCTGTTTCCTCTTCCGACTGTAGTAGATTACAGATTATACTGGAACATGTCTGAGAAAAGGTCAGAAAAGAGGGTGAAAGTCCTGGAACTGTAGCTGGGAAGCTTTCCATTCTCATCCATGAAACTTTTCGTGTTGAATCAAAAGCAAAGCAAAATAAACCACCGCGTACATAACACTTCTGTGTTTCCTGCCATTTTCTGTTTGCAAGTTAGACAGGATTTTACTTCTCTTGCAATATATGATTAATGAATGTTTAGTTCAGGAATCTTCTGTGTTGCACTTAAATAGCAATAATGGCCAAGCACTGCTTGTTTTCTTAGAACTCAGCGTGCATAGCCCCAAGTTACTGCATTTTTATTTACCAAATTAAAAATGTTTATATGTAGTGCTAATGTCATTAGACTCGTGGCAAGCTTTGAAATGCAGTCTGTTAAAGACTGTACGATACAAAAGTTAATCAAGTGGGTTTTGAATTTTAATGACACTGCATTACTGAGCTTTTTGCATTGGAGTAATGGAAGAAAAGAAACGAAAAAAAATCAACACAGAATCATTTTACTATGCAGCTGAGAGGTGCTCGATACCACTTTAGTTTTTTCATGTAAAGTGTGTAGAGAAACTAAAATGTGTGTGATCGTTACTCTCCTACCTGCAGACTCTGTCTGGTCCAAGTCCTGTTTGCCCTGCTTACTAACAGGTGAACTTTCACAATGCAAGAGCATCTCACAGTGCTGGAAAGAGGACACACGCTGTATGCAATGGAAACTGCCAGGGAAAATTTAGTGAGCAGAATGATTTAATGTCAGTTTGGTGGTAAGCTGCTGTTTGCTTCCCTTATACGTTACGGAGTACGGTTTTGTTTTCAGGCTGGGCTGTGCGTTACTGACCACCTTCCACCCAGCTGGCTGAGGCTGCTGCCTGCCTGCAGGGCTGTGGTTCAGGTGTATTAGAGCTGGGTTTGTGTATGCTATGAGGCAATTCGGGCGCCTTGGTGTGGCACCACGGGCTGTGGCAAGGTAACAGTGGAGCTGTCGGTACCGCTGCTTCAGCACGGCCCTTTCGGGAGCCAGCGAGTGTCTGCGCACAGCACGGCTTGTGCAGCTCCTTGGGACTGTCCCTGCCATGCTGCATTTTGGTGTGTTTTGTCATTAATAGCTGCAAAAATTGGGATGTTGTTTACAGTGTTAACTATAATTGGGGATAAAACTCTGCCCAGTTATCCTAAATGAAAGCTGTTGCTGTCACCAGCTGAATGCGGCGGTGCGGAGGGGCCCCAGGGCTTCACCTCAGGGCTGAGGCCGGCTGTAGGCCGGGCCAGGCCTTACCTGGGAGCTCCCGCTGATGTCTTTTCCACAGACATCCAGCTTTGTCACAAAGCAGTAAATCTTGCAGAGTTTATTTTCCTTAGAGCATCTGTGTTTTATAATGGTGCTTTTAATTTGTTTTTCCTTTGTCTGGTGGGATTTCTTTTGTCCGGCGCTTTCAGGCCTCCCTTTTTTCCTGGTGGAAGCGAGCCCGTCACTGATCGCTGCCTGGGGAGTGCTGCCCTGTGCGGCCGACGTGCAGCCTGCGCCCTCCTGGAACAACAAAGCCCGTTGTTGTTTGCTTTCTTCACTTCTGTCCTCACATCAATCCCTTTTCCCTTTGAGTATTTGTGGAAAAAAGAGTCTGGAAAAGTGTGCCTCAGGTTTTGGAGGGGCAGTGTGTTTGTTGCAGGCTTTCAGCAAACGTGTGTGAAGACAGGGCTAACTGATTACGTTTTCTGTGTCTCATAGGCAAAGTCTGTCCAGCCTGATGCTGCACTTGTAAATAAACCTCTGCTGTCGGAGTGCCAGGGCCACAACATCCTCAGCTTTTTGCAGGTTGTCTGCTTGATCTCTGCCTGCAAGTCCCTTAGTAAAATTAGTAAGAGATTTACCAACAGCTTAAATCAAGATATATTTTTTTGCACTGGATGTCTAATATGCTGAATTTAGGATTAACTGTAGGAGTTTTAGATTTGGGTTTAGCTATGATCAGTAATAGTGACCTTGAGTCTGCAATAAATGAGTGAAAGTAATGCAAGTGGCATCCTGAGCTGTGGCCCAAGCTGGGGGGTGTTGGCAAATGGCTGTAAATGTGGAAAATAAACCTTAGCCAAAACTGGCCTTGGTGTGTGCCTTGCACAGCTCTTGAACTGCCATCTGAAAATCTTGACCAAAAGGACTCGCCCTGGTGTCCTTGGGTGATGATACCACACTTTGGCTGATTACCAAGAGAAGTGCCTCGTTGCTGTGGGTGCTCTGCTGAAAGCGTTCTGGCTGGTTCTTGTGAGGGCACATTTGCCATGAAACTGTGATGATGATTAATCATTTCTAAATTAGTTGCAATAGAAAGTATTCCTTGCATATACAGAGTGATTTATGTTTAACTTGCAGTATACAACCAAGCTGGCATTTAAATTGTCAATGCTAAGTGAAGCTACTCCACTGAAGCTATAATTCTGGGACTTTGTTCTTTACTAATAAATGTATTTCTTTACAAGAATAAATATGCTGTCCACATGTGGCAAGGTAATTTGAGTACAGGGTTCTGCTGTATGAAAAGTGTTTGATATTTCTAGAAGGCTTAAACTTTGTCTTATTTGCTGTGTGTCCTCTGACAGTGAATCAACAACTGCCCGCACTGCAGAAATAATGTTGATGCTTGACTGCGTTCTTTGTGCTCTTTTGGCCTGGTACCGCAGTCCTGTGCACACAGAGCTCCCGTTTCCTGCAGGAGGGCTTTCACACTTGTAAGGGCTGCAGGAATGGAGGGTGCCTTCAGTGCATATCTGGGTGGGCACAACAGCACAGAATACAGTTATGGGATTTCCGAAGGGCTGATTAAATGCAATGTGTGACACGATTTTGTTCCAGTGAAATTCAGGCTCACCAACATGGCTTCTGCTGAATGCTTGGTAAAGTAACAGTCATGGCCACAGAGCGCATTTACTGCATCCCCAAGGCTATGCAGTTCAGAAGACAAGGATGCATCTCTGATAGGTCTGAGGCAGCATACAATGAGGATGTAAGAGCATAGAACATTTCCATCACAGACATAGCTAAAAATAATGCAGTGAAAATGAAAGCACATATTTTTACTTTTTCTGTTAAGCATGGTTTTCTTTAGCCTTACTCATCTGTACCATCTTAACATCATTGTAGTCAAATACTCAAGAAAATCTCTGCTGTCAGAAATAATTTCCCTACTTTTTATACCTTTACAGCTTTTAATTTTTGACGTGTATCACTGTTAATAACATTTATTTGCAGTTAAGCAACTAAATGTTGCTGCAGAAATTATGGATTGGCAAGCAATAGTTATTTGGATGTGTTAGGTATGTGCTTTTTTCCCTTCATTATAGCTTTTTTTTTTTTTTTTCCTAATTGGCTTTATTCTGTGAAGTGCTGAGCATTATAAGCTTTTTTACTGAGATTTGTAAACATCAGAGTAAGTCATGGATGTAAACTTGCAATGCTTGGACTCTGGGTGTTCATTCCTTGGCAGAATCTTACATTTTGTTCCCGTTCAGCATTTCTTTTACACGTTTTTGGTTCTCCTTGTATACTTTCATCTGTAGGGCGTTATTACTACAATTTATATTTTTAACATCTCCTGCGTTTTTAAGCTTAGGAGTTTAAGCTTAATCCTGCAGTTTCCTGAGTGTCCTCAGCTGTTTTGGGGTTCATCAGCTATGGGGAGACCGGCTCATCCTCGTGTAGGAAGGACATCTGTAAATGCCTCACCTTTCTGCATGCAAATACTGTGTTGAATCAACGGACGTTTTGCATGTGGAAGGCTACGTGGTGTGGGGAGCAGAGGGCACTGGGTAGTTAAATGTGCCTTCGGAGCCGGAGAGAAGGCTGCTACGACACAGTCCGTCAGCTCCGTCGTTCACGGTTAATCGTTCTGTTCCTAACGAGTAGGGGAGAACAAATGACAGACGTTTGGAGCCCTGCCTGTGGATGCCCTCTGTTTGCTGTGTAGCTTGCAGTTGCTCCTGGTGAATGCAGGAGAGTGAAACACGTTCAGAGAGGCCTTGATTGCACGCAGCAGTAACTAATTAGACAGCAAAGCAGCAGAGTATTCATACGCCTTTCTACAAGAACCAAGAATGCATTATGAAACTAATCTTTAAAAAAATTAATTGCATCACAATCTGAATTTAAAACTGAGGGTTAGTTTCTTTTTTTCCCCCTTTCCTGTTTCTTTTTATTCCAAGTTGGTCCAGGAAAATTGCTATTAATGAAATCTGCTCTCTGAGACTTCAATAGGCTTGTTACTCATTAAAGCCTTAGTATTTCTCTTAAAATGTATTGACCAATGTTCAGGCCAGATCCTTAACACAAAAGACACTTTGTAATTTCATCATTTTTGTTATTGTGCTGTTTTAAGATGCAGAGGTCTGCGGACTGCAGAAAAACAAATAAAAACCCAAAGCTTACAGTTATATAGTAGTAAAAGAAGGGTAAAGGAAGCATTGAGTGTCTTTAGGATGATGAGACATTCATTAAGATTTTTCTGCCTTCCTTTTCCTATTTTCAATCCATCTGAAGTACCATTAAAGCTTTTCAGGCAGCTTCCTGTGAGAAACCCTCTTCTGTGCTGTTTTTCTTCCTTGAAAAAAGGTGGCTGCTCTTCAGTCAGATTGTATGGATTTGGCCTGGGATTTGTGTAATATCTATGTAGAATGCAGCAGTTGTTTAGGAACCTAATTCCCAATATGGCTCCCTTTTGATTAAGAACAAAGCAAGCATTTCACAGCATTATAGGAACACAGAAAAACAAGTTAATGATCTAAACCTTTTAATTCATGGTTGCTTGTCTATTTAAAGTACTTTTGATTCTGCTATAAACAGACTGGCCCCTTTTTTGTTTAACTTCTTTCTTTGGTTTCTTCACATTTCTTTCTTTACTGTCCGTGAAATTTGTAGCTAGTTTCCTTTTCTAACTGAAGAATGAAAGGTTGTGACTACAGAATGATACAGAACGTAAGGAAGCGTATCTAAACTGGGCGTATATCCAGCACAGACCCCTTTGAAAGAAGCTAAATTTAGGGCTGTTGGGATTTTTTTTTTAAATGTTTTCTCCTCCCCTTTTTAAATACCTGTTTTTTGTTTTATTTTCCTCTTATTTTAAGAATATCGACTTTGTTACTTTTTCAATACTTCCTTGATTTTTACGTGCTGCTTGGTAAGGCTCTGTTTTAAATAGTTACTGGTGGTATTTTCTTTCTTTCTTAGTCCAGCAGATTACTATTATGTGTGCCTTTATCTGCAGAGACAACAAGAGCGACCTTTTCAGAACTTTCAATTACCAACGCAGTCTGTGGTACTCTAGGAAAATAGTTCCCTTCCAGAATATTTTTTTTTTTTTTTTTCCCCATAGAGAACTGGAATCCAGGGTCTGTTCTTCAAACCAGACTCTAAAACTTTTTGGTGAACAAAACTGCCTGGCAAGCAGCAGCAGCGTGAACAATTTCCTTTCTGTGGAAGGGCACCTTATTCCCTGTATATAAATAAAGATTCACTGCCTCCGTTGTCATTATGTATTTTGTACCTGAAGTGAAGGTAACTTTTTAGATTTGTTTTTGTTTGCAGTAGGAGCTCCTTATTTTCCGTTTTTTATCCATGGCTTATCTCAGACACTTGTTAGAAGTGATAAATGAAGAAACAAATTCCACTAATACATTTTGTTACGTCTCTCTCCCATCAAGGTAAATTGAACAGCCAGGACACGTACAATAACTTCACCAACAACAACCCTGGGAACCCTCGACTCCTGCCTCTTCCAAGTCTGACTGTGGTGTTGCCTCTGGCTCAAATCAAACAGCCAATGACATTAGGGACCATCACCAAACGCACAGGGTAAGTGTATGTGCACAAACCTTTCTTAGCCTTGTGATTTGCAGATTACGTGGAAATAATTCCGTTCTAGTTATACCTAGATGTGTCCTTTATTTTTTTTAATTCTGGTCTATGTAATTTAATGGTAACAGAATAGTTGGGTGGGGGGAAAAGAGAGCTCAAGAGAAGAAAACCAGCACCAGATAAGCAAACAAAAACTGAAAACAGATCTCTAAGAATTCAGGAGTATTTTTTTGGAGGAGACATTTCCTTGCCGTCTACCATATGGGAAACGCCTTGTGCTGACATCGGAAGTTTCACACCAGGAGTTGGTATGAAACATAAGTAGAGCTGTATTCAGTCAGAAGTTACGGGTTTGTGTTGTTGGGTGTTTTGTTTGTTTGTTTGTTTGTTTTTAAAGTTTGTTTCCTTAGATTTCCAAACTTCTCAAGCAGGGATGTTTTTGACCATCAGAAATTGAAAGACAGTAAGCCAGGTTGAGTATAGAGAAAACTTGATCCTGATGTTTTCTTAACCTTATTTTTATACTGACGTGACTGTTCTGTGCTGTGACATTCACGTGTGGATTTTCACTCCAGAGTCAGCTGCTCTTTGGTACTTCTTGGTGTGCCATGGTGAAGCACTCCCAAATGCTAGTTGTGAAAAGCTCTCCTAAATACGTGTACATTGTAACTACGAAGAAGGTTCTGTGGGTGTCATCAGCCATAGCTATTTTTGAGTTAATTCGTGCTGCTCAACAGCCAGTATTTTTCTCTTGCTAAATTTCAAACGTTCCGTTTTTGCAATTTATACATAAAACTAGAAGGTGATTTGTTTTAACCTTGTCAGTTTTTTTATAGTTCAAATCCCTGAATACTTCCTAGTTGAAATTTTAAAGGCTGATTCATGCATTAGTTTACGGACAGCTTTTATATTTTTAAGAAAAATAGATCAAGTTGGGCTTCTGGTTGGACAGAACAACTGACAGTGGTACAAGTTAATAACATTTTTGTGCATTTTCGTAAATGGATGCAGGTACTGTCTTGCTTCAGTGGTTTCTTGCTCAAACACCAATAGTGAAGTGAATTTTACCTTGTGTCTCATGATCTGGGAATTATTTTTCAGAAGAGAGCTCACGGATATTTCCTCTCTCCCTGAATAATTCCCACATTCTGTGCTTGAGTGTTCAGAACATTCTGTAAAATCTGTTACTGTTTGTTCGGTGCTCCAGGTGTGCATGGTGAGTTCTAAAGCTTACAGCCGTGTGCACGGATGCAGGTGTGTATCTCTCTGTACATGTATCTAACAGCTCAGTCCTGCTCTCACTGCTGTAAACAGGGGTTTCGTCAGGCTGTACAACCAGGTCTTGAGCTGCAAACACTCGGTACCAAAAGGAAAGAGGCTGTGCAGCACGCTCCCGAACCTCATAGATAATTGGGAAGGGGTCTTAGGGAACAGCAAAGAAATAGAGAAATAGTACCAGGGTAACGCTGTGATTTAATTCTTCCATGTATACATTTCAGTTACTCATATTTGCTTTTTTTTTTTTTTTTTTTTTTCTTCTTACATTTTAAACACTTGCAAGGGAAATAGATTGCGTTAGCAAATAGATTAATTTTGAAATTACAGAAGGGTGTGAGGTTGGATGAGGACAGGAGGGAAGCTAGAAATAAGCAGCAAGCTACAGTTCCTGAGAGAGAAAAAATACCAGAAAGGTTTATTGAAGAGTGCAGTCAGAGAAAAGCAGAAATATAGACTCATAGAAATGCAGTAGACATGTAGAATTTTAGGTGGGATGAGACACAGAAAGAAAATAAAAGCCATCTGATGGTCTGCAAGGGGAAGGCAGTGTGATAGGAGCAGAGCTGAGGAAGGTGATTTAAAAAAATAGCAAAAATAATCACCAGTGCAGGTTTTGAGTTACTTGGTTCACAACAGTAAAGCTGCCTTTACACAGGCTGCTGCTTTATGGCTGTGCTGATACCAGCAAACTTTACTGTGGCCATTACAAATGTAATGATTCTGCGTTTTGGATTTAATATTTTATTCTTACTTATCTTAAGCATATTAAAAGTGTGTTCATCTTCATAGTTTTCTCTGAGTAAATTTTACAAGTCACAAACTGCGTCCTATTATTTTGTGTGATTTCTAAAATCAATTAAATTTAAAATACTCAGTGAGGCTTATGTAAGGGGAGGAAAAAACAGGCTTGGGAAATACCCTGCTGTGTAAATGGAGTTTTCATGAATGAGGATCATAATTTTCAGTGAAGCCAGTGTAGATGTGTAATGCTAAGCTGAGAGCTTCCTTCATTTGTTCTGCATCCAAAATGTTTGATGAAAGTACACAAAATTAACATGAAAAGCTGTATTTATAAAGCAGGGATTTAAGAGGAATGCCTCGGATCCAAGAAGCCTGGCATGCCTAAAATGACCAAATTGAGACAGCAGCCTTAACTTAAACCTCCAGGGGGCAAAGCGTGTGTTTAACATATTTAACATCTGCCCTCATATTTCTGGAAACACATAGCAATGTAAGTCTGCACAGTGTAATATTTAGACAGGACAGGGACCATCTGCCTCGCTCTGAGAAGTGTAGGAGGCATGTATTACTGCAAATGGCAAAAGACAGATGTATTTACACCTACATGGTCAGCACCTTGAAGCAGTGCTCCGAGGAAACAAGGCTCTTCTTTGGAAGCAGCTGCTTAACCTTGTGATTGTGCAGTGATCAGAAAAGGAGATGGACTGGCAGTCGGGTGGATTGTACAGTCACTGCTCAGTGGCCCTGAAAGCAGATTCCTCTTCTGTTGTTGCTCCTTTTGAAGAATTACACATTTAGTCTGTTACAGTACGCTTTTAAAAGTAAAAAAGCAAGACTAAAGGAATACCATACAGTTACCACTTCTGGATTTGTCCCTTTGTATGCTTTTAGCATCTGAAAAGCTTCTTTAATACCAGACATCTTAGTTAACTTTAGCTGTTTTTATTAACCAAAAAAATCATGTTGGGCTTTGTTTTGCCAGTATCCAAGACAGCAGCATGTTTTTTCAGGTAAAGGCCTGGTCGCTGCTCTTAATACTGTCTGGCTGAAGCAGAGCTGCAAAGCATGTCACTTGACTTGACAAGTGGAATGGCAGTAAATTTTTTAAAAGTGCTCACAGTAGCCCTGTGGGAATGAAAGACCAGGGCCCGGAGCTGTGTCGTTACTGCGCTGCTCACCGCAGATGCCTTTTTTCTCATGTAAACTTGTGTGTTTGGGAGCATTTTCTGATCAGGCGTCAGACTCTAATTCTGAACACAGCTTACGTTCGCAGCACCAAGTACTGCAGAGTGTCACCTCCCTTCTTGCCCACCGCTGCTGGTTCCCAGTTCCCTCTGTTTGTTCCCGTGCTTTTTCAAGTCTCTCATTGCAGTTTCCCACCTTCAGGAAGCACTTCATTTTTGTCCCTATATTTTGTCATCCCATTGGCTCACTTCCCTGCAGTTTGTGCTGTCAGCACATTCTGAGGAGCAGACAGGCTTTCCCAAAGGGGCTCTAGCACTAATGAGGAAGGAAGCATCTTATGTTTTAAAGATTAGGAGGATGTGAGACACTAAAAGAGCTAGATTTAATAAGTCTTTATAGATCTGTGCCTCAGTTTCCCTCTCAAAATTTTAATAGTAATGCTCAATTCCTTCTCAAGTCTGGTGAATGGGTTAATTCATCGCTTGATTAACAAAGGGCGTATGGATTGGAAAGGGGCAGAACTCTATGATCCATCTCATAAAAGGCAGTGCATCAGGACGTGGTAGAAGACAGCTTTGTTCTTTGCAACAGCTCTATAAGCATGCCCTGTGTTTGTGGAAAGAGTTGCAGTTTGTTTCCTGTTTGTAAGAACGTGGGGACACAGATGAACTGTAATAGGAAGGAGGGAATAAAAGATAGAATAATTGCCCCCAAAGAAAAACTATTTTAAAAATTGGCTTCTCTGACAGCAGCATTTGTTTTAACTTCCTCAAGTGATATGGTCATTCTATTTGTTGCACAGTTCATTCTCAAATTCATTATAGATTTAGTGAAGCACGAGGATGTGCCCTGTATTTGTTGGGTCTTGTCAGAACAGAGACATCCAGTGCACCTTGCAGGAAAAGAAACAAGCCTTTTTTTTTTTTTTAAATCCAAAAAATATAGATAGTGAACTTTTAAACGTGAAACCCCATCCATTCTTCATCCCAGTCCCCATTTTCATCCCTCGTTCCACCCCCAGCAAGGAGAGGANGGATTGAGCATCACTGATACCCGTTTGTTTTATTTCGCCAAAGAAGAGCTCAGCTGGTTCTGCTACTGGGGCAAACAAAAATAAGGAGTGCAAAGCCATGTCAGCATGGTATAATTACTTAGGTAATAGTAACTAAAACATCGAGAAAATATTAGAAGCAAAGCTGAAGAGTTCAGTAAAATTGGTGAGCTTGCCGCACGCTGAAGCCAGACTCTCTGTCAGGCATACTTCTCAGACATGTGTTGTATCACTTTAACCTTTCCAGGCTGTATTTCGGTAATGAAGCACCAACTGCAATGGTTTGCCATTGGTACAGAACACGGTCGTTCGCAGCACGTGTTGTCCAAACATCACTGTCTGTTAGGGGGTTCTTGCTTCAGATGGCAACGTGGTCTGACTGCACAGTTCGTTAAAAACTTACATAGCTGCAAGTTTATGTTAAACCTAACAAAATTGAATGATATTCCAGTTTTGAATTTGCTAAAACTCAGGATCAGATGAGAAATCAAGAAAATGCTGTTAGAACTGTGAATCATAAATCATCTTCATTTAACAATTTTCCTTCAGAACTCCCCACTAGCTTTGAGAGTCGGGAGCCTCGGTGAGGTTTTTGCCTTGGCATTGCTCTGTGGCTGTCACCGAGTGCAGCCATCTGGTGCTGTCTTTTCAAGGTTGGGTTATCCCGTAATTTGTGCTCCCCCCACTAACACACCATCCATGTCATGTGAGGGAGATACTGACAAACAGTTGCTGAAATGAATATCATAGGAAAAAGTGGTCATTTTAAAAGAAAGTGGATCTCAGGAACATAAAAACTTAAGTTCTGTCTTTCTTATGGCTTATTGAGAAGACTACACCTTAGTCTGTGGAAATGTGATTACATTTTCTGCATTACACAGAGCTATGAATCTGTATTAAAAAAAATCAAAAAATAACAAACAGCACCAGCAACAAAACAAAGCGGGAAGACATCCTCCACTGAAGTGTGTGTCCACCTAGGTCAATTTGTATTTAAACTGGAGAGAATTTGTTAATTTGGAAATATACTTGGGTCAGTACAGCATGGTGGGCAAAAAGGTTCCGATGAGCTCACGTAAACATCACTTGCCTGCTCTCTGCAGACAGAGAAACTGAGGCAGACAGAAAAAAAAAGTGACTTGCCAGATGTCCAGGGTCTTAATTTAGAAATTCCAAGCTCCCAGTCAGATTTGACCCCTCTCCAGTGGCTCTTCAGGTGCCACAAGATAGATTCTGGGCTTTAAAGTGTATTGGCTATGGATTATGTGAAAAACTTCGCTTTCCATTGAATATTTAAAATGTGCAGGAGCACTGTGCTAACCTTGTGTGGAGCCATTAGAATGGCCTTCGACCGAGTTAGGGACTGAATATTGGCTGTAGGACATGCTGCAGCTCAGGCAGTGCATACAGTTCGTGCAGTTCGTTGGGGTTTTGTCGCTATTCAGCACGATACAGTACGGGTGGAAAAGCAGCTGGTTCCATCAGATGAGCTCCCTTCGCCCAGGTGGAAACCCAATAGTTAAATACAAACGGTTAACTGAGACAACTCTGTTAGACGGAGCTTGGAAGATCTTCAGTTTGTTTTTGACCTGTATTAATGAAAATGGGGAGGAGGGAGGACAGGATTTTTTCCGCAGTGTTCAGTCCTTTACTGGATTTTTACATCTTAGGGTGCAGAATGTACATCTTAGTTTCCACGTTCACATGAAGGTTGTTCCCTAAGAGGATGTCTGCATTCATTGATGTGCTCACGCCAGCTTTAGTTTTGAGATTTTTTTTTCATTCTGGTGTACTTTTAATTGTGCAGGCAGGGTGCTTCGTACATTGCTCAGTGATGGACCTGCTCGGTTCAGCTGATTGCCTGGAAAGACTTTCCTTGTTTCAACTAGCCAGAATTTATCCCTGAGTCAGAGCATGAAAAGAAAACTGACACATTGGCATTTACAAAATCAATTATTCAGTAATTTTGTGGATAATGTTTCATCCCAAATGAGAGTCAAAGAAGCCTTGAGCTTGTGAGTAGCTCTCAATTCACCTCCGGTTCCTGCTTTTCGGATTTTACGCAAACGTTGGTATGGCCATGGTTGTGAGGTAAACAAGGGAAAATTCCACTCAAAGTGCACTAAAATTAATGGTGTGTGGCACCGCTGTAAGCACTGCGCGCTGTGCAAAGCACCTGAGCAACACCAACAGAAAAATCGTGGTGCAGATGAATTGTTGAGTGAACAGAAACGCTGGGCTCTGTCTGTCAGGGGACTTTCAACACCAGCTGTGTTTGAAGGGAGTCAGGGTTCTCCTTCCTGCATTCCATGCAAGCTTATTCGTGGGGAATAAGATTTCTGTGTCAAACAGCTGCTAAAGATTTTTAATTTCGTAGTGTATTTGTATTCTAGGAAAAGGGCTGGGGAACTTTCCCTGAGAGAAGGAGTGCCCTGTGCCTGTAACACCTCTCTTCAGTCCCGTGCGGACCTGCAGTGTTTTGGGACAACACCCACACACCTCTTGCTCTTGCTGCTAATTTATTTGTCTGGTGCTTATGACTTCAACGTCTGTTTAGGGCTCTTGACTGCATTTGCCTACGATTTGCCTGCAGGTTTCAGGAGGGAGCACCAGGCTGTGGGAGCTGCCCCGCAGGGCTGCCCTGGCCCTGGGGCCGCTCCTGGGCGGGCGTCAGTTTGTGGGTGTCAGCATGCTGGTGACAGAGAGCTCGACATCTCCCAGGGCATCACCAATGGTTACAAAAGTTGTTTTGTTTACCTTCTGCATAGATCTTAATGGCATGGTATACAGTGTACTTGTTGGTACTGAGTTTTCATCTAATGTCTGTGCATTTCTCCCCTTTCCGTGAAGACCTTACCTGTTTGGAGCAGGATGTTTTTCCATAAAAGCTCCATGGTGAGTTCCCACTTCAATCCCAGCATGCCTATAATTCATTTGCTGTACTCACTAAAAATAACTCTGTGTTTAGATTTTTTAATTTGGGGTTTTTTTTCACGTTGTGTACTGCATGGCTGATCCATAGGTGGAAGCACTGCCTAATTTCACGTTCAGGCTGTGGATGCATATTCACCATCAAGCATTGTCAAACAAATGCATTCACCTTTTTTTTTTTTTTTTTTTTTTTTCCAACCTTTGAGACAGCATTTAATTTTTAAGTAGCAGGGAGGCTGAAAAAATGAATTATTTCCCAGCAGGCAAAAATAATTGCAATATCTTTTCCAAGCAGTTCTGTTTTTTCTGTGTAGCATCCCTTGTTACAGGAGCACTGAGTTGCTTGCAGACAGAAAACATTGATGCTGACCTCCCGATAACGAGCCAGATTAGCGGGGAGTAGGCCATAAGTATTGCAGGAAGAGACATGAAGCAGGGAAAGTGGGCACTGCAAAATTGTCTCAGCCTGTGGACGTGTCGCTCGCTCCCTCCGTACCGTGGGCTCCCCGAGTTTCAGCACAGCAAGGCAGAGGTGCTCGTCAGCCAGAAATGATTTTAGACTGAAGAAAGGTTAAAAGGCCAAGATTAAAGAGGGGAATGTATGAAATAGACTCTAAAATCGTTGCCCATCTTTCACAAGACTCTTTTGTGGTTTGTTTAATGCCAGTGCTAGCTCCCAAACATGGTCTTTACTAGCCTACAGAGAAATTAGGATAAAAAACACACTTTGGGCAGGGGAAGAAATCATGTTGTTTCCATTAAAGTCTTAATGAGACCTAAATTATGTAAACAAAAAGAACGGAGATTTGACAGCTTACTGCCTGGCGAATGAAGGAGCCTGCTATTGCTTTCTTGCTTTCTCTTGTTTTATTCATGATTTGACAACTGGGAACATGTCTTTCTTATTTTCAGCACAACGATAAAATAAATGCAATGTATGTGTTGTGAGGCAGGGTTTTTCAGTAATGTAATTGCGAATTTCATGCAATGTTTTTCTCTGATACTTTTGTGGCCGCTTATGTGGCCAAGAGGACGCTTTTACCTTCAGAAATGGGACGTGTCCGTTTCAGTGGGTTTCACTGTGGATTAATTGCCGAGTGACTTGCAGATAATGCTTTAGTTTTTATGAATCTGATGTGTTTGAAGCCTATTCACTGGTGAAATAAAACCCAGCAGAGGCTGCAGAGAATGGGAATCATGCTATTTTATAGTTAGTATTTGAATTTGTAGATCAGTTTCTTCATATCAGGTATCTGCAATTTATGTATTTACTAATTTATTTCAAAGTCATGTCACTTGTTCGACTGTATGAAGTGAATGACAAATTTAAGAGCCAGCAGTGTTCTGAGGGACACGTAGCTCGCTGAGGAACGCTCCATAGCTGCATTGTGTAGCCTGTGGCTTTCAGCAGTTGCCTATGGTTTTCAGAATATTTAAATAGAATTATTTTTATTCTTCCATAAAGTGGAGAAATAATAATAAATGAAGACTAGTTAACATATCGTTAGTTATGCTGTTTTATAGTGATTAGTTATGATGACACAACAGATTTTCAGAGGCTATGGCAGAGTTCAGGGTTAGTTACAGAAGTCAAGAAGTCATAGCACTGAGCTGCTTCAGGAGCTCTTAGCCTTGTGTTGCTTTGCCAGCATGAAAGAACTTGCACGCTACTGCTGCAAGGTGTCATCGTTCTAAGGAGACGACAAGGGGGTGTCTTAATTAACTGCAGTTTGGTCCCATCACTTTTGATGCCCTTTCCATAGAAAATGTTTCTCACTGGATACGTATATATCTCTACATCTCAGTGTCCCTGCATTTAAATGGCGCGGTGGCCTCTGTTCCTCCCCACAGTTCTCTTCATCCGTCCTGCAGCAGAGCTCACTGAAGTCGAAGAAGCCCCACGTGCATCTTGCAGGGCTCGGAGAGCAGGGGGAGCGTTCTGCACACCTGGTGCTGTAAGGGGGCGGCAGGCGCTGCCTGAGATCCTTGGGTCCCTGCTTTGATGGGCAAGATTTCCTCCGCAGAGGAAAAACCCTTCTTGAAATGAGCAGGAAAGGTTCTCTTTTGCAGATACACTCTGGGACTGACTGCCATTCCTGCGTTATTTTTTTCTTTTTTTTCTGTTTTTTTTGTTTAACCTTCTGCTGTAGGCTTCTGCACTGGTGCAGCTGGGATAAGAACGCTGCTGTGCCTCGGTGGATTCTTGGTGCAGTTACAGTTGGGCAGAGCCAGACAGGAAAACGTCCGCTGACATTTATCCTCCACCTGTCCTGCAGGCCCTTGGGTCTGAAGGTGGAAGACTGGAATTAACAGTGAATGTTGCGGTCACATCAGCTTAACTTTTTTAATTTGTTATTCACAATTCCCAACAATTTGAACTTCCTCCTGCATCATAACTCTTTTCAATCAAAAATATGACATAATATTCTGTAACTTAGCATATTGTGAAGATTCCTTTAAATTAAGTGTTTTTAAAAGTTGAGGCCAAATGAGCCTGGATTTCAGCTCTTGGAATAATTTATGAAGTGCCGACAGGCTAAGAGCACGGAAAGAGCAGGAGTTCATAGCAGAAACCAGTCATTCACCACCTACCCTCAACAGTATTGTTTTGTTATCATTTATAAAGCTGAGAGGGTGTTTGCATCTAGATAATATTGAGGATTTATAGTTTCCAAGTTGTTAAAATATTGTAATGACATGAAAACCTATTTTTCTAATGGCATTACTGTTACTGAAAATAACTTGGCTTTTGAGATGTACTGAAAGAAAGAAATTTGAGTTGGAATGTATTGATGAAAACTCAGAGATTAAGGTAAAATGGTGGTAAAATGGAAGATCCCACCGTTACAATAGCTTTCAGCGCAGGCTTGTTGACACCTCTGTGCTTTTTTCAGAAATGTGTGTAAAGCAAGACAACGCACTCTTAGTCCTTGGGTTTTGTTTTTAGCAGGACTAAGTTTAACCACACGAGTAATCATGTTGTACAAGGTCTGCTCTTTCTGTCTACAAAACATCATTCTGGAATGGAAAATGTTTTGGCACCGAAACCAGCACTTCAATTCTTGCCTTGAAAGATGGACGTTCCGAAGACCCATGGAGACAGAACGTAGCTGAGCCCATTTCCTCCCCCGTTGTTTCTCTCTGTATTCGGTTGAACATGGGTCTTTGGGGCTAAGAGTGCCCAGAACTCAGCAAAGGTTTTGTGATTTACTGTGTGTCCCAGATTCACTCCCGCTCAAATGCTTGAAGGAGTGGTTGCAGTCCTCTGTCCCTCTGCCAGAGCTTACTCCAGTTTGTAGCTGAGAACAGAATTTGCTCCCAGGTTTTTTTCCATTTAAAATTATCTTAATAACCTCAGGTTGTGTTGTGTAAGTATTTAGAATATTAGGAATGGTAGAATAGTACAGAAAGGTTATTTTCAAGAGTTTCTAGGGGGAAGCAAACATGACTGAATCAAGAAGTGTGCGGATACGGCACTTAGGGACATGGTTTAGCGGGCACAGTGGTGTTGGGTTGTCGGTTGGACTAGATGATCTTAGAGGTCTTTTCCAGCCTTCATGACTCTAGGATTCTGTATCTGTACTCGCAGTTTGCTTCGGCTGAGTGAGGGGTAACAGTGTCCTGAACAATCTTGGTTTATATTAAAAGCAATCGTTTACTGTTTGAAGGAGAGATCAGTACGTAAGAAGTCTGCAGTGAGTGCACTCATTAGGTTGTTGTTCCTGCAGCAGTGTCGGTCTGTGACTACTTGGAAGGTGAGAACTAAAAAGCATTTCTGGCACGCCATTCACACAGGTTAAAACCGCTGTTTGTATGGCAGGTGGCAGATGCAACATGAGAGAAATCTATCTGCAGTTTTTATGAGCAGCTAATAAACGGTATGCTAATACAAATTAAATTTTCTAATATAGGTTGTGAAGTGCCACTGGCAACAAGGCGGTATGTTTATGGTCAGGAACTTTTGGAACACAGCTTTCTGACCCAGCAGTCCGTATCTGTGGTTGTAACCGTCGGACGTTAAGTGCTTTGTGGTAGCTCAATAGCACGGTTACTGACTGTAAATTGCGATTGCTCTGTGGGGACGTTCGAGCTTCTCCTGTAAGTGCAGGAGCCTCAGGACTGAGCTGAGTCCGTGAAAGTTCACCTGAATGCTCCCATTGACTGGCCAGTGTAATGGAATTCCCTTAGAACGATCTGGTCTTGTGGGCTTTTTGTTTTGTCTTTGTAAATGAAACATGGCCGCGGGCTTGCTGTATGTGTGATCTGTGGCAAGGAGCTTCGCCCCCTGCTTCAGTGGGACGCCTGTGACAGCGGCAGCGTTCGCAAGGGGCTGGGAAGCTCAACTGCAGTTTCTGTAAATCGCTTTCAGAAATGTGGCTGAAAATCCAGTGCAAGTGCAAGCAGTTACTACAAGTAATTTGTAATCAACAACAAAAGAGTAGTGTGAGTTAAATGCCATTATAATCATGCATAGTGTTTGAACTGCTTTCTGCTATTTTAAAATATTATTCTGCTGCTGAAGTTCATCACAATACTTCAATAATGTGTGTGCACATACCTATATACACACACATCTCGTAGGATGGAAGAGCACTCCTTAAAAATGAACAGGAATGTGATGGTGTAAGCGCAGGCTGATATATGATGGAAGAAGAAATTAATAAAAGAAAAAAGGAAAGTGGGGAGAGGGAGCAAGAGAAGGGAGCAGTGAAATACAGTAGAAGAAAGTGAAAGCAAATTGCTAAGGTGAAAAAAAAAATGGAACAGGGAGAAGAAGGGATCCAGTGTGAACCTCTCAGTTCTGCTAAGGGCAGGGTGAAATCCAGGTGCAGTGGGCTGAGGAGATGAGCAGTGCTCTGGAAATAGTTCTGAGTTTATACAAACCAGAATGTTACATAGCCTCAGCTCCCTGTAAGGAGCTGAAGAAGAAAATAAAACACAAAATGATGGTTCAGTACAACGTAATTACAAAGCACTATATCTGTGCACACTGGGGAGTTTCAGAGGAGAATTTTTCTTAATCCCCGTTTGTGTGATGTGATTACTGCTTTGTTTTAACATGTAGCACGAGTGTACGCTTTGTCTCCCTTTCCTCGTATCCTCCGCATGTTGTTCCCTCTCACCCTTTTCCCCACATCACATCTCTTTCAGCGGTTTCAGTGGCATCAGTACGCTGCTGGGTTGCACCTGATCAGCACTCAGTGTCAGCGTTTGTTCTCAGTACCTTCTGCAACTGCCAAAGAATACCAGCCACCTCGAGTGACGGGCCCAGAATCTGTACTTTCATTCCCAAAGCACTGATAAATGTTTGCATTCCCTTTGGAATGCAAACATTCAATGCTAGCTCTCCCAAGCAGGCTGACCAGTTCTGCGGTATGAGCCAGTGCTGTTCCTCAGGTCAGTGAGTCCAGTGATCAAGGGGCATTTGGAACCCACTGACCAGAAAGACGAAGCATCTGTAAGTCCTGCTACATCGTGTGGGAACTGCAGATAGTCAGCACCTCTGAATTTATATCTGAGAATGGCTTTTAAGCAAAGGACATCTTCATTTTTGAGAATAAACTTTCATAATTTTATTTTGTTCTTTCTTTAAGCAAAACCAAGCCAGCTCCACAAATTTCGCCCAGTAAGTCTATGGGAGGAGAGTTCTGTGTCGCTGCAGTCTTTGGATCATCACGGTCGTGGTTTGCAAACAATCCTGGTCTGAAGAGGGAAAAAGGTAGGTATATTGCATTCAAATCTAAATGCTGTTTTTTTTCTCCTTTTTGTGGTAACTTGTCAGCAGATGGTGCTTATCTGTTGATTTTGTTCGCCAAACTTAGTGACAGTGGAGATTTTTAGGAAGATGCGGTTGGGATGCTCTTGGTAAATCGGCCAATTTTCAGGAAATTTTAATTGGTGAAATGATTTGTTGGTATTTTAAAATGTTATACAGAGAGGCCAAAGCCCAGCATCGGTAGTTCAGTCTGTAGGTATTGTGCGAAGTTTCCCAGAAAAAGCTGTGAGGTAGAGGTGAGACACCTTTGCCAAAGCAGACAGATGTCTGGCAATGAGCACGCGTCCGTCGGAAACTCTGCTCCACCTACTCTTACATGTGATACTCAGATTTTTTTGAAACAAGGGGAAAATTAACTGTGCTTTGTATGATTTTGTCTCCCCTTCCACTCCTCATTGACGTATCTGACCACAAGCTGATTAAGCCAAGGCACTTAGAAGAACAGAGTCGAGTAGTTCTGTAAATATGTTTTCTGTTTCTGTTGTGCTACTGCAGTATGATTTTCCTTCTCCTTGCAAACAGATCAGTCGAAGCAGTTTGTAGTGGAGTCTCTGTATATTATCAGCTGCTACGGAAGCCTGGTGGAGCACGTCCTGGAGCCTCGTCCGCTCAGCACCGCGCCGAAGATCAGTGACGACACACCTCTGGAAATGATGACGTGCCCCAGAGCCAGCTGGACGTTGGTTAGGTAGCTCATTTCTTTTACCTTCTCTTCTCCTTCAGAAAATGATTCTGAGCTTTTTTTTTTTTTTTGGAAAGTATGAATGAACTGCATCATGATTTTCACTGTTGTTTTTACCTGCTATGGCCTCCTGCAGCTTTCCATTGAAAGAGAGCTCTGACAGCGCAGCCAGGCCTAACTTTCCTTGTAGTTCTGTTAGTGCTTATGGGCCTGTAGACACGGAGCTACATGAACATGTAAGAGATCAACAGAGATCTTTATCAGTTGGTGATTTTAAATGCTCAGATTGTAATTTAGTTTTTTATATATTTTGTATTTATAAATACAGAATTCTGCCATGAGACATGAGTGAGGTTTCCAAGAGGAAGCATTGCAGAGAGTTAGGCGAGTTATCCTGTAAGTAGCTGAAGGTAGCGTTTCTTGAGGTAGTTGAAGAAATTATTCCTGACATGTGGAGGAAAGTAAACAAAAATTGATGAGAAACTGTTGTCAGTGCTTTTGACGTTTTAAAATATTTTCCTATCGATTTTTCTTGGCTCCTGTACTCCTTAGTGCTGCTTATTGCTGGACTGGATTGATCAATACTTGATTTACCAAGCTATTTAGGAATGGCCCACCCTAATTAAAATTACAACACAGACTTCTAGACCATTATTGTTGAAATGAGTAGGTTGTAATGGAATTGAAAATTCTAATTGGATCAATGGTCCATAACTTTACACAGCTTTATTTTCACAGTTTGTAAATGCTCAATGACTTTACAGTATTGAAGCACTGCTAGTTAACAGAACAAAAAAGTTCCCCAGGTTCTGTTGTGTGTTTATATTAAATAATGTTAGCATGACAGACAGCAGTCCTAAAAGTATTTACCAGCTTGATGCAAACCGCCTTCCTCATTTCGGAGTGCAATGTTTGCTGCAGTCAACAACCAAGCATTGTCTCTTCTTCACAATCTGAGCACTTTGGTCCTGCTGCTCAACTGCCTGTGGTATGGCTCAGTGTTTGAACAAGCTAATTTAAATAATGGCAAACATTTTGTGAGCTTGTATAGATAATTACATGTGATGACAGAAACGCTGATTTACATTCTCTGTATTAGCTGAAATATTAATAGTCTTGTGTTTTACCTCAGAACTCCTCAGTGGAATGAACTCCAACCACCATTTAATGCAAACCATCCACTGCTCCTGGCTGCAGACGCAGTGCAGTACTACCAATATCTTCTTGCTGGCTGTGAGTAGCTGACAACTTTTTGTCTTATGTGCAAGATTTAGGCTGAGTATGACTTTCTGAAACAGTTTTTCAACCTGCATTCTTCAGACAAAATGGCAGCAGCTAAAGAATTTCTAAAACTTCATTATGAATGGACTAGGAGGGGCAGGGGGTGTCACTGAAATATGGTGAAGGTTTAGAGACAGCTTGCCATAAAGGCGAGCTCACTTTATTGCCAGCACACTGGTACATTTCTAAAATGATATAATTAGGGCAAGGAAAGACATTTCCATGGTTTTCCATTATAAAATATTTATATATTTATAACGTGTACTAGAAATAATGCTCTGATTTTCTTTTCTTTTAATAATATACTAAAATACATTGTGTTAAAGTACAGCCAACTGTAGGAAAACAGACAGCATCTGGGCAGTATAGGGCACCTCGTGAATGCTAACTGGTGTTGAATAAATGCATGTTACATTGAAAATTGGGAGGCACAGCTGCAAGTACGTACATGGCAGCGTAGAACTGAGTGCTTCTGTGCAGTGTTTGTTTCAGTACGAACTCACCCTCAGAACAGAGCTTCTTGTAACCAGCTGCCCTAGTGATGGTAGAAGGGCAGATATAGTTTCATTTCAGCACGAATCAAACTGGTGAGGCTATCAGGTAGGCAAAAGTGAGTGCTTGGCAGGCCTTGCAAGTGTGACCCACTAGAGGTACCCTGAAGAGTTAAGGGTTTGGCACCAGACCAGATCTGTTGCTGCTCCCTGTCCATCCGCGACGTGCGCTGGGAGCTGGAAGTGTTGCCGACCCTACAGGGTCAGGTTCTTCCTTCTTCCACGCTGCACAGAACAGGGAAGAAAACCCACCCTGTGTAAAATGACAGGAAGAAGTCATTAACAGCACCCAAAACCGAGTGAACTGTGCTTTCAGACAGTGTTTCCGATATTTCTGTGTCGTTTTACTTCCACATATAGGTATGTGAGTTCTGCCTTGAGATGAAAGGTCATTGCAAAGATGCATGCCAGCTGCACAATATTTTGCGATACAAATTTAAACTTAGCTCAGTATCTTCAAATGGGGACGAAAGGATACTGTCCATTGCTGTGCGTGTTTATTGTTCTTCAGGGTGGTGAGGCCTCGTGCTTTGCAGAGTTATCTAACCAGCTATCAAACAGAGTGTCTTCAGGGAAAACAGCAATCCTAAGTCATCTTGAAGCACTCTCCAAAGCTTTTACTCACAGATGCTAGCTGTGTTTGTGAGCCCTTGCAGCTTGCCTGTTTGGCCAACATTCCTTTCCCCTCTTCTCCCCCTCCCCAGATTCCCCGCTCTAGTTGTCGATGTCTTTCTCTTCCATGCTGCCTTCAGCTGTTTCTCCTGCAGACTGTCAAGCATATAAATACCTAAATTATTGCAGGTAGCGGGCAGTTATTGCAGCATGCATCCAAAAGCGCAGAATGCTGTCTGGAGAACTTCTGACATTCTGTACAAGTTGTTTGTTGTACACTTTTTAGTTTCTGTTGAAATTTAAGTAATACATAGATAGCATCTGAACAAAAGCCTTTCTGTGAGCGTTAATGTTCAGATATGCAGGTCCGCTGATCCCGGCTCCTGAAGTCAGGGATGGATGGGGATCACTCTGCTTCATGGGCAGCTCAAGAACTGTGCATTTCAAATGTCTTCTGTACTGGAATCTTTTTAATGAAAGAGGAATGACTGATAGCTAAATTCCAACAAAATAATGGATTTGTATTATTAGAATTACAGTGAATAATTTTGAGTCAGCTTTTAATTCACTTGAAAGGAATTCTTTAAGATGAGTCCGGAACGTAGAAAATACAGAATCGTAAACACTAGAGACAAAAAAAAAAACAGAGAACATGGTAATAATAGCATCAACAGAAATTGGTGTATATGCGATGTTTGACGTTTTATTTCTCTTCTGGAACTGTGGAATCTGAAGCTACTCAGTGAAGTTTACCAAAAGTGGAATCAAAATGGGGTTGACACAAAAGAGCCCAAAGCACCTGTTAGATTTCCCCCTTAAACACGGGCTAAAAGCAAGGACCTGGCTCTGCCCACCTGCAGGAGGCACGGGGCTGGCAGGAGCTGCAGCCTGTGCTTGATGGGCTATCACTCCGCCAGCGAGTTTAATTGCCAGCAAATGGCTAAATAGGAGGTTTAGGGTGAACGTTACATCTGTCTGCCACGTTCGTGGTAAGAGGAGTTCTGGCGCCGGTTCAGGGTCACTATTTGTGTCTGTCTATCAGAGGTAGAATGCAGCAGTTTCTCTCAGTTTCTGTATAGCATTTCTGCCAATTGTTTGGCTCCATTAAGTGTGCAGGGGAAATAAAAGCCTGAATGACCAAGTCACAAGGGGGTATGGATAGACCCTTTCTTTGTCCACACTCAGAACATTGCATTAGGTCTCATTATCCATTTATAATAAGTGACCTTTGCCCCCTGGGTCATTGAAAAATACTCAGTGTGCTTTTTAGCACAGAGTACCTCTGTCAGCAGACGGGCAGAACAATGCCGCGTCTGGCAGCCTGCTTGGAGGGCTGTGCTTGCGGGTTTTCACAAATGTGCGGTTTGGTGCCAAAACACAGGACCAGAATCTGGTTTAGTCTTTGCAAAATATAAAGTTCTAGTGATAAAAAGAGAAGGTTTCAGAAATGCTGCATTTAGGCATTTAGTTATGCAAGGTTCAGCTTTTTATATTTTTAAAGGATTTTAAAGTTATACTTGCAGCTAGTAAGGAAGGAACAAGGAACCATTGTCTGAAGAAATATTTCGTACAACAAGTGTTCAAGACCTTTATCCCAAGGGTATTTGTAAGTGGATTAGCACAGCTGTTTCATTGCTTTGAGGTCATCTGTGACATCTGCTGCAAAACCTGGATCAGAGTGCGCAGTTTGCATCTACCTGAGTGCTTTACTGCAGCCATGGCTGGTGCGCAGAGGTGAGGAAGTGGGCAACAAGAGATTTGAGCCCTTCTGTAAGTTCGGAGCTGAAAAGTGAACTTGCATTTTAAATTCTACAGCCTGCTGGCCTGCAGGAAGCCTCGGCGTCCTGCTCCTGACTGATTCAGGCTTTTTGCGGTTGGTCAGAATGAAAATAACAAGTCTGGGAACCTTCTTGGCTTCTCCTGGAGCAGTTTTCAGACTTACTTGTATTTCTGCAGGATTTCGTGCTACAGCCTTCATGACTTCCCTGTGTGGTGTTGGCTTCTTCATGTGCTTCTCATGTTTGTGACAATCAGCTGTTTGTGCTCAGGACATTTTCTAGTGAATACTTTTCTCCCTGCAACCATAACCCACACTCATACGTATTTGACTCACTTAACCTGCGTTTTCTGTGTCTGACATCTGTACCTTCCATTTTTGCGTATCGGAATTCGTACAGAGATGTGCATGATACATAATGGAATTGTGGGGTGGTTTTGGATCTACCAGCAGAAAGTCTCAGATCCTCTTTTCATACTTCCTGTTTCCTTTCTTCCTTGCCCCTCCCCTCTGAATTTCGTTGCCTTGGAGGTGTTGTGGACCTCAGTTCAGATACCTGAAACATGAATGACTGATGTGTTGATGAAAAAAACTCAGGGCAAAAACTGCCCCAAAAAGGTTTTCAGTAAAATTAATTACGATTTCTGTCCTCTGGCTCTGGAAAGGGCACCTTCACATTCCTGGCAAGAGTTTTGGCTCATCAGGACCAATTCTGTGGAGACCTGCAGTTGTCAGAAGCAGGCCAGTGACAAGAATTAATATATTAACTGGTATGCAGTACTCTTTGACAAATTGCTTACTAAATACATCAAAATTGATTGGACGTTCTGTGTTTAAATTGACAAATGACTGCATTAGGGGAAGGAGGGAAATCCATTAATTACAGCTGCCCTCAACCGTAGGAAATGTAATCGTATAAATATAGATTTTGTTAAAACAAAAGTCTCTGCTTTGCTGTAGTGTTGCTGGTAAGTGTACTTGCACCTCTTTGCTATTAAAGCTCCAGTAGGAGGTTCTGAAGACAGATCTTTGCAACTGGCTTTTAAATAATCAAAGACCATTTCTGTTGTGTTAAAAGGAATGATGCAGTGTTTCGTTATCCCTCGCTGACCACTTCTGGAAATTGCGCTTCTCTCTCAGAACTATGGGCGTGTAGCTGAGGCTTCTGCTGTCTCAATAGTTGTTTATTCTAAATGCTAGGGAATTTGTGTTTCACAGTTTCAGGATTTGAAACAGTACTCTGTCTTCTTGCTCTTTGTTGTTCTGGTCTCCAGGTAACACTTGCGTGGCTGTTACTTATTTCTGAATAAGAGCTTGCACTTGAGTTAGGCCTGAAGATACAATCACTTTTACAGACTTCGTTAAGGGATTCCTGAAGAGATTAGGCTCTGTATTTATAGATGCCTTTGACTTTTGGCTGTTACGACAGATTTTCATTTCTGGACCAACTGTTGTACGTATTTTGCACTTCACTGAAAATGGCTTTCATTAGAAGTCAAACTGAGGAGCCGTTCGTCATCTTCAAAGGAAGGGGGTTGACTTTCTTCCCTGTTTGTTTGGGGTAAATGATAGCACAATCGATACCGATCAGCTGAATGCTGACATCATGTTTGCACTTCCTGCTCCCTCGAATGAAAGCTATGCACCCTGAGCAAGATTTTGTCTGTAAGCAACACTGCGGTTCTTTATTGTCTGTTTTATATTCCTGCCATACATTCCAGGGATGGAAATGAAAATTCCATGCATACAGCAGCCAGGATAGCACAGCGGAAGGCGGGACTTGGGGTAAGAGCACAGAATGTGTTAAGGAGCTCTGCGTGCTGTGAGGACAGATACAGTGGAGAGCAAGCTGTGGTGCACACAGCCACAGCCAACCTGGAGCCAGCTGCGCTGCGCTGCTCTGGGTCTGGTCGCTCAGCTCTGCGGGCCGTGCGCTGCAGAGCGCAAGGGCTGTCCGGTAACAAACGGGCTAATGAACTGGGGCCGATAATTACATTCAGCGTGCTGCCGCTTCTCAGCCTTCTACTTGTGTTTTTTCCGTGTGCTCTTTTGTGTGGATAGATTTAATAGTGAATCTAATGTGAAAGAACACGCGTTACGGTGCGCACCACGCCAGGTGCGTAGCTCTAGTGTGTGTGTACGCTGCGGGGCGAGGGCTGCGTCTTGCTGTGTGTGTTCAGTGTCTGTCACAATGGAGCTCGATTTCAAATAATAAAACTGATCAAAACCAGAGCCTGCTCTGTGGCAACAATTACGCTATCGTACAGTTACGAGGTGTTCAAAGCCTCTTTGCTGTTTCTGAGGCCGCGGTGCGGCCGCAGCGGCTGGGCACTTTGTGCTCTCGGCTGCCCGGTGCCGGGCACAGAGGAGGGCCTTCCTGCAAAATTGCTTCAGTGCAGTGTTCGGGGCTTAGGTCTGCAGCTGCAGCACCGGCGGAGTGCGCACCGTTCAGGGAAAGCCAGGGACAGAGCGGGGTCTGCAGAACGCGGGGCGGTCTGCAGGGGGGCAGCGGAGGAGGCTCACTGTCCGTGCTGCGCAGACGTACAGACAGCCTTTGGGAGAGCCTGGCCACGAGGCGTGCTGGGTGTGAGCGATCCGCCAGGAGAGCACTGCCAGAGCCCCGCGAGCTGCTGGCCCTGGAGATGGGAAGCTGCGTTATGGGCTTCGGTATTTAGCTGACACTTCACGTACTTACTTGACTGCGTATGTTTTCCTTTATTATCCAGATGGGAAATCATGTATATAGTTTTTACACTTTCTGGATCCTCAGTTTGCCATCATTATTCCTTTTCCTTGAAATTGCCTCTAGCCAGTGTACCCTTTTCATGAAATTCTACTTGGCTATTGCCATATAACAAATGAGTGCAACATACTATTAAAAAGAACTTCCTGGGCCTGTGCACCAGTAGTTCCAAAGGAGTTGTTCAGATGTCCTTTAAAAATCCAGGTCTTTGTGGAATAATTTATAATTCCTTGGAATTTTGTAGATAATTTTTTTATATATATACAAAGGGGACTCATTTCAGAATTTCAGAGAACTAACTCTTCATTGGTTATGTTGACACATGCATTCTCTCCAAATATCACATGAAAATATGAAAATATATGTGTATATAACTATAAATGATTCAGGTAAAATATATTAGAAATCTTTTGGTAATTTAAAAAATATTTCATTTTTGGAATTTTTAAAATGTTTTTAGAACTACAGGAGTTCTTAAAAATGTGCATTTTATGAATACAGTTAAAAAATTTCTAAGTGAAACTATTTCCAAGCCCACATTTCCCTTATAAAGTTCTTACATGGCTTACCCTCAGAGTTTTCAAGAATTTAGAAGCCGGCAGCCCTATAATGAGAATTCTTGCTGCGGTAACACAGTGTTTTGTTAGGCACTCGCAGATGGAAAAGGAACCTTTGCCCATCTTTATGGCACTTTTTTCTCTTCCCACTGCAGTTCATTGACTTTATAAAAATTTCTAAGAATACGTTTTATTTTCATATTGTCTGATTTTTTTAATTTTGTTTTGTATTTCCATGGTGTCACCACAGATTACCCAACAAGTATACTGACTCTTAAATTCTTTCTGAGTATTTGGGTTTTGCTAGCAGCCGTCACAAACAGTGAAAATGGAATTTTCGGGTTTGCTTCTTACATTACAAGGCATAACAGATTGCAGGCTAATCTGGATCACCTTCCTGCTCCAGAAAAAGATGTTTCTAATGAAATTGTAGTTCATGGTCTTTTTTACAGGGAAGCTAAGTTTCTCTAAAACTGTAACCAGTACTTCCTGCTGCCTACAGGAAACAGGATTAAGTGGTAAAGGGAAGCAAATTTAATTTCTGACTGAGCGTTGGACTGCTTGGGGTAAACAGGAGCAGGGCAGATAGCATTTAGTGAGCTGCATCATTGCATGTGAGCAGTGTGCCAAATCCTGGTATATTCTTCAGCCATAACTGGTGTTTGTGGAACACTGTGGATGAGGTGGATAAAAATTAACTCAGTAAGGTGTTTTGGAGGCTGCCAATCTGTGTCAGTTTTTTGATGCGTGTGTATACCTGGGTGTGTGCATGGCTTCATCGGATTACTGAGGCCTTGCCCGCCTTAATCCGTATTTTACACACTAAATGCTGGAAACAGCACTGTGTATAGGAATCAAAACACTTTCAGATGTGTACAAACAACAATAATGAACAAGGGCACATGCTGAAACAGTTCTTTCCTATTCTTACATGGTCATCTGGAACTTCTTAGAGAGGGGTCCATCAGCACGGAGGGGTCAGTTTTCAAAGCAGTGTACAGGGATTTAGCCGCGCGACTCCTATTGACGTTAATGGGAGTCAAACGGGTAAATCCCCACGCACCGCTTTGAAAATTTACTACTAAGCCTCTTGACTTCTCACTACATACTTTGATTGTAACAGTAATCCATGGTTAACATAATTTTCCCGACAATAATGTCAAACATACTTTTGAAGTCAGTGAATTATAGAAATAGTTACCTCTTCCATAATTCCTTAAAGATGGCCATCAGATGGATTTCACCACAGGTTCATGCAGTTGAAATTATTCTTTAACTCAGGAAAGAATATATGTGTTGTCCTTTGGTAGAGAAGTGATAGTCTGCTCGCAGTCTGAGTATTTAAAGTGTTGAACAGCCTTAGGATACACCATCCCAGGAGCAGTATCAGGTTCTAGCTCTGCCCAGAGCACTGCAGCCCCACTACCTGATCAGTACCTTTTAGGGAAAAAAAAAATTCTAGGCTGTTGGCTATCAGACCAGTGTGAAGTAAGGAACAAGTGAAGCAGTCGTCAAAGCTGGGGAAAATCTAAGAATTCATATCCTGCGTAGAGTCCTGACTATTCCTTTAAGATTAAAGTGCTGAGACAGAGAATGGATGGTCTGTAAAGCACCTAATGAACTGTGCTCAGTGTACAAATGATGAATGCGTAAATCTGAAGTCAATTGGTATTATGAAATAACTGTTAGGCTGGGTAAAATCCTGGTTCACAGATTTTTTTTGTGTGTAATCTATGATGTTTATGCATTTAAGAATCTCAGAAACAGATGTAACATTAGGAAAAATTGACTGGGAAGAAGTTTTGGGTCAAAGAAGACGTTTTAGTTTGCATGGAATGCTCCTGCAGAACTTTGCATGCTGAAAAATGCATTAAAAACAGAACTAACGTATAGCCACAAGTAAGCCTACATAGAGCATATCACCAAACTGCAGTTTATTTTAAATGCGGGTGTAAGAATTCTGTCTGGAAGGAAAATCTGGCCTTTGCTTTACTGTCAGACTGGAGCAGAGGCAGAGCCAGCAGTTGTAGGGATTCATGCTGGAAGGGGAAACGTAGGAGCGTGCCTGCAGTGCAACGGGGCGAGCGGCTGTTGGACTAGAAGTGCAAGGCAGGGCTGGAGAGCAGCAAGTCACCTGGCTGCAGGGCAGCAAATCCCACCTCTGACAGGAGTGAGGTCCTGTCGTGAGAGGGGGAGAAGGGAGAGCTGCTGGTTTTGGAGTGGCTGCATGCAGGCCTAGGCCAGCGCTGTCACATTCTGCTTGTCGCGCGTACCTTGATGTAACCAACGCGCCAGCAGCTGCAGAAGCAGCGTGGAGTAACTCACCCAGGCTGTGGAGTTGAGGAGAAGTAGTTGACAAGCACGTGATTACTGCAGGTCTCTAAACCACCTACGATCATTTCAGATGTAACTTAGGAATCACAGAAAAAGGATCGAAATCAGATGTTAGTGCGATTTGTATGAAACCAAGGGTGTGTTATTTTCTGCTTGTGTACCTGTTTCCCATGGACGTCACTAGGGAGTGCGCGTAGACGAAGGACAGGCTTTGGGTTTGGTGAATTGGTTAAAAGCACTTTGGGTCTGTCTACTAGATTTTAGAATCTTATTTCAGATGATAAATTTTGTGTATTCAGTTGAGATAAAGGAAAGCTTTCTGGGTGTCTGCACCCATGTGTGTATGGCAAGCAGCACAGAACAAACAGTCTTTATAGTCTGCAAATGCCTTTGTTTGCTCTTAATTTGGACAAACATACATCCCTTAGAAAAGAGCACATTGGGAATTTCATATATAACTCTCAATTAAATTGAATTGTGTAAAGCTTATTTATATAAATGAGAAAATTAAAACCTTTTGGTTCAAGAAGTACACAAAACCAAGTAAAACTAATGATTTATTGCTCACAAATTGAAACCATAAGGGTGCACACAACAATTGAGCTGCAGTGTTTCTTTGTTCCAACACTTCTGTGCTGCTGAAAGATGTCAATTTATAATGTTTGAATGAATAAAGATTTGTCTTAGCCCTAGGTATTTATCATATAATTATCCCATCTCTGAACAAAAGCACCGTTTGTTAATTCCAGTGTTCACCACGCACGTGTATTTCTCTAGGTCTCACCCATCAGGAATGCCTGTGCAAATTGCTCCTGATTTTAGAATAAATTAATTGTTCTTGTTTATCACTAGATGTGATGGTAAAGTTTCAGAACAGTTTTTTTTCTGTACTTAATCATATTCCAGATTTAGAGTTGATGTCGATCACTTCTCATTGTCTTAGAAAGTCGTGTTTGGCTATACCGCATAAATAAAAACTGTAAGTTTTAATTATCACCTTAGGTTTTTAATAAACACTCATTTTTGTTGTATTGTTTTCACTCTGCAGGTATTTTTAAAAATTCCTGAGTGTTTGCGCACTTTTAGAATAAGCAAACTGAGCTGCGTTCTGACATTGGGTACATGTTTGTTCCAGATGATGGAGTAAGCATAGCAAGAAATTAAAACTTGGCATAACTCAGACACAAAGCATTGGATTTTAAGGCACCTGCAATTGCCAGTAAAATATCTCTGTGCGGGAAGGGTTTGCTCCTTATCTACCTGCATGACACTTATGACTTTTTCCCAAAGAAAAAGAAATTACAAGGGTGCAAGAAAAAACACAACTCCATACAAAGCTTTTGAAGATTTTGGATTTAAAATTATCATTGTGAGCATTATAGAGAAATTCTGTGAAAATTGAAAAACTGTGACAGTGTAAGAATAGCTGCACTGATGTGTAAGGGGCTGTCAGACTTTCCAGCTGGAATTCAGATTTTTAAAGATTTAGGCAGGAAGATAAAATACTACTTTTGAGCTCAAATTCCTGAAAATTTGAACTCCTCCGAACTTGAGCTAATCTCATCCTGCAACTGAGCAGTTGATAACGATCCAAGAGGTGTGTGACCCAGAAATGCAGAGAGAATCACTTCTACATTTTTAGGGCATATTTGCTCCTATAACTTCAAGGCCATTTTTAACTTGAAAAACATGACTGTATAAATATCTGCAATAAGCAGAACAGCAATGGCAAATCTCCAGTGAGGATCACTTGTCTCATAAGGTCGTATCTCAGAAAATGCGGCGTGCCCCCACTGTGGGCAGTGGGAGTAGAGCGTGCTTTGCCTTTGGTGAGGCTGGGACCATCATTAGGGGATCCTGCTATCAAAACCAGACTCTTTTTAAATGCCTGCTTTTGTGATAGGTGTGGCACATAAACGCTATTTTATTAAATAGCAAAATAAATTACTGAGGTTTGACCTCAGTTGAGGCTTTATCACTGTTGCCCTGCTGGTGAACTCAAAGGCAGAGCTTTTCTGTGGAATTCAGCATGTCGTCACTTTTTGGTGGAAAGAGTTAATGCTGCCGTCCCGAGTTGCACTGAAACGTGCGTTCCTGCAAGGCCTGTGCAAGGCTGCTACTCTGCAGGATAAAACCATACAGTGTAGGACCACAACTGTTGATAAATTTGAATTTTGTGGGTTTTTTTGTTTGTCTGTTTGTTTGTTTTTACAGTAAAGCAGTCTTGAGTCTCATGAAAAGGTGTTGTTCAGCTTGCCGTAAGAGTACTACGCCGTGGAGAAATGCGGTGGCAAAGCAGTGTGGGTGCTGCTCCCTGGGCTAACGTTTTTGTTTCCTTCGTCTTAACAGCTCTCATAGTTGCCCCTGGGACAGAAATAACAAAAAAATTCAGAACAGTCCATCAAGTTCCTGTTGGTTTGAAAGCAAAACCATCTGCTAGAGTCATGAAGAGTTTGTTAGCGGAGTTCAATAACAGGAAAGCTGCAGTTGATCAGCTGTGCCCTCGGAAAGAGGCATTACTGCAGTCAGCAGAATTTATTGTGGGGGAGCGGGGAGATAGGGGGAAGATCAGGGCAATGGCAAAACGCGTCAGATAATGGCCTTGTTCCATCGGTTTCAAATGTAACCTCTGCTGGTAAGGTAGAAGTATGGACACTGCGGTTTCGTATTCTAATACGCGCTAGGAGTTGTTAGCTGTTTGTAGTCCAGGACGGCACCCGTATTTCCTCAGCACTCATCTTGACACAGCCCAGCCAGAGCCATCCCTGAGTCTCGGAATTACATCCGTCCCTGCCGCAGCGATGGCGATGACCAGCGTCTGTGTCCCTTTGTCAGCGCTAACGCCGCCGGCTGCTGGCCCGGNGCGCGGGTGTCGGTGCGGGTAGGGGGCGGCGGCGTCCCTCGGGGCTGCGGCGAGTCGGGCCTGGGGCTGCGCTGGGTGCGTGGCAGCGTTCAGAATGAGGACGCGCAGTAAGCGTGTGATAAAGGATGTAAGGAGGATACAGAGGTGTTCGAAGGGGCTCCACAGCTGAGGGAATTAAGAGGATGGAAGTCCGTTTTTTTTTGTGTAGAATATGGATTTATGAAAACGCTGCACTGTTTATGTTGCGCAGGCGCCATTTATTTATGGCTGCAGTTGTGTCTGCCGTTCTAAACTCCTGTTATCAGGGGTTTACAGCTCGCCTGTAAAAGTTCGTAGTGGATGGAAACTTGACACATAAAGATCAGCCCTATAATATTAGAGTCCTTAAAAATCAATTTTTAAAACTTTGATTCACTCTTAGATTGCGTCAATATAAAAATATTGGTTCTAATTTTTGGATCGCCTGGTATCTTAACACCGTAGCATAAACCCCTCGCTTTACCAAAGTAAAACGTTCTGACTTGCTTTTGCGGTTCCCTCGCGGCGGGGACAGGTTCTTGGTGCTGGCCTCGGCCCCTGCCAGGCCCCGGCAGGGACCAGGGACAGGCGACTGAGCTGTGGCGGCCCGCCCTGCTGGCTTGGGCGCGTGCTTCCATGGTGCTCGTTTCAAGCTTCCAGCCTTCTCAAGTGTGAAGGTCTTAGTTAAAGCAGCGTAAGGCCTGTGCCATAGACTGTAAGCTTTGCTGACGTATTTAAAGGACTCAAGGACCAGGCATCGTGAAATATTAATCTTTACAGTAAGGAGTCTGGTATTAGCTTTCTTGTTTGTGGTAGAGTTTGAACATTGTTTTGTAATTTTCCCCAAAGTTGTATGTATAAATAGTAATGGTTTTAAAGGTGTTCTTGGATGTTACGAAGTATGTTGAGCTGAGCATTTAAAGGTAAATCTAATTTTTCAATTTTCTTGTATTTCAGTGGTTCCACCAGGAAGCCCTGGGCCCATCACTCGGCACGAGTCGTACGACAGCTTGGCATCTGACCACAGCGGGCAGGAGGACGAGGAGTGGCTCTCACAGGTACATCCTTCTGGAGAGTTCCAGTACTGGAGGAAGATAGTGATAATAGCCGCTAGGAGTAAAATTCACTTCAACTTTTCTTCAAAATTGAAAATAAACTCCCCATAGACCATGGCTATTGCCACGTATAAAACTGACTGCACTCCTGACTTAGCACTGTATGAGTTTTGCTATCTCTAAGTTTTACACAAGCTATATTAAAATCCACGTAGAACCCCTTCTTCTCCTGGCGTGAAACTTTTCGGACATGGGTACAGACGTTGGCTTAGCAAAGTGAGGATGCCTTTTCGGTTGTGACCTGTGTTATACTTGCTGCATTTTAGCATAAAAATGGAAGAGTAACTAGTGTATGTCCTTTTTTTTTTTTTTTTTCTGGTTATCAGTTACTGCATTCTCTACTGATAATTCCTTTGAGTTATGGCTAGCTACACATACTATGGTGCATTAAAATAATCCTGCTTGATGGAATATTTTGGTATGGGATTAAATCATTGTAATTTTATCCATTCTAGCCTTGTTTCAGTCAGCAAAACTTCTTTTTAAGAACTCAGTAATTACTTGATGATTTGGCTCAAAGCATAATTTCAGTTTAAGAGTAAGTCATGAATAATACTCTGAGAATTAGGTCCCGTTAGAAATAAAAGGCTAGAGAGAAAAAAAATAAAATGTATGAATGCTTTGGCTTTACCAAAGCAATTACAGGGTACCTGATTTGTGGATTTCATCCTGACAAAGTAGGTGGGTTTCTTTCACTTTAGGGACAATGTTATTATGGGAGTGATGCATTAAATGTGTTGCTGGGGTATGTGGCATTGTTTCATGAATATGAGATACTGGTAGATGTGGTTTGATTCTCCCGCTGGTGAATAAATCATACACAGCATTCTCCTAAAATGGGAAGTTGGATTTCCACATGTACCCCTCAGGGAGCTGCATTCATTGGCAAATCTGTTCTTGTGAATCCACTTACCTGGCCTGAGTTTTCAAACCAGGCTCCACGCTGATACAGCTTATTTGCGTAGGCTGTCTCTAATTTGTCAGAGCATAAGGATGGTGAAACTCCTGAATTGCTGCAGTCAGTGGGAGTTTTGTCACTGAGCTCACTGAGGCCAAGATTTCACCCATGGTTTTACTTGTATCGTTTCCTTGTAAAGCCTCTCCAACGCTGTTTGGATAGTTTTTACTGGTTAGGTGACTTTCCAGTATAGTGAGCAACCTGAGGGAAAAAGAGTAAGGTAAACCTACGTTGTAGGGGTTGGTAAAATAGAAGGTATCAGAGAAACTTAAAAACGGTTGAACTTCATCACATCTATCCCTCTACGAGACTAAATATAAGGAAAAAAAAAAAGTGACATCACTCAGAACGCAGATAATTCAGAGATTGCTTCAGGAGTGTTTAATTTTTGCTAAGTGAAACGAGTGATGATATCTGTTTTGAGCATGAGGATGCTAGCATTCTCTAAGCAAGCCACTTTAGATTAAGCCTAAAGTGCAAGTATGTTTTTCAAAATTAAAGTGTTGTTATCAACAGTAACAGCATGCAGTGAAAAAACACTGCCCTTCACTTCAACTTTTCAATTAGAACAGTGGGTAATGTGTGCTGTCAGTGTGAAGTAGATACAATATGTTTGTCCTGCACACAACAGGAGAGTGAATAGGAACATCTGGCCATAGCCTCAGTAAAATTGCGAAGGCATCTGTTTACCTCTCGGCTCTGTGACACTGATGGTTTCAAGCTTAAAATATACAGATTACTTTATCTGTGGCCTAATTTACACTGCTACATAAAAGCTACTTGACTCAGAAACGTCTGCAGTCGATCCGAGTTAGGCTAAGATAGATGCAAGGATGGAAATAGTGCTAAATAGGCGGTGCATTTGTCGTCTTACGTTAGCAGAGAGCTTAGAACAACGTTATCCAGTGTTTGAAATTGCTGCTTAAAGAACTGAGAATCAGAAATACACGTGTGCGAGTAAAGAAAGCCGTAAGATGCACACGTGTGCCGTATAGATACAAAAGTATATTTTCATGGATTTCCTTACTAAAATTACATTCTTGTTGCGAAGCTGATCATTGTTTCAGCAGAAATTTATAAGAATTTAGCAGTCTGTTTTTGTCACCTTAAAAATATGAGTTCAACAGAGCTTAACATTTTCCTTTCATATTGCCTGTTTCTGGTCTTTATTCTGTTTTATTTTCTTCAACTGTGTCACCAAGGACTGAAGCTTTGTTTGCTTCTGTTTACAAGGTCCATTCCTCTCCCACTGGGAGAGAAAATCTGAGTGTTTGACATTGCTGTTTGTTGGGTGCACGTTCTGAATTCTCTGTGCCTTCTGGAAGTAGGCACGGAGCCGTGAAGCTGGTGCGTGGCTGTGTATATCCACACAGAAACATGCTCACGGATGTGTATCTCGTATACCTGTAGGTGTGGTTGTTCACTGGAAGCAAACACCCTTCTCTCTGTTTCAATTCCCAGAATTTCAGTTACATGGAGGTGTGTGCGTAACCGCCCCTCCAAGCTCCGTGTTTGCACGTGCATGTTTGTATTGCATCTGCGTAGAGACGAGCGTGGCCTGAGGTGCCCGGTGTCTCGCAGTGTGCATCACGTTGCTCTCTGTTACCGACCTTGTTGCTTTCCAGCAAGATGGTCGCTGCCAGCGGTATCCTCAGAATGCCAGCACTAATTACGAGCTGTGATTTGAAGGACAGTTCGCACTATGTACATGGGAAGCAGTGCAGTTTAATGTGTGAACTTTGAGAAGGCAGCCGGAACAAAGCTGGAACAGCTTGCTTATAGAAGTGCAGCCCTTGTCTTGCTCAGGACTGAAGTGACTGACGAGAGTGTTTGGGGGATGCAGACTCAGTTTCTCTGTCCGCTCCACGTGGATGCAGGCAGAAGTATGTTCCTCCGTGTGCTGCACAGCAGTAGATGTTTAGCAGTCGAGTTACAGCATGTATTTTGTGTTGACCATTCCCCATCTTCACACAGGTTGAAATCGTGACCCACACAGGGCCTCACCGGCGCCTCTGGATGGGCCCGCAGTTCCAGTTCAAAACAATCCACCCCTCCGGCCAAACCACCGTCATTTCATCCAGCTCCTCCGTGCTGCAGTCGCACGGCCCCAGTGACACCCCGCAGCCTCTGCTGGACTTCGATACAGATGACCTTGATCTCAACAGTCTCAGGTAAAATCAAATGGATTCCCAAGCTGTTTCCCATTTGCTGTGTCAATGACTTACCTTACGCTTAAATGAGGCCATCTGTGGGGAACGTGTAATAGTTTTCATCAAGTTTGTCCAGATGGAAGTCTGAGAAGAGCGTGTGACTCAGCAACAATAAAAATTCATCCAGGTCAAGCAGCTTAGATTCCTTTTTGCCACCTCTTGTGTAAATTACAATGAAAGGCAGTACAAAGCCTGGTGGCCTTGCTTGGTGTCATCTTGGCTTCACAGTTCCTGCATTGCTTAAAAAATTATTTATCTCAGTCATCAACAGGAGCTTTGTGCCACAGATCTAGATGCTGACCATGAAGGGATCAGTGCTGGAACAGTAAGTAGTTTAGGGAGCTTCACTTTGAGGGTTATCCCTGCATTGGCTCCACAAGGCAAAGGAAAATTTGTAACTAGTAGCTGATTTCAAAATAAATAGTTGCTTAACTGGTGGGCTGTTCCAGGTTAGGAATTTAATTAGAGCCCAGGTGAGCAATGATTTTGACACAGGTGGTAACTGTAACTTTCATTCAGGATTCAGCCAGTTCGCTCAGAACCTGTGAGCATGCCGGGGTCATCACGTCTGGTGTCTGATCGCAGAGGAGCTTCAACGGTGATTGATGCTACTTCAGGTAAAATGCGCTGGTTTCCTCTTTTGTTTGATATTCAAGGTGTTCATCAGTCTTGTCTTTTTTTTTTGCCTGGTAACATGTTTACTAACCAATGCTACACACTTAAAGATTATCACCATTTTCAGCTGCGCTATAGGTAAGTGCTGTCTTACACAAATGGATCCTGAAGGCTAAAATAACAATGACTTTTCCTCTTACCACTTAAATCTAAAGTCACAGCATTGTCATAAAATCCAAACACACTGTTTACATTAAGTTTAACATGAGCTAGAGAATGGTAAAAAATGCCTAAACTCAGGAGTAGAACATTTGCAAATACTAACACTGAAATGCTTTTATTAATGAATGCCTAAAGCAAAGAATGTTACAATTGAATCTCATTTATAAAATACCTTTCATTGAAATGTAATCATAACCGTAATTGATTTCTGTGAACAGTCAAGACAACAGGGTGGTTTAACTGATGTTTGTGTAACAGGCACATTTTCACTACTCTGCTCTAAGAAAACGTGTGTAAATTTAATATTACAGCGGTTACATTAATATCAACAGAGTAATATATGTACTATAAAGTTTTTTCTTGGTGCTGGGGTAAGTCTATATAAAGAAACAGAGACAGCAGAGCTTTATATTCTAGTACAGCTGTATAGCGTCTGAAGGTTCCACACAGCAGGATTTTGTCAAATAAAATCTCTCACAAGTAGAATTATTAAACACACAGCATTAGTCAAACAGTCAAGTCAGAGAGGATTTTAATCTTCAGTGATTTGAAAATCCCTGGAGACTGCTGATTGGATTGAGGTTAAACTGTAAAAGGAGACTGTAACACATGCAGAAACTGATTTCTGAAGGTTGTTTTAAAGAGAGTTAAAATAAAAGCTCCTGTTCCAGACTCTGCTATAGGAATAAATTCTGAGTCTGAGTTATTGCATTGTTTGCCAAATTAATTTATTTGGGTGTTGCAGGGTATTTCTTAGATCTGTTTAGAACAGTGTTCAGTAATAACTACATTTACTTTGGGTATTGAGGATTGTCATTATAAATTCCATTTTCAAATATTTTAAACCTGTTAAATTAATCCACACTGAACTTGGACAGACATCTGATGCTGATCATTTAAAGGGAATTTTGTTTGTTTTAGGATGTATGAGTGTAATTGTGAAAGTAATTATTTGGTATATAAGAAAATATAAATGCAGCAGTTACAATTTTCTGGACTAGTTCGTCTGTGTCTGTTACCCCTAGAAGTCAGGAGCTTCTGTGTATCTGACACTTCAGATGCAGAGCGATTAACGGCAGAGTGGTTCTTCCCTGTCAGTGTGACTGTGCCAGCTGATACAGATAGAGACATCTGGATTATCAGGGTTGAGTTGTCCTGTATTTTTTTTCCTCGAGTGTGAATGGAGCCGTGCAGTCCCCTCTAACAGTGATATGTATTAACTCTGAAGCACAGCTGCTCTGTAGCAGTACCACATCCTGAAGCTGTTTTGTTCCAATGGCACGAGAAACCAGGAGCCATGCGGGACCGCGCTGCTGTGCTAAGCAGCCCTTGCTCTGGTGTGGATGAGCCTGAACGCGAAATGGCTCATATGAATCTGATGAAGCTCTATTGGTAATGCCTTTAGCATGTGTGTCCATATTAAAATTGCCAAAGTCAATTGTAGACATTGTTATGACACTAAAAATATATTTACTGTACAGCAGTGACTCAGTTTTATTGTAACACCTCGTAAGTTTCTTATAAACAATACATGGATTTTGTTAGAGACATGCTGATAGCAGTATTTTATTTAGCTTCACTGCCAGGCAGTTGGGGTTTGAATTGACTTTTGGTTCAGGGACTCTAACATCTATCTGCAGTTTTCATATTGCCTGATTCCTAGTTCTTTCCCATGCACAAAGTATTTGTCCAAACTTAGGGTAGATAGGCCAAATTACGTGCGATGGCATAGGGGTGAGAATTCTGCCGTACGGTAGAAGGGCCACAAGAAAAACAAGCGCTGTTTTTGAAATCTGGTGTTGTCCTTGTAACAGAAGAGCGTTGTGCTCACCTTCTCTCTTCCTGCCTTTGAGATGTGCAGAAAACTGCATCAAGCCCAGCTCTGTGTAGAGGTTTTATTTCAGACGTTCGCATGCGACACCGCGCTTTGCGTACTGTAGCTCACTGCTGTGAATATTCTTGTGTCCTGCTATCACAATGCGTGTCCTGAGTGGCTTGCGTTCTTTATGGAAAACAATTTTAGTGGAAAATACATTTTTAGATTGGGAGGGTTTTTAAGTAGGTAATAAATCTTTACTAAGCTGAACCAGGAAGTGATTCCTCAGTTATGACCCACGCGTTTGGGTCTGCTGCTCTTTGTGAAGATGTTTATCTGGCTGCTGCTTAGAGATACAACCAGTGTGGCGCCTCTTCTTATCTAACTCCATCGCTTGTTCTTCCTATCAAAAGATTTCAAGTACGTGTTTATCATCTTTAATTATTCTTCCGCCAGTCTTTATAGCTTCCTTCCTTCCCCCCTATTGGTGACAACTCTGACACTGTGCAGTTTTTATTGTGATTTGTACTTGCCTGTAAACTCCAGCACACTAATGACAATACTCTCTCATGAGATCATTTCAAAAAAAACTTCATTTAAAAAGTGCAGGGCTCTATTTATCATGAAAATATTTTCAAAGTGGATGGCAGTGTCTGTAAAGATTATCTGGATACACAGATGAAAAAATAGATTTCAATATAGTTATCTAAGCTTTACTTAAAATTCTTCTAAAATATTCTTCTCTGTGTTGTTTATTTTTTTTTTTTATTTGAATCTTTAAGAAATTTTTGCAAAAATGTAGTCACCTAAAGCTCCTGGACATTTGTCCCTCAGTGCACACATATTAGTCAGATGCATCACAGAGAGAATATACCCTCAAGGATTAGCTGCACTGTAGTTCCAGATGCTGTTCCAGATTCACAGCTAAACGTTAAAGGGACAACACTGAGTTTAAAGCTCTATGACACAGGGAGCTCTTAATATGCACCAAAAGAAAGGCTTGGACTTGCACGTGTGGTCGTGGGTCCATCCTTTCTGAAGGTGTGCTGAGGCTGTTTGCTGATGGCATTGGGTTTGACAGAGGTGAGTGGGGATACAGAGATCACAGATCCACAGGGAAAGTGGATAGCTGGGTGAGGCTCTCAGTAAGTCAGGTCACATTCAGGACTTCCTAGCAACAGAGGTTGAGGAGAAACCTGGTGAGTGCCCCATCTGCAGGAGGTGCTGCAGCTGAAGGTCGCTGCTTATACATCCAAACCAAAGAACCCTGAGACAGAAATCAGTGGGGCAACCAAAAATTTCCATTGCAGGATGACCTGGCTCTATTTCAGAAGACTATTCCACAGGCATGACTTGAAAACTTTATATGAACTGTGTACATGGAATGCTGTTCCTTTCCTTGGTGTGACCAGAATTAGGTAAGATTTTTGGATAGCTGAGGATATCGACAGAATTAGGGAAACTAATCTAGAATGCAGAAGCATTGCCTAGATATGGAATTGAGTATCTCCAGTGAGGAACTAGACATTTTTCTGACATTTTATACTGTAACCTATAGATGAATAATGCATGTGTTACACACCTGAAAAATCTAAACAGTATAAACATTAGAACAATGCTAATAATAAATTATGAGGAATTAAAGGAGTGCAGGATGGCAAGAGTATCTGCATGGAGCAACAAACCTGAACTTTTGGAAACAGAAAACCTCTAGAGCAAAGTTTTTGCAGCAGTTCCTGATCACACTGAGTATGGTCACACAGCTGCACTGAGTCTTTAAGAGCAAGCGTTTCCCTTAAACTGTACCAAATGTGTTGGAGGGCTGGGGTACTCAGGTATGCTCAGTCATACCGGTAAATTCAATCCTGCTCTGTTCAAGTGTGTGCATCTGTGTGTGTATTTATGAAAAGCCCTATTTATTCCCCCATACAAAGAGATTTTTGACACTTATCAGTCAAGTAGTGGTTTTGTTGCGTTGTCGGCTGAGCAGAAAAGCATTGACAGAGAAGCTATCTGATCTCTCTTTTGTGTCAACCGTTTCCTTTCCTACTCACACAGGATCTCTGTTTCTTTCTTGCTTAACGCAAATGCAGAAGTTAGGGCAAGAAAACAAGTAACGAAGAAAATAAAATTGTAGAAGAAAAAGATCCTGAGCTTTTTTTTTTTCCTTTGGTTGTGTATGGGGCAGGCAGAACATTTGTGTTCTTTTCTAAAACCTGGCATGTGCTGTGCTTCTTAGGGATGCACGCATCATTTTTTAATGAAGATTGTTTATTACTGTTGTATGAAGCACTGACAATGCTAAGCTCTCTTCTGGTTACTTCAATCAATGCCCTCTTAAAATTGGCTTGTAATTTAGTACTTCCCTTTCTTTTGTTTGCGACTGGCGGCCACGGATGGGTAGCTTGATGCCTGCAGAGGGTTTAATGAAGAGAACTGTCGTGGGGTCTCGGTGTTGTGGGGGTGGGGGGTTGCGTCTCTCCCTCTGCATGTGAAGGATCTTTTATTGTTCGTCACCACACCTGTGAGACAGGGACCCTGGGACAAATTCTTACTGTCCAGCAATGCTCTCACTTGGAATTTAATAAACACTTCTGCTGTCACACCTTAAACCATCTGAGCTCTTTTCTGTTGTATGTGCGATCAAATATTTATTCCCAAATGCTGTACACCAGAAAGCGCTGCCTTGGAGTAGCGGAGATCAGTTATTCAGGTAGTAAAGATGTGTGAATGCAGCTGGCAGATGAAGTCACCAACATTATGAATTCCCAGGCTGTCCTTACTGCCACAGGCAATAACTGACGGGCCCGAGCAGTCACTGGTTTCCAGTTATGGGTGCTGGTAGGACCCGAGGAGCCCGGCGTCATGGACACCTGAGCTGCCCTGCTCGAGTGGAGCTGGCCAGCGCTGCATGGCCCTCGCGCTGAGAGGTGTAATCGAGCCGGCCTGGAGTCCTTGACCCCAACCTGTAATTACCTGGACGGTATAAAGGTAGCTTGTTGTTGCAGACAGAGATAGCATTATGCTCAGAGGATCCGAGTGCAGAGCTTTGAAGCCAAGGAGGAGGTTTGCCCCTTGGTCTGTTCCTCACAGCAATCGAGGTTTTAATAATGGTCATATAACAAGCTGTTCTTAGAGGGCATCGCCTGCTCGGTAACAAAACATATGCCCGGCACTGATGCTATGTACTTCTACGCTCTGTCAGATTAAACTTAAATGTGCTGAAGTTATGGTTCTTTCTGATAACAATGTCCAAGCAAATTCTATTAATATATCTATTTAAAATCCTTACTATGTTTTTCATTTGAAAAGTGGTTTTTGTCTTATTTCTGGGATAATGTTTGGAATACACTCAGGTTTTCTGTCAGTGATGTCGTACACTCTCTCCATCCCATTTGTCTGTCTGGCTAAATAAGCATGTGTTCGTGTGTGTGTGAGCTGCACAGCACAAAATTTGGTACTTAGAATTTCAACTTGATCTAGTTCATTTAATTTGAGAAAATGTTATCTGATGATTTCTGAAGAGGGCCTTAAGACAGAAGTGACTTCAGCAGGCTCCAAGATGCCAATGCAGTATACATGATTACATCTAGCAACAGCTATGCCCTATAGACTATGAAGATGTGAAGAGAAATTAAAACGACCTGACACTACTGACTGGGCACTTGCTGCTGGATCATTGCCTGGCTTGGGAAAAGACTCAGCTGCAGGGATACATGGAGTAGCATTAATGTCTTGAAACACTGGTGGGTGTTTACTGTAGGCAGGAGAAGTAGACTGAAGAGGAAGTGCGCGGGGCAGTGAACAGCAGCAGAATCAATCCATAGTGATTTATTTTTATCTCCCTCTGAGGTTATAGGTGGGCTCGCCTGCCAGCTCTGGAGATGGAAAGTTGCTGTGTGTGTGATGTGGGGCTCTGCGCCATGCAGGTGGTGGAGGAGACTGCTGCTCCTACTCCCAGTTTGCCTTGTGTTTAGCTGAGAAGCCTGATAGCAACTGAAGCAACTCCTCCCTGCTGAGGCAGTTGTGCTTTGACATGTGTCCATGAGCTTTTAAAAAAAAAAAAAGGCATGGCGTGCAAGTTTCACAGACACAAGTGAAGATCAAAAATCAACAATTTCGGGGCACTGCTGTGCTAGGTTGCATCTGAGTTTAACAACGTAAATTACTCAGGGTGCTTAAACTCCCAGAGGCTGATCACCTTGATCATCTTGCTAATGTGATTTCTGATAATTCACGGGGGATTGTGGCGCACAATAAACCCAGCAATTTCCATGTTGACACCATAGCTAGATGGTAGCACAACTGAGACCTAGGCAGGGTGCTTACCAGATACCAGGTGATGAGATTTTTCTTCATATATGGAGATTAGTCACACGCAGCAAGGCCTCTGGGGACGACGTTAATGGTCATTGGTGCAGTCCTTTGCCTCTTGAAGACAGTTGTTCTCGTGTCACACAACCCACTTGACGCGTGTTCCAGTGGTCCATTAATGCAGACAGCAGAGTGTCTTATTGCTTAAGTGTTACATACTGACTTCCAGCTGGGAAAGCCACCTTCAGTTCATATAATGGCTTGTCAGCTGAAAAATTGCAGTGTGCTAGAGCATGCTCTGCTCCAAGCATATAAATGTCTCCAGTTTATCTATGGGGAAAAAATCCAGAATGCACAGCATTATCTTGCATATCAGTAGCTAAAGCATACTCGTTCGAAATATAAGATTGCTTTCTGTACCCTTTATTGTCTCTCATTAACAGTTGTTGTTAATGTTGTGCATAGATAGCTTTAAAGCTCAGAGTAAGTGGAAAGTGTTGATTCTAATCATATCTGACACCACAATCTTCTATGGAACAACACATGAGCTGAGATTCCCGATAGACTCCTGCAGGATACAATATTTATTATAGCTTCAGATCTGAGAGCTCCTAGCTACTGTTAAACTTACAAGAGATCCAGAAACCCTGGTGTCTGTGTTTGTGTTTTTATAGGTTGCACAGAAATAACGTGCCGTGCAGGATTTGCAAAGAAGCGTGTTTGTTTACTTTTATACAGTGCTCAGACAAATCATTTTATGAATCTTAATATTTGTATATGTTTGTGTTGTATTATGCTCGTCTATTAATTTGAAATGTTCTAAAAATGTTATTAGATGTGCAAGTTAAAAATTCATATTTGAACATCCACTTGCAAATGAATTTTAGAGCCAATCTTTTTCAGGCAAAGCTTTCATTTAGAAAATTTTCCGGTTTAAGGTGAGATGTTCTTATTTAATGATTTCCCTAAATTAGACCATCCTTCACAGTATTTGCTTGCTGTTTTCAATTTTTGCTTACAAAAACCTCTAAATGTGCTTCGTTATGTCTCATTCTAACTGTGTCTCTTCCACTCTGGAATATAGTGTCTGTCAGGCACAAAGATTTTAACCACCAGGATTGCTGGTTCTGGTCCTCTTGAGACCCTCCAGGTTGTCCTCCCCTGCTCTCAGGAGCTGTTCAGAACACCAGGCCCTTGTCCTCGGGGCTCTGGCGGCTCTTCCTTCTGTCCTTCAGCCCAGAGAGGCTCGGTGTCCACAGCCTGAATGCTGCACTGGCAGGGTTAGCCTCTGCAGAGCAAGTAAATCTGTAGGCGTCCAGCTGGGCATGAAGCAGTCTTCAGGAATGGTTTTTGGGTTTAGTTTTTTCAAGATGGTTGGAAGTAGGAGGGGGGACTGCTGCTCAGTGTCTCCTTATTTCATACTGAATCCTAATTTTTTTTTTTGTTCGCCTCTTAAATAGAAGGCAGAAATGATGTACAGTCAGGGTATGCACCTATTTTCACCACAGTTAATCCAAAATCAGCACATTTTTGCTATTGTTCGTAAGAGTGTAATACGGTTGAGTGAGCAGAAATGTGGGTTTAGGTGTATGCCATATAAAACTGAACAAGTTGGCGTGATAAATTAGCCAGGCATTCAGTGTGTTTTAAGGAGTTTACCACTTCGGGAGTATGTTAATCAGTGCCTCCTCACTCTGCTCCTGACAGGAGCAGGGATGTCCTCTTTTGGAAATAAATATTGATATCTAGGATGGCATATAGTCTGTTGGTACTTACTTGTAGGTATTTGATTGCCTCAGTGACATAAGGGGTAAAAAATAACAGATGGAAAATACTTTGTTTTTCTTAATTATCCAATGCTGTGAAATACCCATCAGCTTGCAGCCGCCTTGGCTCCTCCCTCTGCCTTGGCCTCCGTCCCTGGCGTGATCCCAGGCAGTTTTTAATAGCGCTTTATCTGCTGCTTGTGCTGCTTTTAACTTTCACTTTTTATTAGGGCCCAAGCTAAATTGGGTGTTGGTTAGCACTAGGGCCACAGGCCGGGTGCTGCAGAGAGCCAGGGCTGGTGCCAGCGAGCGGCTGCTGCAGAGAGCAGCCAGCGTGGGGTGAGCCGTGCTAGGAGCAGGGTAAGGAGCCCCTGTGTGTCCCTGTCCTCTGCCCGTCCCCATCTGCTAGTCCAGAGCCCCTGGCGGTGCCCCTGGATAGCAGCTGTCTGGGTGCTGGGGACAGCCTGCCCAGGGCTCGCCTCCTTCCAAAAAGAACGCGGTGTCTTGGAGGGAGCATGCAGAGCCAAGAACTGCGCACACGTACATGAACCGTATGGTGCTGTTCCTCTTGTAGAGGTGAAAACAAGCAGGTCACAGTCAGTAAATGACAGAAAGCAGACTTGGGATTACTCACATCATTAGCACAGGATTTCTCCAGATAAGAGAAGTGGTGTATGAGCCTCTGCTGCCCTGAGGCTGTCTTTGGTTTACTGCACAGGGCGTGGTCCTTTAAAATGGAGCAAGAACAGGGAAAAGAAAAAGGTGGTAATATGACTAACATATGGTTTTTGCTGGAGTTTGGCCACAGATTTAAAACCTCAGAGAGTGGATTCCTGGGGCCTTCATACGCTATCCCAAAACCAACACAAAAGCCTTTCCAAATACTTTTTATAAGCTCTGTGATTGTAATAGTCCTCCTATCAAAAATCCCATCTCCCCAGGTCAGGTGGGGTGCAGACCTTTCTCTTCTGCAGTCCCAGCCTTGCCAAGTCCCTTTGCCTGGTATTTCCCTCCGGGAGTGACGGGCAGCCAGTTGTGCCTGGGGTGCAGATAGCTGTAGGGCTGTCCAGCACAGCTGCTTTCCCTTGAGCCCACATCTGCTCGGAGCGAGTGGGACCTGCATGCGTTGCTTGCCTGGGCCTTTGTCCCAGATGCAGCTGGCCCTGGCTGCGGACAGCCCACCTGTATTTCTGGATAATTCATAGAATTTGCTAGGCTTTGGCACGGAGGCCCAGTGCTTGCTCGTGAGTATCTGGTTGGGTTTGAATGTTCGTTTTGGTGATGGCTGCTGTCATTGTTTCCTGTATTTTCCGTTGCGCTGAGTTATAGTGCCATTAATGAGAGGAATGCAGTGCAGGAAATGCACGCTCTGCAATTCATAACCTCTTGTTGTTAAGACTCTACAAAGTGGTTTCTAGTCCTGTCTGTACCACTTCAGGAAGGGAAGCCTCTGGGAAGATAGATGTAGGAGAAGCCACAGATACAGGAAAAAAAAAAAAAAAAA